>QRDG01000097.1:255898-344617 GCA_012064385.1 Puccinellia tenuiflora | reverse complement strand
CACTTAAACCTACTCGTATACAAACTCACGTTTAATACTTCCCTAAGCAAACTAACCGACTCAACTCCTAAACTACTAGGACTAGTAACCATGTACGAGTCCTACAAGGACTCACATGCACTTACCTAATTAGACTAGGACACGTACACCTACCATGGTATGCAAGCCATACACGCTGACACTTACAAAAACTAACTAGGCAAGATTATTGCTAACAATCTCCCCCTAATCTTGACTTGTTGTCTCCTCGTGCTCCCCCTGATCTTGACTTCTTGCAGCTTCACGACTTCTGACTCAACTCAACGTATGATCCAGACTCCCAGTCACGCCGTTATCATGTGGACACTTTCAGCCACACCTCGCGAATACATGCCGACGGACGATCACGCCGCCCCATGTAAAGACATGTCCTCATTGAAGAGGCTCACCTTCAACTGGTCCTCGTCCCACTATACGCTTGAGCTTCATCCTCTCGTCGAGACACACTTGTCTTCACGCACGTCCCTCGCCCTCGGTGACACCCCGCACCGGACAGCCCTCGACCATGACGCACTTCAACTGCAACGAATCCTCACAGAGACGAACACTTGGACACGACGACGACGACGACTCACTGACACGACTCCGACACCCACACGTGCAAACTTGCACACACTTGACTCCTTGACGCAAACTCTCCCGGAAGATGATCTTGACGAGACTCCCGACACCGCACCTCGGCACCACCGCTCCATCAACGATCATCCACTTCCACCGACTCGTCGACGACATCTCCCTGCCGCCCTCCTCCGTGTCGCTCCACCGAACGACGATCGCCCGCCCCGAGGCGCTAGTCGGGTCGCCTCCCCGGGGCAAGCGTGGCTTCAAATCTTCGACCTCGCTCTGATACCAATTGTTGGGATTCGTCCACGGATCGATCACATGAAAAATATCACAACAGACGAACACGCAAGATTATCGCCAAAGGCACATATCGTGCCTCTTGTTTTTTTTTTGTCTTTATTTCTCAACTTGAGCTCACGGTATAACTCGGTACAGGAGCGGGCATATAAATATGCACCAGCGACGACCCAAACCACTTAAACCTACTCGTATACAAACTCACGTTTAATACTTCCCTAAGCAAACTAACCGACTCAACTCCTAAACTACTAGGACTAGTAACCATGTACGAGTCCTACAAGGACTCACATGCACTTACCTAATTAGACTAGGACACGTACACCTACCATGGCATGCAAGCCATACACGCTGACACTTACCAAAAACTAACTAGGCAAGATTATTGCTAACATTCCAGACTGTTGATTATGTACCTATCGAGGTACCCACAGTTTGAATACGCCCTTGCTGGACAACTGACTTATATGGTGACTGTACCGAAAGAAGCCAAGCTTCTATGGCTGCCATGCCCACGTATCTTCCATTACTTTACCCACTGGGATTCTAAGAATTGCTTCCGCATCTATAAAAATAAAATTGTGATGCACTTTCTCATAGTCCCACTCTCCCGTGATAGGCTCGATTAATTCCTCCAACATTGTAATGTTACTCTCATCCTTTTTTATCATTTGACATCTACTGTGGTTATCCGGGATCCATGGATCCTCCCAAGCATTGATCGATGCACCGTCACCAACCCTTTTAATAAGGCCTAACTTCAGTGCTTCCCTTCCATGTAGTATAGCTCTCCACATATGTGACGAACCTATTTTCCTCATAGCCGACATGAAATCACCAGCGTGGTAATATTTTCCTTTAAGAACTCTAGCACACAAGGAATTAGGATTTGTGAGGAGTCACCAACCTTGCTTAGCCAGCATTGCTTGGTTGAAATACTCGAGATCTCTAAATCCCATACCTCCCTCACACTTCGGAGTAGCCATCTCCCGCCATTTACGCGAATGCATCTTGCGCTTATTCTCATCTCCACCCGACCAGAACCGTGACATGACACTCGTAATTTTCTTACATAGTTTTTTAGATAGTCTGAAGCAGCTCATTGAATAAGTTGGAATAGCCTGGCATATCGCCTTGATAAGTACCTCTCTTCCTGCACTATTTAAATACCGGGGTACCCAACCATTAACTAATCTCTTGATTTTAGTTAGGATACCTTCAAACTGAGCATCAGTGGATCGCCCCAAAGCTGCCGGGAGTCCCAAATATTTTTCCACTAAAGCTTCAGTGGGTATTGCTGCTGCAGTATGCACCTCTTGTTTCATATCAGCTGAACAGTTTGAGCTAAAGAAAATTGCTGACCTGGATTTATTCACTAGCTGTCCAGAACCAGCATGATACCTCTCAAGTAAATCATTAATACGTTGAGCTCCGGCCAAGGTGGCTTGTGTGAACACAATACAATCATCCGCGAATAACAAGTGGGAGATCCAAGGGGTGTGGATCCCTACTCTCTTACACCTCGCGCCAAATGACCTGTGCCAACATGTTTGAGTAAACAGGTTAGTCCCTCAGAACATAAAAGGAATAAATACGGGCTGATCGGGTCCCCTTGCCGTATACCCCTTGAGGGTTTAAAACCATCCAAAAAAAACACCATTGACACGAACTAAGAATGATGCCGTCTCCACACACACCATAACTCTGTCGATCCAAAATTTTGAAAACCCCAGCTTCTCCATAATCTTCCTCAAATAGGACCACTCAACACGATCGTAAGCTTTCGCCATGTCATGTTTGATCGCGCAAGCCCCTGATTTTCCTTTGTTCCGCCTCAAGTAGTGAATGCACTCATAGGCTGTAAGAACATTGTCTGTAATTAGCCGCCCCGGCACAAAGGCGCTTTGTTCCTCCCAAATGATCTCCTCCAAAATCGGTCTAAGGCGCAAGGCCAACACCTTTGACGCGATTTTATACAGAACATTGCATAAGGAAATTGGTCGGTACTGTGATAAGTTTTGCGGATCTTTCACTTTGGGAATTACACTAGTAGAAAACAGGGCTTTCGTCCAGGGCTTTAGTCCCGGTCTCCTTACGAACCGGGACTAATGGGAGCATTAGTCCCGGTTCGAACTGGCAGAACGCTGGCAGGATTTAGTCCGGTTCGTAAGGAACCTTTAGTCCCTTACGCAGAGGTCGTATTACGCAAAGGGTTGCGCAGAGGTCGGGACAGCGCGATAACCTTTAGTCCCGGTTCGTATTACAAACCGGGACTAAAGACGGACCTTTAGTCCCGGTTAGAGATACAATCCGGGACTAAAGTTTTTTTTTTAATTTGGAAAACTTTCAAATTCCATGCCGATGTCGACGAAGCGATGACGTCTTTAGTCCCGGTTGGAGATATCAACCGGGACTAAAGGGTTTTTTTTTATTTTCGCCGGAAATTCATATCCAAATTAAGTTTTTTTGTCGGAAATTCAAATATGTTTTGGACATATCACAAACCGGGACTAAAGTTATTTTTAGTCCCGGCCAAGGTTTTTTATTTTTTCCGGAAATTCAAATTTAAGTTTCTTGCCGGAAATTCAAATTATTTTAATTTTTTTGAATTAATAATTTATTTCTGCATATAGATTAGTATTAATTAATATTTGTTGTTTATGTTAATATAGGTTTGTAATTCAAAAAATAATAGCATGTGCCATTGTGCAGGAAGATTTAAGTTTTTGTCGGAAATTCAAATTTATTTCTGTATATAGATTAGTATTACTTCATTATTGTTGTTTATGTTAATATAGATTTGGAATTCAAAAAATAATATCATGTCTCGTCAAAGTGTAAGGGATAATAATATTGATAGCGTAATATTATCAAGATGTACTCAATGCAATTATGGAAGCTAGTTGGGAAGGAACTCAAAAGTTAAGCGTGCTGGGGGTGGAGCAGTGTGAGGATGGGTGACCGATCGGGAAGTTTGCCTAGAAGTGTGAGGATGGGTGGAGAAGTGTGGAGCAGTGTGAAATTCGGGTGGTGATTCGAGATGAAACTGACAAATAATTCAAAGATTCAAAAAATCAAAAAAAATCAAATCAAAAAAACGAAAATATATGACTTTTAGTCCCGGTTGGTAACATTACCAACCGGGACTAAAGGTCCTCTAACCCAGCTCCCAATCGCGCCCACGTGGAGGGTCCTTTAGTCCCGGTTCGTAACAAACCGGGACTAAAAGCCCTTCCAAACCGGGACTAAAGACCAATTTTCTACTAGTGTTAGAACTAGGACCGTTTTGTTAACCTCTTCTGGCATCTACTATGCATGAAGTAGCAGTACTATGCATAAGAAAATCTTCTTCACTGACGACAACATACTATGCATGAAGTAGCAGTACTGTAGTAAATTTATCATTTGACCGGCAAATAAAAAAAAGTGATTTTTGCAGGTGTGGGTTCTGGAGACACTAGTGGAAAAACCCCCTTTCGTCCCGGTTGGTTTGGGCCATTGGTCCCGGTTCCCCAACCGGGACAATCCAATCGGGACGAATGCTAGTCCCGGTTGGGACACCAACCGGGACGAATGGGGGGGGCACGTGGCCCGGCCACAGGCAGCAGGGGTGGAGGCTTTGGTCCCGGTTCGTATTACGGGCTTTCGTCCCGGTTCGTAATACGAACCGGGACTATTGTCCCGTCAGATTTTACTTTTTTCCAAAAATTTCAGAAAATTGTTTAAATTTATAAAATAAATAATGCTTATTCTGTAATTCATAAAAATATGAATAAAATACCAAAATGTTCAGAAAAATAAGACCTATTTGATTATGAAAAATGCATGCATGTTTAAAAAACTTAAATTAAATATTTCTTAGAACTACAAAAATGCCACTACTAGTTAAATAAGAGGAACCACTATTACACATCATCGCCACGAATATATATATTACACACATCTCATTCGTCGTCCTACATATATACATCTATTTTACACTCTCACTATTTAATTTCAACCTTACAGTAGTATTCTCCTTTCGGATCTAGGACCTCTGCAAGTAAGAATCCGGCAATTTCCTCTTGAATTGCTCGTATGCGATCGTGTGGTAGAAGGCCATCCCGCAACCGTTCGATCTAATTAAAAAGGGTCAATATATATGAATGAAAGTAAACAGAATTGATGGCAATAAACTAAGATTATGAATATTGCATACGCACTTGAAGTTGTTCTAAGATTCTGCCCTTCTCACAGCACGTCTGACGAATGAACTCGCAGACGTAGTATCCACATAAATGATTCCCACTTCCCTGACTCAAACACTTTACGAAAACAGAGTTCAATCAAAAAAATAATCAAGAATGGTAATGGTATTGAACTAGAATCAAAGAGATGCGCGGATCTAGATAGTAGTACTTACATTTATTGGTTTAAATATAAGCTTTTCCGCCCATTCACCCCTAGCCCTGGCGGTGAATCGTTTCCAAGCCCTACCCGGCAAAGAAAATGAATAAAAGAGTTATATATTAATTACTTGCTATCAGTAAATGAACGGAAAGTTGCCGATAATGCCATAATGATTGAAATTACCTCTAGAGGCATTCCTGCATGTCCGCCCAATTCTCAAGGGGTTTATGTAAGGAGTTCATGACTTGTACTACTCCTTTGTCAGGCATAATGATTAGCAAAATAAAGTGGAAGCTGCGCACGCATAAGTCATGAATTATACACTTAACATCGAGAAATTAAGCGAAATAAAATATGTAGAAGACAGTAACACTTACTTGAAGTTGTAAGGAAATAATATTTCTCTTTTGATTTCGTTGAACCGTAACGCATTTACCAAGTTATTCTCGGTTTCGTCGTAAAAATCAAGGAGACTTTTTTCATGAACGGTATTTGGATCAACGAACCCAATGTCATAGATTTGTCCTCTTTTGCATTGGAGAATCTTCATTCTGCATAATTAATATAGTGATAAGTAAGATTATAAATGCAATGAACGAGGTGAGCTAGATAGAGACTTAACTACAGAAATAATACTTACAGACAATAGGCGCTGATGATAGCTTTGTCAAGGGCTTCTTGTTGGTATAACTGAAATAATTCACAAAATTCAATCATTACGTGGTCATCTCCATGCCCGTAATGCTCGTTCTTATATCCCACGTAGATCCAATTTTCCCCTTTCTTTGATGCTGCCATGTACCAACTATGCAATCTTCGCATTTTTGTTGGTAGATCTTTGACTAACTGAGATTTGACGAGAGGATGCCCGTGCCGGTATTTGTATTTTGGAACTATTTCTTCGTGGAATTGTAATTGGTCTAAGTACTGAGCAATAGACAAGCCGTGAGCAGCGGCTGCTTCTCCGTACGTTGCAACAAACTCAGGATCGATGCCGACCGCAGGTTTGCTCGACCCCACCTTGGTATCGGAAAACACTTTGAGCGGGGGGCACGATTGTTTTTGCTGTTCTCCTAGCTGGGCAACTGTCTTCCGGCTTGCACTAATACTCTTCGACCGCTGTTTATTTGCCCGAACCGACTTGAGAATAGAGCGGTCATAGTCTGGTGTCAGCTTTGGCGGGGGTTGGGCATAATTTTTCAGCATTTTCACGACAGCGGCATGTTCTTCTGGGGTGTCGGGGAACTCTGGCGCTTTCGCCTTCTTTACCTTCAAGTTAGCAAACCACTTATCCGTTTCCCCTTTTGCGATCGCCTTATTTTCCTCCACCGTATAGTCATAAGGTCTCTTGGCAAGATTCTTATGAGGTACTTTTGGGAGGGGTGACCTTGAACGTTTCGGTGATCGGTTACGACTCCTTGTAGTACCATCAGTGGTACGCTGAGCCTGAGACGACTGACGCGGCGGCGAAGACGGCTGCTCTGGAGACTGGTGAGGCGGCGGAGACGGCGCCTGAGGCGGCGGCGGTGGAGAGTGGTGAGGCGGCGGAGACGACGCCTGAGGCGGTGGAGAGTGGTGAGGCGGCTGAGGCCGTGGAGAGTGGTGAGGCGGCGGCGGTGGAGAGTGGTGAGGCGGCGGAGGCGGTGGAGAGTGGTGAGGCGGCGGCGGTGGAGAGTGGTGAGGCGGCGGAGGCGGCCAGTTTGGAAGCACGATGAATTCCTTTGGCCATAGAATAGTCCCTTTCCTGGCTTCTCCAAGTTCAACCACCTCCCCATCTTCACCTGCAGGGTGTTCCAGCTTCAGCTCCTCAAATCCTTTACTAACTTCATCCACCCCGACAATAGCGTAGCCATGAGGAACCGGGGAGCAATGGAAAGTTGGTGTAGGTCCAATTGGTACGGCATAGCCGACCGCCACCTTCATGGTTATGTTGAACACTTTCACATGTAGCTCACAAGGTGTGCTCTCCGTGATATCATCCACTGGGTAGCGACGAAGAGCATCCGTCGTCAGTGCATCATCATCACGTGCCGGGACCATGCTCGAAGCCACGCTGCTTTTCCGATATGATGGGTCGGTAGCATCGACTGCAGCTCCTACAACGTGCTGCTGAGATAGGCCGACAGTGCCTTGCTGGCTAAGTTCGTTAATTTGATCCTGCTGCCGCTTCATTTGATCCTGCTGCCGCTTAATCGTTTCTTCTATATTACGCAGCCGGTCTGCAGCAGCGATTGCTTCCCTTGCCTCCCTTTCCTTTCTCCTCTGATGACTTTTATCGGGAAATATTTTCCTTTCCACGGGAAACCCATGTACCCACGGCTTGGAGCCTTGGTGCCTCGTGTTCGTCCCTCATGTTCTTTATTCCCAATGGCACGTGAAAGCTCGTCATCCTCTCTATCGGGACGGAACCGTCCCTCTTCAACATCCTTGTATGCTTTCCTAATTTCTTCGATGGGTAGTAGGGGATTATCCTTGTGTCTTCTGGTATATATGCACTTTCCTTCTGCGTCCAATGTGCCCCCATGCCCGTAAAACCAATTTCTTGTCCATTCGGTCCATCCTTCTTTTATAGGCTCTGGAACGATCCCTTTAGCCAGCAGGTCGGCCTCAAGTTTGTCCCACTTAGGCATGGAACAGGCGTAGCCAGCAGCCCCCATAGTATGGTGGTACTTCTTTTTAGCAGCATTTGCCTTGTTTACTGCAGACTTTAACTGAGCTTCCTCTGATTTCTTGTAATTCACAAAATCTTCCCAGTAGTCTCTTATCTTCTCATACTCGTGATCGAAATCTGGAGTTTTATCTTTCAAGATATAGTCGGTGACCAATCTTTTCTTAAATTTGTTGAATAGCTCGGCCATCTTCTTAAGAGCCCACGCCTTGACTTTATCTACTAGAGCTTTTTTTCGGGCATCCATCTCCTCCTCATCTGGCTCCCCCTCCTCTGGATCCACCTCTGGCAACGGCAATGTGAAATTAACCATGACCTTTTGAAAAAGGCGTCTTTTGCCTTCGGGGCCGATATAGCTAACTTTAGGATCCCTTGGCTTATTCCATTCTCGGATGGTGATCGGGACGTAGTCCCTAACAATAACACCGCATTGCTTCACAAATTTTTGTCTAACATCAATTGGAGCAATGGGTTCGCCGTCTGCACCGACTTCTTCGATCCTGTAGCGGACATTGTCCTGCAACTTTTTGGTTGGGCCTCGTTTCGTCCTCATAGAGGATTTGCTCGATCCGGATGGCTAAAATAAGAAAGACCGTTAATATGTGTATATGGACAACAGAGGCTAAATTAATTAATATAAATATATATATGCACCTCGTCGGAGTTTGTAATAATCAATGTTGCACCGGAGCCGCCGGCTTCTGCCTTGTCGGCTTCTCCCTCATCGGAGATGCCGAGTTCGGCCTCTTTCCAGGCGTTGAGAGACTCATCCCCCTCACCGGAGTCGTTCAGAAAGTGACTTGTTTCATCATCGCCGCAGATTATATGCTCGAGGATATTTTCCTCAATTTCATCTCTGCCGTGTGGTTCCATAGTTTCTGCAAAATACGAAAGTTATTTTCGGAGCCGTCTCTGCCGTGTCCGTTCACAAAACTTGTAGGGATAGAATGGTACTACAAGGAAAGGCGCGCGTTGCTGCGCCTGTTGTTTCTAAGCGTCGTCATGGTGATACATTTTTATGAACATGTGTGATTTATGCTCATAGTCGGCACTTAGGTGACTAAATCGTCGATGACCTAGCTCATCGATTTCATCCCCCGCAACACGGTAAAAATGTCGCGGTAAATCACTCCTCACAAAATGAAATACTTAGCACATTCGTGGTTTGTCGAGTTTTGACTTCAATTTACATCACTAAATAAAAATCAACATCGCTACATCACTGAAATTTGCACTAGCTAAATATTACATATGCGAGGATGATCCACTAAATAAAAATCATCACAGATCAATTTTGCAATTATCATCGGATACTTTATATACACTAACCGCTGTCACATATATAGCTGGCCAAACGGGCCGTGCTTCGTGGGCCAGCCCGAAGCACGCTTTTTAAAGCACGGCATGGGCACGGCCCGGCACGGATCTTAACGGGCCGTGCCCCGGCACGGGCCCGGTCCGTGCCGTGCCCAGCTCTCGTTTGAGGCACGCGGGCCGGCACGGCACGACCCGTTTAGCTTTTTTTAATTTATTTTTTAATTTTTTTACCTATTTTTATTTTTTTTTCAATTTTTGGGTCATATTTACGCTAAATGGGCCGTGCCCGACGGGCCAACCGTGCCTAACAGGCCGTCGGCGTGCCTCCCGGGCCGTGCCGGAGGTCAGGCCGCGGCACGTGGGCCGGCCCAGGCACGGCACGATTATAATCGTGCCTAACGGGCCGTGCCGTTGCCGGGCCGTGCCGGCACCGTGCCGGGCCGTGCCGGCCCGTTTGGCCACCTATAGTCACATATCACAGATCAATTGCAAAAAATTATTGACAGAAAAAAAGTAAATAAGCTATTGCTCAATATCATTTCCTATTTTAGCTATTGAAAATAACCATACATGATATTTTATATAGCATATAATAATGTAGACAGTCTTCTTGCAAGCATAATGGACTATTCTAATCATCGGCTTGCATTAAGAATAGCCAAGAAGACAACATTATTTCTTTCGGCTCATAAAAAACAGCAAAATCAGCTACCACTAAATCATTCCAAATTGACTTAGCAAATTTTTCTAATAACATTTCTAACACTAAATTTCCTAACACTAAATTCCTAACACTAAATTTCTAACACTAAATTACCTACCACTAAATTTCCTACACTACAAAAACAACACAAAAATGTACCTAAACTACACACCTAATTTATACTACTAACTAATTTAAATTACTAACTAATTTAAACTACTAACTAATTTAAATTACTAACTAAAACTAACTAACTATGGAGTAACAAATAGTTCTTAACAATAATATTGCAACTAATTATGGAGTATTAATTTTGATTTCTAACTTTGCTAACACAATCATCAAATAACATTGCTTTGCTAAATTACTATTTGATTTTTTCTAAAACTAACTAACAACTATTTCAATTTTTTTTAAAAATAACTTTGCTAAATTTGCTACATTTTCAAATTTTCTAAAATAACAACCTAAATTTTCTAAAACTAACTAACTAAATCTAAAACTAACTAACTAAAATTACTAATGCACTAACTAACAAAATTACTAACTAACAAAATTACTAACTAACTAAAAATGAACTAACTAACTAAATTAAAAAACTAAGTAAATTAAAAAAAACTAACTAACAGAGGGAGGCCGTGCTCACCGGAGGCGGCTCGTCCGCTGCGGCCGGAGGAGGAGGGCTCGGTGGAGGACGCTGCGGCCGGAGGAGGAGGGCTCGGTGAGGAGGCTCGGCGGAGGACGCTCGATGGAGGAGGCCGGAGGAGGGGCCAAGGAGCGGCCGGCTGGGGTTCGAGCGGAAGGCCGGGGGAGGGCGGCGCAGCTGGCGGGTGGTGCAGGGGGAGGATGGACGGCGCGGGCGCGGTGGAGGCCGGAGGGGAACGGCGCGCGGGCGCGTGGAGGAGCGCAGAGAGGGCGGCACCGGAGGAGCGGACGGTGAGCGGCGGCGCGGCCGACGGAAAAATCCGGCAGCCTGACGGCAGGAGATTGAATTTCCGCGCGCTGGTCCTTAGCGAAAATGAGGAATTGGGGGAAGAAGAAGAGGCAGGCAGTTTTAAAGCAGAGAGGCCTTTCGTCCCGGTTGGTGGCACCAACCGGGACCAAAGCCTCATTCGTCCCGGTTCGTGGCATGAACCGGGACCAATGCCCTGCAAATTTAATGCCCTGGCGCGAACCGGGACCTTTCGTCCCGGTTCTTCTTATAAACCGGGACCAATGAGTCCTTTTTCAAAAAAAATTCAAACTTTTCAGTTCTGAATGTTGTTCCCGCCTTTTTTATTCTTATTAAGGTGTTTGAATATGAATTTCAAATGGTTTTGAATTTGAAAAGACTTTCAACATGAAAAGTGTTTAAATTTGAATAAATAATTCAAAACCATTTTCTGTTTTATATAATAGTTATTCTATCTATACAAACTATTAACCATTTTGTCATTTTTTTTTAAGATTAGAGGTGAATTCATTTAAGTAAATTTTTTGGAATGTGAACTTAATTAATTCATTAAACTGATAAATTCAATATATTTTCATATGTTTGTCAGAAAAATGAAATTAAAATATCAAATTGTTGATAAAAATGTAATCTATCTATTCATGACCAATTCATTTTTTTGAGATTATAGGTGAATTCATTTAATTACAAAATTTAGAATTTGAACTCCATTAAGTCGTTAATTAATTTTATAAATTCAATATATTTTCATATGTTTATCAGAAAATGAAATTAAAATATCAAATTGTTGATAAAAATGTAATCTATCTATTTATTTAATTTATATCTATTGAATTAATTCATATCTATTGATTTAATTCATATCTCACTAAACAGTACATAATGGCAACAGTGGATCCTTCAGGTAATCGACCGGATACGGTACAGAATGACAACAGTGGATCAGTTGTCCTAACAATCTTAGTCATACTCCTGCCTAGGCCTATAATACTCGTACTCGTAGTCGCCGTCATCGTCGTCGTCGCTGTCATCGTACTCATACGGCGCTCGTGGCTCGAACCTCGACGGGTGAGCACCCCCGGACTGCATGTTAGGGTAGCGTAGGCGGGGGTTATCGCCAGCCATGATGTAGTTCATAACGCCCTGGAGAGTCCGGCCAGCCCACCACAGCTGACGGCCGGCCTCGTTGAAGTCCGAAGGAGGAGGGCCATCCCCCTCGTACCTGGCGAGCGCCCTCTCACGCCGATTGATGAAGAAGGCTTCCCAAGTCGGGCGGTAGTCGGGATGCCAGCACGGATCCATCCGCTACTCCGGTGTGAGCTCGAGGTAGTAGTGGTTCGTGATGGCCGCCCGGCGCGCCACACCTTGAGGGAGAGGAGGGATCGGCACGCCTCCGGCGCTCAGCCTCCAGCCGGCGGGGACGCGGTAGCCGGGCGGGCAGGGGTAGTTCGAGGCGGAAAGCTCCTCCGCCTGACGGTAGGTTAGTACGGTGGAAGCCATGGAAGAGTGATGAGGTTGCAGATATGAGTTTAGATGTGATATATATAGTGAGAAATTGCGGGAAGACGAAGGCGGGAAGCGGTGGAAGAAGCACACGGATCATGTGTTTCCTTCGAGCGCTTGTGAGCCGTTGGATCAGAGTTGTGTTTCTTTCGAGTGCTTGTGAGCTGTTGGATCGTGTGCACACGGATCGTGTGTTTCTTTCAAGCACTTGTGAGCTGTTGGATCAGGGCCTTTAGTACCGGTTCGTGTTACCAACCGGGACCAAAGGGTCTTTCGTCCCGGTTGGAGGCACCAACCGGGACTATAGGCCTACCCTTTCGTCCCGGTTGGGGGTACCAACCGGACCTAAAGAAGCACACGGATCGTGTGTTTCTTTCAAGCGCTTGTGAGCCATTGGATCAGGGGTGTGTTTCTTTTTAGGGCTTGTGAGCTGTTGGATCTGCACTCCCACCTCATCCACAGGTACACCTTCTAATCGCCTATAAATAGCGACGTCCCTGCAGCGAACGGCACACAATGAGCGTCTACCTTTGCCACCGAACCCAATGGTTGGATTTAGCCTACCTGCTGGCATGTTCCCTGGCATTATTGTGTTTGTCCTTGTTCACCGGCCAGCCATTGGAGCCACCTCCTGTAGGTCGGTGAATAAGGACAACACAACGACGCTGTTGGAAACACAAGCCCTCATGTAGGTTGAATCCAACCACTGGATTAGGGTGACACAATGATGAATTGCCGAGGAGGTGGGAGTGGTGGTGGTGGAAGTGGTAGCCATGCCCCTCGGTCAGGCAAAACCAGTGTTGGATCAGCCACATGACCCTATATGCAAATCATTCGGATTTCCGTCATACAACCCAACGGTGCATTTGATATGCAGGCACTCACAAGCCACCGTTGGGCTGTATGACGGGGAAACCGTGTGCATTTGATAAAAGGTTCAATACATTAATTATTACACATCACCAACAACATCCCTATCTAGTGTTCACTTGTTTCTTCGTGTGTGTCCCTTTCTTCTGATTACGCCGTAGCCATGGACAATCTTCATCAGGCAAGAGAACTGCAATGGCGATCACAGACTCTGAAACTAACTTCGACCGGTTCCTGAGCCGCGGGGTGCTGAGCCGCCGGCACTGCGCATCCAAAGATAAGGAACCCTCACAGGGTCATAGCTCACGTGAGAAGGAACCCTCTGAAGAAACGACCACCTACTATCATACTGCCTATCCAATAGATACATGTAGCGACGGACATGCTCATCCTCCTCCCTGATACGGCGACGTACCTCCTCCTCGGGGGCCGGCTCCCTCTGCACCGAGCGTGGCCCACGCGACGGCCACCACAGAAGATCCGGGTCGACGATGTCACCCGTATTCCTCACCAAGCTGCGTGTCCCGGAAGGTAGCACCTCCCAGTGCCAGCCCGGTGGAGCCCAGTCCCGCACATCGCCCCTCTGGTCCAACATGGACATCGTCCCCGAGAACACCTTAGTCAAAAACACCTAAGTCAAAATTTTGTTACAATGGAAGAGTGATGAGGTTGCAGATGTGAGTTTAGATGTGATATGGCAATGGCGGCCAAGCCTACATATATATAGTGAGAAATTGCGTGAAGACGAAGGCGGGAAGCGGTGGAAGAAGCACACGGATCGTGTGGTTCCTTCGAGCGCTTGTGAGCCGTTGGATCAGAGTTGTGTTTCTTTCGAGTGCTTGTGAGCTGTTGGATCGTGTGCACACGGATCGTGTGTTTCTTTCAAGCACTTGTGAGCTGTTGGATCAGGGCCTTTAGTACCGGTTCGTGTTACCAACCGGGACCAAAGGGTCTTTCGTCCCGGTTGGAGGCACCAACCGGGACTATAGGCCTACCCTTTCGTCCCGGTTCGTGTTACCAACCGGGACTAAAGAAGCACACGGATCTTGTGTTTCTTTCAAGCGCTTGTGAGCCGTTGGATCAGGGGTGTGTTTCTTTAGAGCGCTTGTGAGCTGTTGGATCTGCACTCCCACCTCATCCACAGGTGCACCTTCTAATCGCCTATAAATAGCGACGTCACTACAACGAACGGCACACAATGAGCGTCTACCTTTGCCACCGAACCCAATGGTTGGATTTAGCCTACCCGCTGGCATGTTCCCTAGCATTATTGTGTTTGTCCTTGTTCGTCGGCCAGCCATTGGAGCCACCTCCTGTAGGTCGGTGAATAAGGACAACACAACGACGCTGTTGGAAACACAAGCCCTCGGGTAGGTTGAATCCAACCACTGGATTAGGGTGACACAATCATGAATTGCCGAGTAGGTGGGAGTGGTGGTGGTAGAAATCATTCAGTTCATCGACCGAATACAAATCAAACGGTTTCACCTGCATACGCCCTACGGTGCATTTGATATGCGCGCACTCTCTAGCCACAGTAGGGTTGTATGCAGGTGATACCGTGTGTTTTGTTCTATCTAGAAATCCTTCAGTTCATCGACCGAATACGGTTTGTATGCAGGTGATACCGTGTGTTTTGTACACGAACTTCTCACCAGTTTTTGTCAACACTCATACATAAAAAGGTTTTGAGAACACTCATACATAAATTATTTTATGTACTATTACACTCATACTTAGATCATGATCGCTTATTCGGCCGTAACCATGGAGTTTCTTCATTATGTAACGGGATGCTTGGGTCAGTTTTCACTGTGAATGGCGGAATTTCATCAAACTTATTATAGTCTGCTGACATGTCTGTCTTGTCCTCGACTCCCACGATGTTTCTTTTTCCTGAAAGAACTATATGACGCTTTGGCTCATCGTGTGCTGTATTTGTTTCCTTATCTTTTCTTTTTTTCGGTCTGGAGCTCATGTCCTTCACATAGAAAACCTGAGCCACATCATTGGCTAGGACGAATGGTTCGTCTCTGTACGCAAGATTCTTGAGATACACTGTTGTCATTCCGTACAGCTGGTCTACCTTTACCCCTTCTCCATTCATGTTGACCCAACTGCACCGAAACAAAGGGACCTTAAAAGTAGGTCCATAGTCAAGTTCCCATATCTACTCTATGTAACCATAGTATGTGTACTTTTGTCCATTCTCGTCTATTGCATCAAAGCGAACACCACTGTTTTGGTTGGTACTCTTTTTATCTTGGGCAATCGTGTAAAATGTATTCCCATTTATCTCGTACCCTTGGAAAGTCAATACAGTCGAAGATGGTGACGCGGCCAATAAGTAGAGTTGATCTCCAACATCGGTGTCATTCATGAGATGTACTCGCAACCAACTGCCGAATGTCTCCATGTGTTTTTGTTTAATACAGGAGTCAGGCTTCCCTAGATTTTTTGAGCGTACACTATTCTTGTGTACCTCGATATACGGAGCCACGAAGGTGGAACTTTGTAGAACTGTGTAGTGTGCTTGAGTGAAAGAATGCCCGTCCCTACATATCATTGCTTTCTTTCCTAGCGTGCATTTTCCACTAAGTCTCCCCTCATGCCGCGATTCAGGAAGACCAATCGACTTAATGTCGGGAATAAAGTCAACACAAAACTCAATGACCTCCTCTGTTCCATATCCTTTGGAGATGCTTCCTTCTGGTCTAGCACGGTTATGAACATATTTCTTCAAGACTCCCATGAATCTCTCGAAGGGGAACATATTGTGTAGAAATACAGGACCGAGAACTGCAATCTCGTCGACTAGGTGAACCAGGAGATGCGTCATAATATTGAAAAATGATGGGGGGAACACCAACTCAAAACTAACAAGACATTGGGCCACATCCTTCTGTAACCTTGTCAGACTTTCTGGATCGATTACCTTCTGAGATATTGTATTGAGAAATGCACATAGCTTCACAATGGGTACCCTCAATGCAATCGGAAGCAACTGCGTCATAATTACGTGGCAATCATGAGACTTTAGGTTTTGCAATTTTTTATCTGCCATATTTATTATTCCCTTTATATTTGACGAGAAGCCAGCCGGAACCTTGATACTGCTCAGGCACTCAAAAAATATTTCCTTCTCTGCTTTCGTAAGAGCGTAGCTGCTTATGTAATGACGCACTTTATCCGTATGCTTGTTGTTTGGGTCTTTCATACGCTGCTGGTTCTCCTTTGCTTCCGGTGTATCTTTTGTCTTCTCATACACGCCGAGGAAGCCTAGCAGGTTTACGCAAATATTCTTTGTCACGTGCATCACGTCGATTGAAGACCGAACCTCTAGGACTTTCCAATAGGGTAGCTCCCAAAATATAGATTTCTTCTTCCATATGGGCGCGTGTCCGGTAGCGACGTCTTTCGGAACAGAATGACCGCCAGCACCCTTTCCAAAGATTACTTCTATGTCCTTGACCATACCAAATATAGCATCACCATTAGGGAGCTTAGGCTTCTTCCGGTGATCTGCCTCACCATTGAAATGCTTGTCTTTCTTTCTTACGGGGTGACTGCCTGGAAGAAATTGATGACACCCCAGATACACGACATTCTTACATTTTTCCAAATATGTACCTTTAGTCTTATCTAAACAGTGCGTGCATGCGTTGTATCCCTTGTTTGACTGTCCTGAAATGTTACTAAGAGCAGGCCAATTATTGATTGTTACGAACATCAATGCTCGTAGGTCAAATTCCATATGTTTGTGCTCATCCCACACACGTACACCTGGTATGGCCCACAACTGCAATAGTTCATCAACTAATGGCCTTAGGTACACATCAATGTCGTTGCCGGGTTGCTTCGGGCCTTGGATGAGAACTGGCATCATAATGAACTTCCGCTTCATGCACAACCAAGGAGGAAGGTTGTAGATATATAGAGTCACGGGCCAGGTGCTGTGACTGCAGCTCTGCTCCCCAAAATGATTCATACCGTCTGTACTTAGACCAAACCATAAATTCCTTGCGTCACCTGCAAAGTCCGGGTACTCTCTCTCTCGATTTTTCTCCATTGAGACCCATCGGCGGGGTGTCTCAACTTCCCGTCTTTCTTACGCTCTTCTTTGTGCCATCGCAACAACCTGGCATGCTCTTTGTTTCTGAACAGACGTTTCAACCGTGGTATTATAGGAGCATACCACATAACCTTAGCAGGAATCCTCTTCCTGACGGGCTCGTCATCGCACTCAACATCACCAGGATCATCTTGTCTGATCTTGTATCGCAGTGCATTGCATACCAGACATGCATCCAAATTCTCATACTCCTCACCGCGGTAAAGGATGCAGTCATTGATGCATGCATGTATCTTCTGCACATCTAATCCTAGAGGGCAGATAGCCTTCATTGTTTCGTACGTAGTCTCGGGCAGTTCGTTATCCTTTGGAAGCTTCGGCTTCATTATTTTCAGTAACTTTTCAAATCCCTTGTCAGATAAACAGTCTCTGCCTTCTATTTCAGCAATTCCAGTGTGATACCGAGCTTTGTGCTGCCATCTTCGCAATTTGGGTACAACAACTTTTGTGATCCTCTAGCATGGTCTCCAACTTCAGCTTCTCCTTTTCTGTATCGCATTCTCGTTGTACATCAGAAATGACCCGACCAAGACCATCAGCATGCTCATCTGGCGTCCGTTGTTCTTCACCACCTTCTTCTTCATTGTCTTCCATCGCAGTATCACCGTATTCTTCAGAGAACATACGATAGTTCTCATTATCATTTTCTTCTTCATCGTCTTCTATCATAACCCCTATTTCTCCATGCTTGGTCCAACAATTATAGTTGGGCATGAACCTCTCCGAAGCAGGTGGCCTTGAAGCGTTCTCGACGAAGAGTGCTCCTTAACGTTCCGACAGTCCACACATGGACAAGGCATAAAACCATCATATTTGTTTGGCTCAGCCACATGGATAAATTTATGCAGGCCTGTAATAAAATCAGAACTGCGTCGGTCGCCGTACATCCATCGCTGCCGTTCATCCATCTGCATATCATATAATTAAGTTTATCAAATACAATTAGAATAACATATTGAATACTGAAATGACCACTGTACATCGACACATGTAATATTTCTGTATCAATTATAGATGAGAAGGATAAAGTTGCTAACCTCGGTCGAGGATATCATTTTATCTGAACTTAAGTGTGGCTCGGGCATTTTGTCGAACACATCTTGTGCGTGGCAAAGGAAAAAAAACTAGCACCCACTTCCCACCAATCCGAGCAAAAAAAAAATAACAGTAGAGACGGGGGTTACGTATATAGGCAGGGGAGGGGCATTCGTCCCGGTCTGTGGCACGAACCGGGACCAAAGCTCGGGCATTCGTCCCGGTTCGTGCCAGCCTTCGCGACAGCTTTGGTCCCGGTTCGTGGCACGAACCGGGACGAATGTCTCCAACCGAACCGGGACCAATGCTCCATGTGCTCCTAGCAGCTCGAACCGAGACCAATGCCAGCCATTGGTCCCGGTTTGTATGGGAACCGGGCCTAATGCCTTTTTCTGGCTTTCCCAAAACCTCTTTTTCTACTAGTGAGAGTAGGAGGAAGGAACAGACATGGACCTATCTATACCGCTTAGATTGTTGTCCCTGGTCCGGGCCGGAGCAGCTGATCGCGCGACCATACTTCATTCATGGCAAGTATGTCCTAATGAATGGGGGCGATAAACCGGCCATGTATCAGCATAAGCCGGTTGATTACTATGGCAGAAAGTCGGAGTGCAGCGCGGTCCATGATCACGTACAGTTGTTACCGAGTAACGGCAGTTTCCGATATAAGAGGCCAAATTTGTCGGACATTCACGTACATCAAGACCGAGGATGCATTGAGTGTTTATAGGCGTTGGTGACTGTGACGACAACTATGAATGGAATTACATGTCACCGGAAACACCTACTTGTTCTGTTTGTTTATAATAAGAAGTCAGCGATGCTACTGATTCACCACATTTACTTGTAGGAGTATCCACGAGTCTTTGACAAAACTCGTTCTTTTCCTATTCCTTTTTAAAATAGTGTGCTGCGAAAGATCATAAAATCACCACATGGTACAATCCCGACCTCCTGAAGATTATTAAATTACTTAGCACATGGGGTTTAGGGGACCATGGCGTCCCCTTGCATGGCAACCTTGACAAAAGTCTATACCGACTAATACTCTCGGCAACCTTGACACCGGCACAAAGGACTATCACCTAGCATGAGGGTCGCATTAGCTTGCTCCATAGTTCAAGTGTCCGTGCTGCAACACCGTACACGACATTCCCCCTCTAACGGCAGGGGATGTCAGCCCATTGATTTTCATGTAAAAATCGACTGCGGCGGCACATTTAGGAGGTTATTCTTTTTTCTCGCATAGAACCGAGTCTAATACTTGTACTAGTGTGACGTTCCCCTTAACTTTCCACGTAATACAAAATTTACATGACGTAAAACTACTACATCATCGTAACAAGTGTTATCATGGACGGCGGTGCTCTCCGACTTTCTACCATAGTTAGAGCAAGTCTAATAAGACCACGTAAGCAGGCTATAAGGATTTAAATAATATATTCTTACTTAGTTGGATAAGAGAGAAAAGGAAAGAGAAGGGAAGCGGTCTCTAATGAAAGAGCCAGCTGCAGCACGTGCTGCTAGACAGCTTGTGAGAGTGTAAAGTGGGCCGTACATTAATGAAGTAGTACTTTTCTATAGCTAACTATTATATGTGTTGGATATTAGCTTAGCTATAGATGACATGACACTACCTTATAGCCAACAGCCGGCTATACTATTAACCTTGCTATTATTGGCCGGCTTGTGCCGGCACGTGATCAGCTCATGGCCCCATTCCAATAGGATATGCTCGCCGTGAATGGAGTAGGGTCGCGCTATGGGCCAGGGACAAGACCTTAAGCTGTATAGATTGATCCAGGTCTGCCCCTTCCCCCTGCTCTCGAGAACCCACACCTATAACCATCACAATTTTTAATTTTTTTCTAGTAATAAAACAGTAATAAATTTAACTACTACGTACCAGACGCATAGGATTAGTATGTTGTGATGACTAGCTAGGGAAGATTAATTAGAATTAGGAGAGTAAAATACTCGACAGTCCTATATCCATAGCTGGAGTTATAGTTAGTCGTTGCAACGCTGAGTTTTCGATGCACCTGAGCCATGCGACTGATGGGTCTAACCGACATGGGCAGCGGCTTGGTGCACGTCACCTGCTCGCTCTCGTGGTCAAAGGACATGATCCTGTCCTCCGACCCCTCGGCGACCCAGTACGTGGCGCCGTTGACGGTGACGAGGCCGCCGGCGTCAAGCTTGCACCTGGCGTAGGCAGGGGCCGGGACCTCCCTCCATGCGGCGTCCCCTAGCGTGAACACCTGGACCGTGTCCTTGATCTTGAAGAAGCAGGGCACGTGCACCACCTTGTACTGCCCGGTCGCGTGGTGGAACCCGAAGCTGTAGGCCTGGTGCCAGCTCCTGCCGGTGCGACGCGTGTTGTGGCGCCTGAACAGGCCGTGGCGCGGCATCGGCGGGAGCGGGAGGACGTCGCCGGAGCGGGAGGACGTCGCTGGCGTCGTCGCACAAGCAGAGCACGCCGTTGCTGACGCCGACCACCTCCGTGTGCTTGTCGTGGCGGAGGCGTAGCTCTCTCCGTACGACGCTGCTGCGACGGGACGGCGACTCTTCGTCTTCTTTTTCTCCTTCTAAGCCGTCGACGACGTACACGGACTCCGTGGTGACGATGAGGGGCACGGTGACGCGGCGCTGCTGCATCTCCGTGGTGCGGTGGTGGACCAGGTCGCGCCATGCCCGACAGACCAGGCGCGCTCGCCGGCGCGAGGTCCAGGGGAGCCGCAGCAGGATCTGCAACACCAGCTCTGTCGGGATATACATCGTTCGCGTGCAACCTTGCCGGCGAGAGCTCGATTCGTATCCAACCTTGCCGGCACGGGCGCCTTTTTGGTGCTAGGAAACGGGGCGCAGAAGTCGCCTGTCCAAGGTTTTCGACGTGAACAACTATTTGTTTTTTTATTATCGAGGGAACTATTATGTCTTTTAGATATAATGATGACAACTCCAATGCTAATACTACGTGGGATTCCGATTTGAACTGTCCGTGGTATTTCAAGAATTGGATTTCAGTTGTTTTTCTTCTTCTCACGAACCTGATGTTATTCGAATTTGTTTTTTTTTTCAACTGGGATACTCTCAATCTCTCATGTCTATTAATCACTTAACGAAAATACAACATTCTTACAAGCAATTAGAGGAGACAGAAAAGAGAGTAGATATAAGGAATGAACAAAACAGTAGGAAAACCCGATGCATGACCTCAGCATCAAAACCATGCTACGGGGCAAAAAAAAAAACCTACCACCTAAACTACAGCCCAGTTCTATTCGGCTTTCTAGATGGCTTCCTCAAGAAGCTGCTTTCCCCCAACTTTCTGAAGAAGCCGTCTCTAAAATTTAAATAAGCTTTCAAACTAGTTTAGACTAAACTGTTTCGGAAGACTACCTAATTTTTTTGCACGGCTTCTCCAGAAAGCTGGGGGGAGGACAGCTTCCTGGAGAAGCCGCAAAAAGAAATGGACTTACATCACATCCAACATAGTTCAAAGTCCCCGATAAGAAGCAAAACCACCACAAAATACAACCAACCGTTCACACCGCCTCGAAAATCAAGGAACATATCCATAAGTGATTGCCAGCATTTTCCTGGTAGCTAACCTTAAAGCTGCAAAGTCTGAGTCGTTGGACATCACTTCATCAGCACCCCCTTTGATCTTGTCACGGCCCTCATAAGCATAACGACCTGCCCAATAATGCATAAAAGGGCACACAAGATTTTTTTACAATAGGAGATCTCACCCCACCTTCTTCTCGATAGTAATATTTATTTTTGAACTTTTCTCGAAAATAATATTATTTATGATAGTCTAGAATGCTCAAGCTGCGGCAATAAGCAATGTGTGATACTTCTTGCCATGAGCAAAACAAAAAAAAAAAAAAACTATGAAACCGCGCAACACATTGCCAGAGAGATATGGGACAAGTCCCGGTACCAAGAATTAAACCTACCGTTCCCCACACCATCTTAGCATTAGAAAAAACAAAAAAAGGTGCCCAGTAGTCTCATTCTGATCATTAAACGATCTTGCGGGATTTCCAGGCCAGATTCATTTTTTAAGATTCCCTCTAGTATGAATTTCACTTTTTTTAACCGGAGCTTCGGCTAGTTCTTTGAGCGCACTGGACCATCCACGCCACCAGTCCGGAATAAACCGGGTAAAAGTGGTCCGCCGCTAGGTTTCGCACTAAAACGGGCCATCCCGTCCAATCGGTTCAATTTTCAAAGCGTTCGAAAAGTATTATTATGGCGAGTCGGGTTCTCGGACACCGCACCCTTTATGAAGAGACGGGAGAAACGTTTGTATTCTTAGCACTAATAATTCACAATAGGATAACGGCTTTCCTGTTTCTTTAACAAACTAATGGCTTCGTTGTTGTGCTACATTCAAAATTGCATGCGTGTGTGTTAGCTTAGCTAGTTGGCTCATTGTCTGTTGTTGAATTATTTGATTTATTGCAGGATTTATAGGTAAAATATATTAATTTATATCTTAAAAGCGAACTATGAATTGGTGAACCAGGGGTCCGACCGGTACAACCGGTACCGACGGCCTCACCGATTCGGTCACCGGCCCGTTTTTAAAACCGTACTTCGAATTGACACCTTTATCAAAATCATGTGAAATGCATGACAATGTCATCTGCATACTATAGGATAGCCACACCATTTCCCACTAAATAAGGTGCCAACTAGAAAATAGCCCATTACTTTGAGCTAGCAGAACCATCTTAGTCAGGGATTCACCAATCATGTTGAACGAAAAGGGAGGCAGTGGATCTCCTTACCTGATCCCCTTGGCATTCTGGAAATAATCCCCAACCGGATTATGAATTTTAACATTGATCGTCCTATAATGTATGTAAAATATTCTGAACCCAGAAACATCAAAACTCGTTAAAGTCTCTTGCTCTATGACAACAAAGAAGAAAGCCCCAGTTAACTTTACCGTACATCTTCTCGAAGTAGAGCTTAAGGATAACATCAACTTACTTCTTAATATGCGTATGATGCATATCTCATGCAAATATTGATTGCCACCCACGTGATTATTGCTGAATTTTACTAGCATCGAAAATTTTAGGCAGCAAAGTAATGATGCCATAACTGAGACGTTGCACATCAACAGTGCCAGCATGAAACATGCAAAAAAAATATTGGCAGCCAAAAATTATTCATAATATCTCCTTTCACCACCTCCCAGTAATGTTGGCAAAATTCAGAAGGTATGTTGTCAGATCCAGGTGTCGTATTGCATTCCATACCATAGAGAACAAATCGTTTTTAACTTCCTTAACTGAAAAATTCTAGTAAGATCATTATCATCCTCAAATTAGGAGACAAATTTAACAAATTCCCAGGAGCAAGTCCAAACATATTCTTGTAATAGGATGTAGCATGTTTAAGTAGAGTATCAGTGCCCTCCACCATAACTCCCTTGTCCATTTGTAATTTTATGAAAATTGGAAGTATTAAAATCTCCATGTAAAAGCCATCTGGCATGAGCTCTCCAGTACCAGTAATTTTCCTGCTCCGCATACATTTCATATAGCCCAATTTGAATATCAGTTTTCTTTTTAAACTCATCAGGAGATAATTCCTGATCTTCCTCCATTTTGTTTTCCAATAAATCCAACTCCCCCTTGAGCTCCAGTTTCCTTCAAAAAAACAGATTAGAAGCTAGCTAGCTCGGTTTGGGCCTACCAAATGGTCTTGGGCAGGCGGGGCAAGGCTGCATGGGCTACAGCCCATCTTAGTAAATAACCAAACGCACCTCTCATCTTCACGAGTCGGATCTCCCAGTGCCGCTCTCGCACCTCCGTTCCCCATTTCCTCGCCGCCGGCGCCGCCATGCTCCGGCTGCGCCGCCTCCTCTCGTGTCAGGTACTAGTAGTGGTATGGATTAGTAGTATGTTGGTACCTCTGAGGGTATATTAGGTATTCTACATATTGGCATCTATTAGTTGTCTAGGTCTTTATATAGCCACCCTTGTATCCTGTGATGGAATCAAGAAATATGAACCCTAATTTTATCATCTATTTTCTGCAATTTATCTTTTATTAGTTCTGCAATTTATCCAATTTACTACCGATTCCTCCCCAAATCCTTCTTCTTCGTGATCCAATTCCGCCAGGATCCATCGGGATCCTGACAGTTGGTATCAGAGCAGTTCGATCCGCCGGCCTGCTCCCTCCCATCCCTCCCTCGTCTTCCCCGATCCAATTCGCAGCGATTTCTCCAATTCCGGCGACCCCTTCTTCTTCTTCTTCACAACCGCACCTGCTTTCACCTACGCCCCCACCCCATCTCCTACCATGTCCGGCTCGTTCATACCCGAATCCTTTTACCAGGCGCACGAGGCAACCCCAATCCCCACCCAATTTGACCCAAATCGGCCACCACCCACTCGACCTCCGTTCATGGCGACCGCGCCTGTTCACTATCCCACCTTTCCACCCTTCTTCTTCCCCGCCACCGCACCCGCGTACGAGCCCTCCTCCATCCTTCCCCCGCCTCCGTTTTGCTTTGGAGCACCACCGTACGCCCCATATCCTTTCCCCTACCCAAATCAGCCACCACCACCATCCCCATCCTACCATGCCGCCGCGTACCACCACCACCACAGCTTCCAGCTCCCTCCTCCCTCCCACCCGAATCCCCACTGGCACCAGGGCATGCAGCAGATGCAGCCGCCGCCTCCCGCGCCCGGGAACCCCTGGCATCCTCACCACGCTGCAGCCCAGGCCCCACCGCCGAGCTCTCCGCCTCCACGACGGCCTTCCCCAAGCTCACCTCCTCCACTGGCCGCATCCATGGCCGCCGTCGCACCCGCGTGGCCATTCCCCTCCGCCTCCGTCCCCGCCGTCCAAGAAGGCGCCGCCCCGAGCACCTCGTCGTCCGGCCGCCTCCCCGACTCTCCAGGGACGACGTCCGCCCCGGCCGCCGCGCTTATCGTCCTCTGCCCCGGTCCCGGCCCCAAGCGCCGCCCGAGCTCGCCGTCCTCTGCTCCGGTCCTGGCCCCGAGCGCCAAGGGTTCCATAGCTACCGCGGGTAAGGACCTCTCGTTCATCCTCGTCGACACCAAGCCGCCGCACCACTCGCGGGTCGGCGATACGGCAACAAATCGTGTAGATCAAGTGTCCAAGGACACGATGCTCTGTCAAGCATCTGCATCAGCGTTCTTGGAATCAGCAGAAGCACAAGCTCGAGAGGAAGCAACCATCAGCGAGCATATGTCTCAAGCACAGAGTTCCTTTGATTCCTTGCAAGCCGAGCTCTCCAAATTGAGGTACAGGCTGTCTTCTCTGGCTACTTCAATGGTGCCCTTGTCCTCGTCAAGCACCAGCACTACAGAACGGATTACTTCCGTGCCTGCGATGAGTGCATCCAGTGTACCAGCAGCCCCTGCTTATGTCGCTCCGCAAGTGTTTGCTGAAATGGCAACACCAACCTCTGAGCAGGAAACACAGGGTACAAATTCTAACTTCTGTTCTGGGCAGCTCAACCCGATTCAGATGTCATGTGTGAGCAACATAAATGAGCAGAACCTTGATGAACTGCCTCAAGTTTATGGTCTCCATAATCTGAATTGCCATACTGTGGTCCGAGCAGATGGTACTGAGCACAGCTACTATGCGCTGCCAGGAGATTCTCCTCTAGAAAGAGCTACACCCGAGCCATTGTTCTCGAAGGAGTCTGTTGGTGTGTTCGCTAGCAAGCCTGGGCAACAGCCACACGAAAAAGAGCAGCAAGAAGATGTGCATGATCTACCTCTTGAGCAGCAGCAACAAGATGATGTGAAGGCTTGCAATGTTCCAGTCCTAAAAACCTCTGATTCAGTTGTCACAAGCTCCAGCAAGCTCAGCAGTGCAATTGTGTTGAGAGGATTGAGATGGCTATGGGATCCAGGAGCTCCGGCATTTTTAGTGACTCCTCTGATTAATGGCAGCAACAATGACACTACCGGTAATGAACATGTTGGGTATCACTTGCAGCAGGCTCCTCAACCTATGTCATCTTCAGCAATGGAACATATTTGTGTAACAACACCACTGTCTGTAGCATGTCTTGCTCCACTTTGCTATTCCAAGACCAACAACACAATTAGTTCTGAGATGATGCTTATTCACAACCTGCGACTACCGATGTCTCTGCAAGATTATCACAATGGATTAATAGAAGTGCATGTATCTGCAGAGTTGAAACATGACAATGAACTATTTCTCAAGTGTTCCAGCAAGACACCAAAAACTGGACAAACTAGTGCTTGTCTGAATTACAAGTCTGATCTCTTTGATTACACTCTTGAGCAGTAGCAAAATAATGATAAGACATTAGTCAATGTACAGCAGCTGAGACCCCCACCATTGTATGTGTTGGTAATTGATGAGACAAGACATGCATGGGACCCTGGAATTGGAATACCATCTTCCTTGTATCTCTGGATGCTATGGAGTTGGTCACTTTGGTGGTTACTGTATACAGAAGAAAACACCAATTGGAACAAAAACATCAAGTGCTATGGAGTTGCTCTTTGGCTGATCCATTTTCAACCCCCTTGACAAGGATGAATGAATTCGGAAGGATAATTGTCAAATGATAAAGTTTCTGTAGAAACTTGTTCCATTGGTGACCAATGGCTTCAGGGGGGGAGTAATGTCAGGTACTGTGAGAGAAGAGTAGTGGTATGCAATAGTAGTATGTTGGTACCTCTAAGGGTATATTAGGTATTCTACATATTGGCATCTATTAGTTGTCTAGGTCTTTATATAGCCACCCTTGTATCCTGTGATGGAACCAAGAAATATGAACCCTAGTTTTATCATTTATTTCCTGCAATTTATCTTTTATTAGTTCTGCAATTTATCCAATTTACTACCGATTCCTCCCCAAATCCTCCTTCTTCGTGATCCAATTCCGCCAGGATCCATCGGGATCCTGACATCTCGTCTCCCTCCGCCTCTCCCGTCTCCCATATCCACCGCCTCCTCTCCGCGGCCGCGGCCGCCCCCGCGCCGGCCGTTTCCCCAAGCCCTGGATTCAACGTGGAGGAGTACCTCGTCGAGAGAGGCGGCCTCACCAGAGCGCAGGCACGCAAGGCCTCCGCGAGGATCTCCCACCTCAAGTCCCCCACCAATCCCGACGCCGTGCTCGCCTTCCTCGCCGGCCTCGGCCTCTCCCCCGCCGACGTGGCCGCCGTCGTCGCCAAGGACCCGCAGCTCCTCTGCGCCAGCATGGAGAAAACCCTGTCCCCCGTCGTCGCCGGGCTCACCGGCCTCGGCCTCTCCCATGCTGAGATTGTGCGCCTCGTCTCGCTCACCCCCGACAGCTTCCGTTGCAGATCCATCGTCTCCAACCTACCGTATTACCTGTCCCTCTTCGGCTCCTACGAGAACCTCCTCCCGGTGCTCAGCCGCAACTCCAATCTTCTCGTACGCAGCCTCGAGAGCACCGTGAAGCCCAACATCGCGGTCCTTAGGGGGTGCGGTCTACGTGATTGCGATATTGCCAAGCTGGCCATAGCTACGCCGAGGATGCTCACCAGCAACCCAGAGCGTGCCCGGGCGATTGTGGCTTGCGCCGATGGCTTAGGGGTGCCCCGTGGTTCTCTGATGTTCAGGCACGCCCTGCACGCTGTTGCATGTCACACTGAGGAGACGATTGCTGCTAAATTACAACACTTGAAGAAGACGTTCAGGTGGTCTGATGCTGAGGTGGGCTTTGCCGTGTCTAGGTCTCCTAGTGTGCTGACAAAGTCCCAGGACACGCTGCAGGCCAAGTCTGATTTGCTCATCTCCGAGGTGGGGTTGGAACCCGTGTACATTGCTCATCGTTCCGAAATACTCAATTATAGCTTGGGTGGCCGGCTCAGACCCCGGCATTATGTTCTAAAGTTTCTCAAGGAGAATGGATTGCTAGAGCGCGACTGGAGCTACTATTCAGCAGTCTCGGCGACTGAAATGGTATTCATGAAAAAGTTTGTATGCCCTCACGAGGAAGCCGCGCCGCAACTCGCTGAAGATTATGCGGCCGCTTGCAAAGGGGAAGTGCCGGCTAATTTCATATTTACATGAACCAATAATGGTGCTAAGGAAGCTGGTGACAGGTGACACTAAAGTTTTCACTCGGAGTAGTATGCTAGTAATTCCTGTTTCGGTGTTTTTTGCCTAACTGGATGTTGGTTGTCTGCTATAGCATGTCTGTTACATGTTCAGTATTATTTTGTTAGTCCCGCTATGTCCATTACATCATTCAGTAGAGAAGAAAGGATCGCATTGTTCTGAACTTGTCCATGATCATGTCATGTTGGCTCGCATATTGGAACTGCATATGGAATTGTATGAAGTCATTAGCTTAAAAAACTAACTTGAATTTTTCAAATGATTTAACTTCTTGTCTGTCGAGAATTTTAGATATCGTGACAAATAATTGCTTGCAGGTAAGAATACTTCCGCGAATTCGTTTTGTTTTTACTGAAATTAAGGTAGTCTTTTGGGGTGATACAGTCAGCTTGGTTTAATTGCCTCCACACTTTCTTCTTGCTCCAGTGGGTGCAGTTAGCTGTTTCTATACTTTTGTTGTCACTTGGAAGATATATTGTATTAGCATGGCAATAGTAGCTCACCAAACTGATCTGTACGTGCCTTAGGTCCATCGCATTGTCTGTGGAACGACTCTGGTATATGTATTTGCAGACATTGTTATGCTATCACTGGAGATTAGTTTTGCTTTCAGTTTCTCTTACTATCATCATGAGGTTGATTATTAATTTTATAGCTAGCTGTCGATTAGTTAACTACTTCCAAGTGAGGATTGTACTGTGCTTTTGTGTGTGCATAAATTCCCTTGACCAAACTCTAGCTCATGCATGTAAACAGTGTCATATGTTGTGGTACTGCATCCTTTGCTGTCACAGATTATCCGGCATAGATGATATATATTTAAGTGTACCAATCTCATAGATGCATGTACTTCCATTTTGTTGAGCGTCCCACGGTTTTTTCTTGCAGTCAAGTTGCTCTGTTTTTGTAGTGTCCCATTTGGTGTTAGTTTCTGCTGAACCTGGTACTTGCATGACAACGTACATTCACTGTTAAGAAACGACGCACTAGAAAGAATAGCTTACAGGCTAGTGTAATTTCAGTTGATGTGACAATTAGGGATTTGACCATTCGGGGTGGCCTCCAGTACTCATATTTTTATTGCCATGCTCCGAATAAACATATGGGTTCCGCGAAGGGGCTTTAACTGCGTCTAAGTATTTTTCTTCCCAGAAGATTATTTTTTCCACCTATTTTATTATCTCTTCCTCAACATAACAATATTGAACTTTGTACAATTGTGCAAACTTTATTATATGTAGGTGATAGGAGTTTCTCGGAAACAAAATATAGGCAATAGGCATAAAATAAACGTGTAGAATAAAATATGCCTATATGTGGTTTTAGCATGCACCGCACCGGTGACCTGTCTTTACTTTTGCTCTTCAACTTTTGATCGGCTCATTTTATAACCTATTTGCCTTGAATTTACCATGCGCTGCAGGGAGTTCGACATCATGCAAAGACTAAGCGTACGGCTTGCCGCCTCTGTCTCCACACGCCCTGCTGTGCCCGGCCTCCAAGTTTGGGAAGATCTCCTAGATGGCCTGCTGCACTCTGTTTTGCCTTTCTTAGGCTCCTTCCATGACCTTCTCGCCTTTGCTGCAACCTTCCATTGAAGAGTATGTGCAAAAAAAGTTAAGCGTTGTTGCCGATGTTTCACTTCCACACCAGCCATTGAAAGGTACTCCCTCTGCTCTAAAATACTTGTCTTTTATTTGTCCAAATTTAGATGTACCTATACACAAAAACATGTCTAGATACATCCGAATTTGGATAAATGGAAGACAAGTATTTTAGAACGGAGGGAGTAACTTTGAAGAGCTCGCAGAGGGACTTTAGAGGCACCGACATTCCAGATTTGTGTCTTTCTACGTGAAGTTTTTGTGGTGTTGTAACAGTGTTCTAACAATTCCCCCCTTGCATCACTCAACTAAAACATCCTTGTTAATACTAGATACTCCCTATTCAATTGGCCGGTTGGAAGCGACTCTCTGTACGACACGGATCGATTAGGTTGTGGAATTCAATGCTCAGTTCATTTCCTGGATCTGGATGGTTGTCAGGTTGTGGAATTCAATGCTCAGTTCATTTCCTCGATCTGGATGGTTGTCACAGGAGGATATACAGACTACACTTGGCCCTCTAGCTTGGTCTGCAGCGAACATACTTGTCGTAGTTGCCCATTTTCAGATCCACTAAGCTATTCTAGAAAATGGGTGGGTGATTGCACCAGAATACTAGATAGATGTGTACTTTTAACTAATAATTATTATATTACTACGATTGCTAATTCATGCTTTGCTGCGACTGAATTGATGCTTACGTTTCATGGAAGCTGATTACAGTTGGTTACTATATGTATTGTCGCGTTGATGATGTATCATGTATGCATGTATGACAAGTCAGTAAACTTTTGTTGTGGAACAAAACAGTACATTCAGATTAATCTTCTTTGTGCTGTGTTGTGATTATCTGTAAGGCTTGGCGGTTATAGCCGTGGATTTGAACTGGTAAGCAGGGATGTCACACAACGTATGAATGCTTGATGTATTGTATAATGTATATATTCAAGGCCTCGTCATCAATCGGGACTACATAGTTCCAAAGAATGTATACGTGTACAACTACTTATGGTAAATGCTTAAAAATAAGTAATCTTTCTTTTTATTCCATTTCAAACCAGTTATATGCTTTCTCTTGCTTAAGACATCTTGGATCTTCACTTGGATGTAAGTACTCGAACCAGTCGGGCACGTATGTAAACTAATGATTAGTGTGCTATAAATTTTGTACGGTGATCTCCGTGCGGAAAAAATCGCCCCCACGTCGCCTCCTCCCTAGGGTGACATGGGCGGTGCCCCCCGCCCCCGGCGACCTCACCCCCACCTCCCTCGCCCCTCCCCCTCGCCGTCGCCGGTCAGCTCCACTGGGCAAAGCCCGTGTGGAGTCGGCAGCGGCGGGACCAGGTTCTTCTCCGCTGCGGCGGAGGCCGCGCCCGGGCTGGGGAATTCGTGGCGGACTTGCGGTGCTCTGCTGGGTGCAGGGAGCTCTTGCGGCAGGGCGGTGGAGGGATCCTTGAGGCAGGACGACGGAGATGGCTGCACTTGCGCTGGATCTTGGCCGGCGGCGCGAGTCTGCGGCGAGGCGCGGCCGTGTTGTAGTGCGTGTGGCGATGTGGTGCGGGGTTGAGGCTGCGGGACGCGGCGGCGCGCGTTGGCAGGGCCGCAGGTCGGGCTGGATCTGGGCCCGGCAGGCCGACTCTTGGCTTCCTTGCGTCGGTGTGGAGGCGAGCGTCCCGGCGACGCGCTGCCTCCGGGGCGACGTGGAGGTGGTGTTGGTGCGTGTTGGAGATGGTCCCGTGGAGGAGCTGATGCGCGGGCCGATGCGCGGTGGTGGAGGCTCCGGCGCGGAGACAGGAGGTGGCCTCTCCTGCCGCCGTGCTCTGGCGTCCGGGCGGCGGCCCCGAACCGGAGGTTGCTGCAGCAGGGCGGCATGGATGTCGCGACCATGGGCGCCGCGGCCGTCATGGTCGGTGGTCAAGCTTGGAGGTGGGCTGCTTCTCGTCGCCATTCTGGGTGCTCCTCTTGCCTTGCGGTCGGATGGACCTCCTGGGCGAAAGCCCTGCACGGACTTCGGTCGGTGCCGACGATGGCGGCGCCTTTGGCGGATGAGTTTCGGTGGCCAGGGGAGGTGGATCCTGGGGCGGCGGCCCTGGACGGCGGTGGATGTCGAGGCGGCGGCCTCGGGCTCCCACGCTATGACGGTTCTATGAGGCAGAGCCGTTGTCTTGCGCGGGTCTGGGTGGCGACCTGGATGAAGACTGCACGGGCAGAGGGTTCGTCGACCCGACTGGATCGCCTTCGGGCAATGCGAAGGTCGATCTGGTTGCTACATTGGGGCGGCGGCCCCAGAGAAGGTGGGATTTGGTGGTGTCTTGGATAAAGACTGCGTGGGCAGAGGGTCCGTCGACCATGACTGGATTGCTTTCGGGCAATGCGAAGGCCGATCTGGTTGCTACGCCGGGGCGGCGGCCCCGGAGCAGGTGGTGTGTGTTGTGGTGTGGTCGGCTTAAGTCGTGTGGGCGGCGAGTCATCCCGTCTGTTTTGTTTTTTGGCCATGTTTTCCTCATAAACAGGACATTGTATAACTTGTATGGTTTGTTGACCCGATTTTCCTTATAAACTGGGTCGACTCTATTCTATCTATTCGAGCGGTGGATATCGACCACGTTAAGCTAAAAAAAATTGTACGGTGGCTGGCCAAGAGGAGAACTGGAGGTCACTCCCTCCGCCGCGCAGAGCTCCCCCGCACCTCCTCGCCGCCGCCGTCGCTGTCGCTAGCAGCTATAGTGGTGGCACCGGGCCCCTGCCCCAAAGGTGGTGGTGGGGGAAGGGGGATCTGGGCTGTGTGTGGCCTCGGGGATGAGCCATGCATGGCCTGCATGCCTCGGCTGGTGGCAATGGCGCCTGGAAGCACATATGGAGCTCCCCTGCGTCCTTCTCCTCTGTGGTGTGCGAGGCTGCGCGCCGCACGTGGACATTGTTCCTCCGTATTGGTGTGCCCATGGTTCTGCAGATGGCGTCCATGGTGCGGTCTTGTCTCCAATGCGAGGCGAGTCGTGGTAGTGGTGGTGGTGGCTTCTCCTTTCCGGTTGCTAGGCTCATGCGTCGGATCCCTCTCGGAGCTCTATGGCGTGTCTGGCGTGGGTGGTCTCTTCGCGTGCTCTTGGCTAGCCCGTCCTTCAGGTATATCAAACCCAAGTGGGGTTGGGGTTGCCCTCGGTGGTGCTACGCCTTTCGATTACGGTGGCGACCCCCTCATGTGGTGAAGGTGCTCCATGCGAGAGTGCTCTATGGAGTGTCTCTGCATTGTGATGCTCGTCAACTCTAGCTAGTGGCACACAGGGGCCGTGGCGTCGTCTCGGAGGTGGTGTTGGCGCGTTGTGTTGTATCGGATGCACGCTTCCTTTCAATTACGTCAATGGTGTAGTGTCATGGCTGACCAAGGTCGTTCGATTACTCCGGCGATGCTTCAAGCTGGGTCGTCCCTCCCGCTTTCATGTCTTGCGGGCTCTTACTTGTGATCGCGGTGCTTGGGTCGTGATGAGTTTTTCTCGTCAATCAAGTGTCTCGGAGGATTCTCGGAGTGACCCCCTTCGTCTCGCTCTTCTGTGTTGTTGGTGTGTGTTTTTTCCCTTTTCTTTCTCTTCTCATGTAGCCCATGTATACTCTGGTTCATTTGAAAACCATCTTGTAGAAAAATTGTAGGAGCGCAGAACTGAAGTTATCTCTGCTAATAAGGACCTTTTCGGATCCACTCTCATCCGCTCCAGTTCTTCCAACTCGCGGAGCGCGCGGAGCTAGGTTTGAGCCACTCCGTGAAAATAGCCTACAGCTCCGTCCCGCTCCGCTCTTTCGGCTCACAGAGTTGCTCCGTTCGGCACAGTTCCGTCCGCTCCGGGAGTGCATGTGAGGAGCGGAGAGAAACCGAACAGGGCCTAAGAGTTGATTTCCGGGAGCGCATCAAGTTAAAATTCACCAGAGCTAACTCTGTTTTTTTTTCAACCACGTGATGTTTTGTATTTCCAGGATTTGTTTTGAGGCAAATCTAATGTGGGCTTTTTGCAGCGCATGGAGTGACAAGGTTGGGCTCCTGGGCCTCTTTTAATGCTGCGCTGTGTCAACGAGGAGAGCAGTCTGTCTCCACACCAGTCCCTCACCAGCCGGCGCCGCTCGTGTCCCCTCGCCGCCGGCGCCGCCATGCTCCGCCTCCGAAGCTGCGTCCTCAGCCGTCTCCTCTCCTCTCCCGCAAGCTATCCCGCCAAGTACCCCGTATCCTCTCTCCACCGCCTCCTCTCCACGGCCACGGCCACGCCGGCCGCTTCCCCAATCCCTAGCTTCGCCGTGGAGGAGTACCTCGTCGACACCTGCGGCCTCACCCGAGCCCAAGCCCTCAAGGCCTCCATCAAGCTCACCCACCTCAAATCCCCCACCAAGCCCAACGCCGTCCTCGCCTTCCTCGCCGGCCTCGGCCTCTCCAGCGCCGATATCGCTGCCGTCGTCGCCAAGGACCCGCTGTTCCTCTGTGCCAAAGTGGAGAATACCCTGGCCTCCAACGTCGCGGGGCTCGCCGGTGTCGGTCTGTCCACTTCTGAGGTATCCCGCCTCGTCTCGCTCTGCCCCGGCACATTCCGCCGTACATCCGTTGTCTCTAACCTACACTACTACCTGCCCCTCTTCGGCTCCTTCGAGAACCTCCACCAAGCGTTGAAGTTCAACACCAATCTCCTCACACACAACCTCGAGAGGACCATAAAGCCCAACATTGCCATTCTGCGGGAGTGCGGTCTAGGTGATTGCGATATTGCCAAGTTGGGCGTAGTTGTGCCGAGGATGCTCACCAGCAACCCTGAGCGTGTCCAGGCGATTGTGGCTTGTGCCGAAGGTTTAGGTGTGCCCCGTGGCTCTCCGATGTTCAGGCACGCCCTGCACGCTGTTGCCTATGACAGCGAGGTGACGATCGCCGCCAAACTAGAATACTTGAAGAAGACGTTTATGTGGTCCGATGCTGAGGTGGGCATTGCCGTGTCTAGGGCTCCGTCGGTGCTTACAAAGTCCCGGAACACGCTGCAGGCCAGGTCTGATTTGCTGATCTCCGAGGTGGGGTTGGAACCCGTGTACATTGCTCATCGTTCGGAAATACTCAGTTATAGCTTGGAGGGCCGGCTCAGACCCCGGCATTATGTTCTAAAGTTTCTTAAGGAGAATGGATTGCTAGAGCGCGAGCGGAGTTACTATTCAGCGGCCGCCGCGACTGAGATGGTATTCATGAAAAAGTTCGTATGCCCTCACGAGGAAGCCGCGCCGCAACTCGCTGAAGATTATGCGGCCGCTTGCAAAGGGGAAGTGCCGGCTAATTTCATATTTATATGAACCAATAATGGTGTTACGGAAGCTGGTAACGGGTGACTGACACACTAAGGTTTTCACTCTGAGTAGTATGCTAGTAGTTCCTGTTTCTGTGTTTTTTTTTGCCTGATTGGATGTTGGTTGTCTGCTCTAGCATGTGTGTTACATGTTCATTTGGGTGTTGCTAATCTCATATGAAACTGATAATATTATTTTGTTAGTCCTGCTCTGTCCATTACATCAGAATTGCCCATCCTCATGTCATGTTGGCACACATATCGGCACTAAGAGAGTGAGATCAGTCATTCAGCAAATGCTTTTGAAGTATCAGCGAGCATAATGTCTGCACATTATATATTTATGTTCAGCCATGGCAGTTTTTTAGTGCATCCCTCAATTCTATCTTCCATGAAGAAAGTTTTCATTTTGGCCACAAACATGATATGAAGTCTCAAAATTTCCCTTTGGATGAGAAGTTTGAATTACCTTTTTCACGGTGAACAATTTAGATTTGTTGATGGCCACAGTGTGTTGATCACTGCCGAGGATGCAGTTTTGATCTACTTTGTTGGTTGCTTGCTCTAGTTATTCTAAGCTGAATCTTCGTTATTCCTGCAATAGCCTCCTCCAGTTGCACCCTACCTTGTTGAAGACTATGCAACAGCTTGCAGAGGCGAAGTGCCGACTAGATTCAGAGCAGGCATGAAATTTGGTAACTGCGTATGGCACAACAAAATTTCCACTATTTAGGATTCGGTGTTCTTTGTTTGACGCAATGGTGGTTTGGTATGTTACATGCTGGTTTTGGTCATTCCTAACTCCTTAGAAACTGTTACTTTCATTCCTTGATCCTGATATGATCATGTCGTCATCAGTCGGTAGAGAAGAAAGCGCGACACGATTATGAACTTGTTCATCCTGTTGTCATGTTGATGTAAATGTTGGAACGAAGAAAGTATGAGATCACACGTGTCGTGAATTTGGTTGTTCTTCGTTGCATTAGGAATGTTTTTTTTTTCAAATTAAACGGTGGTTCATTTCAAACATTTTTGGTGATTTTAATTATCATTTATCAGCTGTCCCTGCAATTGATAAAAGTGGCATTGCTTTCCGCAGCAATATTTAGAAATCAGTACATAAACATGGGCTAGAGCCGAGAGGTATATGCATCATATATGAAAACTTCTGTATTCTACTTAACAAGCTGACAAGTTGCAATAATTTGAGGTCAGATTGCACGTCCTGTATTTGGCACCTGGGAGTGTTTTGCTGAACTGTCATTTTAACCATCTACGGCCAACCTAAATTTGTAGCGCATGATTTTCACCTTGCCCACCAATGTGGAAATCTTCTAGTGTGAATTCTGCGGCTCGATTGGTATTGAGGATGTGTATATTCTTATATACCCATCAATATTTGTCCGTGTGGAACATTTTGAATTTCTGTGTTAAGTAGATGTTTTAACACTGGGTGTTATAGCTTTCTGTGTAACGTAGATGTTTTAACACTGGGTTTTGTAGCTGTTTTCTTACTGTTGCAAGCTTGGTTCTTCATCATATCCATTGGCTGACACTTGTGATATGAGAGTTGAGGTGGATAGCTCTACACAAGAAATGTGGCCTCAACTTGCCCCACCACAGTATTAATTCTTTGATATGAGAATTGAGGTTTAGTTAAATGGGCCAGCTTTCCGCACAGGGAAATTCGTAAACACTATTCAATTTCTTTTCTTGACATGGATAAATCTGTTATCTTCAAAGTGCGTCTCAGGACTTGAAACATGCTAAGCTACCTTTTCACATCTCTGTGTGTTGCACTTATTTAATTCTTCCTCTGGTAGGGTAGCAGAAAAGAGAGTAAAAGTGGCAGGATATATAGTAGCAATAGCATCAGGGATTTAGAAGCAGCAGATGATAATAGGCGATATTAGTGGGCAAGTCAGCTGACTCAACTCCCAAGCAACTTGAGCTGCCTACCGTACACTTGTGGGAACTGCAGTTTAATGACCATAATGTGGTAATGAAACTTCAATGCCAGATTAGCTATTTTAGCTGATGAGTTTCTGCCAGCTTACGATTGTCACTGGATGTAAATGCATGTTGCTTTCTTCTTCTTCTTCTTCTTCTTCTTCCAGGAGACGGGACAACGAAATGCGGCTGTGTCTTTGCCGTATTACCATATATATATGTAGATGATTCTGAAGGGGGCATGATAAATGCACACTGCAGCGCAGATTGCGGATTTGAATCTGTCTGGTATTAGATTCTGCTTGGCGATGTTAGGCAAGTTTTGACGCCAGAAGCTTCCTTTTTTAATGTACCTAACATTTATACCCAGCGTTGGCAGAGAAGAAACTCCTTATGAATTTTGTAAACTATGTTTTGCCGTAGAGATTGTATGTACAGGGGTTGAATGGACTAGCTTTTCATTCAGAAATTGAACAAATGAACAATCACGAATGTATATAAAAGATTGTTGTGCCATATATTCTTGCTAATTGGAACAATTTACATCCAGTGACACTTTTCTCACAGGAAAGTTCTGTACTGTATGACTTTCTTTAGAATCATCTTCTAAAGAAAATTCATACTTTGTGGACGCTGGAACTGAATTATTATTACTGTTGCTATACGCATGTAAAACAGTACATTCAGCTTAATCTATTTTATGATGTGTTGTGACTATTTGCAAGGCTTGGCGGTTATAGCTGTAGTCTGTAGAGATGCACAGTGTTTGAATTTATAGGCAGGGACCGATGCACACAATGCATGAATGCTCAATGTATTGTATTCAAGGCCTCATCATCAATCGACTAGTGTGTATAACTATAACAAGTTTAGTTCTAGAGAATGTATACATGTATGTACAACACCTTCTGGTTGCCAGTAATATCTTTTCTGGTGCAGTTTAAACCAGTGAAATGCTTCCTCTTGCTTAAGACATCTTGGATCTTCACTAATTAAGTACTTGAACGAGTCGGATATGTATGTAAATTACCGATTAGTGTGTTGTAAATTTTGTGTACTTTAAATTTGAATCAGAGCTTAAAGTCAACTCTGAATCTTTTATGTTTTTTTAGGGAAAACTCTGAATCTTTAAGGTTTTTTTTTTTTTGAGAACTATCTGAATCTTAAGTTTTTTTGTTTTGTTTTTTTTAGCAGAATCTGAATCTTAAGTGTTTCAGAATTTAAGCGTATGGAGTGACAAGGTTTCGAGGCCCGCCGGATGGGCTCCTGGGCCAGTGGGCCTGTTTTAATGCTGAGCTGTGTCAACGAGGAGAGCAGTCTCACTATCACACCATTCCCTCAACAGCCGGCGCCGCTCGTGTTCCCTCGCCGCCGGCGCCGCCATGCTCCGCCTCCGAAGCTGCGTCCTCAGCCGTCTCCTCTCCTCTCCCGCAAGCTATCCCGCCAGGTACCCCGTCTCCTCTCTCCACCGCCTCCTATCCACGCCCACGGCCGCGCCGGCCGTTTCCCCAATCCCTAGCTTCGCCGTCGAGGAGTACCTAGTCGACTCCTGCGGCCTCACCCGAACCCAGGCTCTCAAGGCCTCCACCAAGCTCACCCACCTCAAATCCCCCACCAAGCCCAACGCCGTCCTCGCCTTCCTCGCCGGCCTCGGCCTCTCCAGCGCCGATGTCGCTGCCGTCGTCGCCAAGGACCCGCTGTTCCTCTGCGCCAAAGTGGGGAAAACCCTGGCCTCCAACGTCGCAGGGCTCGCCGGCGTCGGTCTGTCCACTTCTGAGGTAGCCCGCCTCGTCTCGCTCTGCCCCGGCACATTCCGCCGTACATCCGTTGTCTCTAACCTACACTACTACCTGCCCCTCTTCGGCTCCTTCGAGAACCTCCACCAAGCGTTGAAGTTCAACACCAATCTCCTCACACACAACCTCGAGAGGACCATAAAGCCTAACATTGCCATTCTGCGGGAGTGCGGTCTAGGTGATTGCGATATTGCCAAGTTGGGCGTAGTTGTGCCGAGGATGCTCACCAACAAACCGGAGCGTGTCCGGGCGATTGTGGCTTGTGCCGAAGGTTTAGGTGTGCCCCGTGGCTCTCCGATGTTCAGGCACGCCCTGCATGCTGTTGCCTATGACAGCGAGGTGACGATCGCCGCCAAACTAGAATACTTGAAGAAGACGTTTATGTGGTCCGATGCTGAGGTGGGCATTGCCGTGTCTAGGGCTCCGTCGGTGCTTACAAAGTCCCGGAACACGCTGCAGGCCAGGTCTGATTTGCTCATCTCCGAGGTGGGGTTGGAACCCGTGTACATTGCTCATCGTTCGGAAATACTCAACTATAGCTTGGAGGGCCGGCTTAGACCCCGGCATTATGTTCTAAAGTTTCTTAAGGAGAATGGATTGCTAGAGCGCGAGCGGAGTTACTATTCAGCAGTCCTGGCGACTGAAATGGTATTCATGGAAAAGTTTGTATGCCCTCAAGAGGAAGCTGCGCCGCAACTTGCTGAAGATTATGCGGCCGCTTGCAAAGGGGAAGTGCCGGCTAATTTCATATTTACATGAACCAATAATGGTGCTACGGAAGCTGGTAACGGGTGACTGACACACTAAGGTTTTCACTCGGAGTAGTATGCTAGTAGTTCATGTTTCTGTGTTTTTCTTGCCTAACTGGATGTTGGTTGTCTGCTCTAGCATGTGTGTTACATGTTCATTTGGGTGTTGCTAATCCCATATGAAACTGATAATATTATTTTGTTAGTCCTGCTCTGTCCATTACATCAGATTTGCCCATCCTCATGTCATGTTGGCACACATATCGGCACTAAGAGAGTGAGATTAGTCATTCAGCAAATGCTTTTGAAGTATCAGCGACCATAATGTCTGCACATTATATATTTATGTTCAGCCATGGCAGTTTTTTAGTGCATCCCTCAATTCTATCTTCCATGAAGAAAGTTTTCATTTTGGCCACAAACATGATATGAAGTCTCAAAATTTCCCTTTAGATGAGAAGTTTGAATTACCTTTTTCACGGTGAACAATTTAGATTTGTTGATGGCCAGTGTGTTGATCACTGCCAAGGATGCAGTTTTGATCTACTTTGTTGGTTGCTTGCTCTAGTTATTCTAAGCTGAATCTTCGTTATTCCTGCAATAGCCTCCTCCAGTTGCACCCTACCTTGTTGAAGACTATGCAACAGCTTGCAGAGGCGAAGTGCCGACTAGATTCAGAGCAGGCATGAAATTTGGTAACTGCGTACGGCACAACAAAATTTCCACTATGTAGGATTCGGTGTTCTTTGCTTGACACAATGGTGGTTTGGTATGTTACATGCTGGTTTGGTCATTCCTAACTCCTAGAAACTGTTGCTTTCATTCCTTGATCCTGATATGACCATGTCGTCATCAGTCGGTAGAGAAGAAAGCATGGCACGATTATGAACTTGTTCATCCTATTGTCATGTTGATGTAAATGTTGGAACGAAGAAAGTATGAGATCACACATGTCGTGAACTTGGTTGTTCTTCACTGCATTAGGATTTTTCTTTTCAAATTAAATGGTGGTTCATTTCAACATTTTTGGTGATTTTACTACCACATCATAAAATTATCATTTATCAGCTGTCCCTGCAATTGATAAAAGTGGCATAGCTTTCCGCAGCAATATTTAGAAATCAGTACATAAACATGGGCTAGAGCGAGAGGTATATGCATCATATATGAAAACTTCTGTATTCTACTTGACAAGCTGACAAGTTGCAATAATTTGAGGTCAGATTGGACGTCATGTATTTGGCACCTGGGAGTGTTTTTGCTGAACTATCATTTTAACCATCTACGGCCAACCTAAATTTGTAGCGCATGATTTTCACCTTGCCCACCAATGTGGAAATCTTCTAGTGTGAATTCTGCGGCTCGATTGGTATTGAGGATGTGTATATTCTTATATACCCATCAATATTTGTCCGTGTGGAACATTTTGAATTTCTGTGTTAAGTAGATGTTTTAACACTGGGTGTTATAGCTTTCTGTGTAACGTAGATGTTTTAACACTGGGTGTTATAGCTTTCTGTGTAACATAGATGTTTTAACACTGGGTTTTGCAGCTGTTTTCTTACTGTTGCATGCTTGGGTCTTCATCATATCCATTGGCTGACACTTGTGATATGAGAGTTGAGGTGGAGAGCTCTACACAAGAACTGTGGCCTCAACTTGCCCCACCACAGTATTAATTCTTTGATATGAGAATTGAGGTTTAGTTAAATGGGCCAGCTTTCCGCACAGGGAAATTCGTACACACTATTCAATTTCTTTTGTTGACATGGATAAATCTGTTATCTTCAAAGTTGCCTTTTCACATCTCTGTGTGCGTTGCACTTATTTAATTCTTCCTCTGGTTAGGTAGCAGAAAAGAGAGTAAAAGTGGCAGGATATATAGTAGCAATAGCATCAGTGATTTAGAAGCAGAAGATGATGATAGGCGATATTAGTGGGCTTACAACACACAACCACAACACACGCGACAAGAACTCGCCTAGCTTGACCCCAGCCAATAAACGGCGAGAGGTCGAGACACGGAGCTACAAGACCGCTTCACAACCGAAGCAACACAACTCAGAATCACAACCTAAACTCCAGGGAGGTACGCATCAACTGTACAGCCCACTCTTGATGCCAAGAAGAAGAAGTGGCGAGCAGGCGGTAGGACCTGACCACACCTGGGGAGAGCGTCGTGGCGGAAGAGATATCGCATCAGTGTACATTGCGCCCTATGGGCTCACGCTCGAAGTAGCGACCAACCCCAACTCCACTGCCGTCAAGGGACTCCTCAAGCAACCCGGACATCGCCTCCAGAGGTAAAACGACGCCATAGCGCCGCCACTGCCTGAACCAGCAAGCTGGATCTAGGGTTTCCCCCGTTACGCAGGAGGGGCGATGAAAAGGGCATAGACGACGCCTTCAAGAAGGTGACGACGCCCACAGGCGACGCCGTCGTCCGCAACCGCATGGGGATTTCTCCCAGCCCTAACATCAACCCCACCGTCCACATAAACAGGCCGAGCCGGGCACCACCGACGAGAGGCCAGCCCCTGTCACTGGCGAGGGAGGCGATGACCACCTCAAGCATCACCCAAGCCAGTCTGACGTGCTGCCGATCCTTCTTCCACATCCCCGCGTTGGATAGGAGGATGCAACGCCCGCCCTGCGACAGCGCCATTCGTCTCCCTCCAACCATCACCACCTCACTCGCAAACGCTGCAGCAACGCCGACCAACTGACTTCTTCCCGGGGAGGATGCAACAACCGGCAGCACCGGTGCCATTCGTCTCCCGACCTCCACCCACCACCTCGACCAGAGCCTTCATCCACCAAACCGAAGCCTCCAGCCCCACTGAGCTGCACTAGTGTGCGGACAACAATAGAGCCAGCACGAGCCAACGCGTAGCCACCGGCGCCCTTCGCGAGCTCCTGAAGCCCCAGCGCCAGGACGCCACCGTCGGCTGCTCCTCCGTGATGCCGAGCACGCCACGGCCGCGGCCCTCCCGACCTCGAGATCTGGCCCAGATCGAGCCTAGATTGGGCCCGCGCGCCGCCGCCACCACAGGTCGCTGCCGCCGCGACGCCAACCGCCGCCAGCTCCTCCAGCTCGTCCCGCTTGCCGCCGCCTCGCCGCTCCACTGCACCACCGAGCTCGCCGCCAACTTCCTCAGCTCCGTGCGCGACTACGACGTCGCCACTGCCCCACTCGCAGGGACGCCGCCACGGTGCGCCCTCCATGCCCTCCGTCTTCGACCGGCAGGGCGCCGCCACCGCCGCCGGCGGCGACTACGGCGGCGGCCAGGGAGTAGGGCGGGCCGGTGTCTTGGGCTAGGTTTTCGGGAGCCTCCGGAGCCGCTCGAGGGGGAGCGACCCGGGAGGAAAGTTGTTATCAATCAGGGATTGGAAAAGGGGGAAAGATTTCGTTTGGCTGGCCGATCTTGTATAACAAGTTTAATTCTAGAGAATGTATACATGTATGATGTATCTACAACACCTTTTGGTTGCCAGTAATCTCTTTCCTAGTGCAATTTAAATTGACCGAGTCGGATATGTATGTAAATTACCGATTAGTGTGTTGTAAATTTTGTACTCTAAATTTGAATCAGAGCTGAAAGTCAACTCTGAATCTTATATGTTTTATTAGGGAAAACTCTGAATCCTTAAGGTTTTTTTTTAGAACTATCGGAATTTTAGTTTTTTTTAGCAGAATCTGAATCTTAAGTGTTTCTGAATTTAAGCGCATGGAGTGTCAAGGTTTCGAGGCCCGCCGGATGGGCTCCTGGGCCAGTGGGCCTCTTTCAATGCTGCGCTGTGTCAACGAGGAGAGCAGTCTCACTCTCACACCATTCCCTCAACAGCCGGCGCCGCTCGTGTCCCCTCGCCGCCGGCGCCGCCATGCTCCGCCTCCGAAGCTGCGTCCTCACCCATCTCCCCTCGTCTCCCGCAACCTATCCCGCCAAGCACCCCGTCTCCTCTCTCCACCGCCTCCTATCCACGGCCACGGCCGCGCCGGCCGCTTCCCCAATCCCTAGCTTCGCCGTGGAGGAGTACCTCGTCGACACCTGCGGCCTCACCCGAGCCCAAGCCCTCAAGGCCTCCACCAAGCTCACCCACCTCAAATCCCCCACCAAGCCCAACGCCGTCCTCGCCTTCCTCGCTGGCCTCGGCCTCTCCAGCTCCGATGTCGCTGCCGTCGTCGCCAAGGACCCGCTGTTCCTCTGCGCCAAAGTGGGGAAAACCCTGGCCTCCAACGTCGTTGGGCTCGCCGGCGTCGGTCTGTCCACTTCTGAGGTAGCCCGCCTCGTCTCGCTCTGCCCCGGCACATTCCGCCGTACATCCGTTGTCTCTAACCTACACTACTACCTGCCCCTCTTCGGCTCCTTCGAGAACCTCCACCAAGCGTTGAAGTTCAACACCAATCTCCTCACACACAACCTCGAGAGGACCATAAAGCCTAACATTGCCATTCTGCGGGAGTGCGGTCTAGGTGATTGCGATATTGCCAAGTTGGGCGTAGTTGTGCCGAGGATGCTCACCAACAAACCGGAGCGTGTCCGGGCGATTGTGGCTTGTGCCGAAGGTTTAGGTGTGCCCCGTGGCTCTCCGATGTTCAGGCACGCTCTGAAGGCTGTTGCATATTACACTGAGGAGACGATCGCTGCCAAATTAGAATACTTGAAGAAGACGTTCAGGTGGTCTGATGCTGAGGTGGGCATTGCCGTGTCTAGAGCTCCGTGCTTGCTGACAAAGTCCAAGGACATGCTGCAGGCCATGTCTGATTTCATGATCTACGATGTGGGTCTGGAACCGACCTACATTGCTCATCAGCCGTCAATTCTCAATCGTAGTTTGGAGGGCCGGCTCAGACCCCGCTATTATGCTGTCAAGTTTCTCACGGAAAATGGATTACTCAAGCGTGACCCAAGCTACAATACAGTTGTCAAGCTCACCGAGAAGGTATTCATGGAAAAGTTCATATGCCCTCACAAGGAAGCTGCACCGCACCTTGCTGAAGACTATGCCACCGCTTGTGCAGGGGAAGTGCCGATTAGATTCAGATTCGCATTAACCAAGGACAGGTTATGAAAATTGGTAACTCTGTGTTGGTTCTCCGCTGTTGTATGTCTGTTAGATGTTGGTTTGGTCGTTGCTAACATGTGGTGAAACTATAATGTGATTCCTGAATCCACTATAGTTTCAGTTGAGAAGAAACCATGACTTGGTTATGACCTTGTTCATTTTCAGGCCATGTTATTTGACACACATATTTGAGCTAAGAAAGTGTGACATCAGGCCTTTAAAATTTCTATTTTCAAATTAGTTGCTGGTGCATTGCAAGAGTTTTGTTATTTTCACAAGCACATCATAAAGCTATTATATCTAGGTTTCCCTGCAATTGATAAAAGTGGTATAGTGTTCCTCATTGAGATTAAGAAATTAGTAGAAGAATGCAGCTTAGAGCACAGAGTTATACTCATCATAGATGAAAATATTCATATTTCTAGTGCATAATCTGTCAACTTGTTATCACTTCAGGTCGGATTTCTTTTGTATGGCCGCCATGAATGCTAGCACATCTTGGATTTGGCTGTCATTTAGTCATCTATACTTGCAATCCCATTTGGTAGCTGAACATTCTTTACCCTGTTCAGCAGTTAGTTAAAGTGTCTCCAAATGCATTTCGCAGTTATGTTTGTAGCAAATTGTCAAGTGCTCCAATGGGAAGTATTGAGAGTATGTACATTCCCAGAACCCCATCAATATTGTTCTGTGTGGGCTTCTGAATCTCTGTGCCAAGAACTAGATGTTTTAACTGAATGTATTGTAGCTGAATCTGTTTATTGACCGTTGCACACTTCACACTTGATTCTTCATCATACATTCTGGTTTACACTTGTCATAGAATTCTGATGAACTGCTGCCTCCACGCACCTCATTGTAATCTTAATTCGTTGCTGAGCATCTACACTGATGCAGCCATGCAGGTACATACACACACTATTTCTTGAGTTGGCATGGAAAACACACACACCGTATTTCTTGAGTTGGCATGGAATTTTTTCTTCTTCTGATTCAAATTCAGAGTACAAAATTTACAACACACTAATCGGTACTTTACATACATATACGACTCGTTCAAGTTCTTAATTAGTGAAGATCCAAGATGTCTTAAGCAAGAGGAAGCAATTCACTGGTTTAAACTGCACCAGAAAAGATATTACTGGCAACCAGAAGGTGTTGTACATACATGTATACATTCTCTAGAACTAAACTTGTTATACACACTAGTCGATTGATGATGAGGCATCGAGCGTTCATGCATATACTGTGTGCATCTGTCCCTGCTTACAAATTCAAACCCAGTGCATCTCTACAGACTACAGCTATAACCGCCAAGCCTTGCAGATAGGTCACAACACATCATAAAATAGATTAAGCTGGATGTACTGTTTTACATGCGTATAGCAACAGTAATAATAATTCAGTTGCAGCGTCCACAAAGTATGAATTTTCTTTAGAAGATGATTCTAAAGAAAGTCATACAGTACAGAACTTTCCTATGAGAAAAGTGTCACTGGATGTAAATTGTTCCAATTAGCAAGAATATATGGCACAACAATCTTGTATATACATTCGTGATTGTTCAATTTCTGAATGAAAAGCTCGTCCATTCAACCCTGTACATACAATCTCTACGGCAAAACATAGTTTACAAAATTCATAAGGAGTTTCTTCTCTGCCGACGCCCGGTATAAATGTTAGGTACATTCAAAAGTAAGCTTCTGCGCGTCAAAACTTGCCTAACATCGCCGAGCAGAATCTAATACCAGACGGATTCAAATCCGCCATCTACGCTGCAGTGTGCATTTATCCCGCCCCCTTCAGAATCATCTACATATATATATGGTAATATGGCAAAGACACAGCCGCATTGCTTTGTCCCGTCTCCTGGAAGAAGAAGAAGAAGAAGAAGAAGAAGAAGAAGAAGAAGAAGAAGAAGAAGAAGAAAGCAACATGCATTTACATCCAGTGACAATCGTAAGTTGACAGAAACTCATCAGCTAAAATAGCTAATCTGGCACTGAAGTTTCATTACCACATTATGGTCATTAAACTGCAGTTCCCGCAGGTGTACGGTAGGCAGCTCAAGTTGCTTGGGAGTTTAGTCAGCTGACTTGCCCACCAATATCACCTATCATCATCTTCTGCTTCTAAATCACTGATGCTATTGCTACTATATATCCTGCCACTTTTACTCTCTTTTCTGCTACCTAACCAGAGGAAGAATTAAATAAGTGCAACGCACACAGAGATGTGAAAAGGCAACTTAGCATGTTTCAAGTCCTGAGACGCACTTTGAAGATAACAGATTTATCCATGTCAACTAAAGAAATTGCATAGTGTGTACGAGTTTCCCTCTGTGGAAAGCTGGCCCATTTAACTAAACCACAATTCTCATATCAAAGAATTAATACTGTGGTGGGGCAAGTTGAGGACACAGTTCTTGTGTAGAGCTCTCCACCTCAATTCTCATATCACAAGTGTGAGCCAATGGATATGATGAAGAACCAAGCTTGCAACAGTAAGAAAACAGCTACAAAACCCAGTGTTAGAACATCTACGTTACACAGAAAGCTATTACACCCAGTGTTAAAACATCTACTTGACAGAGAAATTCAAAATGTTCCACATGGTCAAATATTGATGGGTATATAAGAATATACACATCCTCAATACCAATCGAGCCGCAGAATTCACAATAGAAGATTTCCACCTTGGTGGGCAAGGTGAAAATCATGCGCTACAAATTTAGGTTAGGCGTAGATGGTTAAAATGACAGTTCAGCAAAACACTCCCAGATGCCAAATACAGGACGTGCAATCTGACCTCAAATTATTGCAACTTGCCAGCTTGTTAACTAAAATACGGAAGTTTTCATATATGATGCATATACCTCTCGGCTTTAGCCCATGTTTCTGTACTGATTTCTAAATATTGCTGCGGAAAGCAATGCCACTTTTATCAATTGCAGGGACAGCTGATAAATGATAATTAAAATCACCAAAAATGTTTGAAATGAACCACCGTTTAATTTGAAAAAAAAAACATTCCTAATGCAACGAAGAACAACCAAATTCACGGCACGTGTGGTCTCATACTTTCTTCGTTACAACATTTATATCAACATGACAACAGGATGAACAAGTTCATAATCGTGTCGCGCTTTCTTCTCTACCGACTGATGACGACATGGTCATATCAGGATCAAGGAATGAAAGTAACAGTTTCATAAGGAGTTAGCAATGACCAAACCAGCATGTACCCCCTCCGTTCCATTTTAGATGACTTTTAAATAGATGTATCTAGTTGTAAAATGCATCTAGATACATCCACTTGAAAATCATCTAATATGGAACGGAGGGAGTAACATACCAAACCACCATTGAGTCAAGCAAAGAACACCGAATCCTACAGAGTGGAAATTTTGTTGTGCCATATGCAGTTACCAAATTTCATGCCTGCTCTGAATCTAGTTGGCACTTCGCCTCTGCAAGCTGTTGCATAGTCTTCAACAAGGTAGGGTGCAACTGGAGGAGCAGGAATAACGAAGATTCAGCTTAGAATAACTAGAGCAAGCAATCAACACAGTAGATCAAAACTGCATCCTCGGCAGTGATCAACACACTATGGCCATCAACAAATCTAAATTGTTCACCGTGAAAAAGGTAATTCAAACTTGTCATCCAAAGGGAAATTTTGAGACTTCATATCATGTTTATGGCCAAAATGAGAACTTTCTTCATGGAAGATAGAATTGAGGGATGCACTGAAAACTGCCATGGGTGAACATAAATATATAGTGTGCAGACATTATACTCGCTCATACTTCAAAGTATTTGCTGAACGACTGATCTCACTCTCTTAGTGCAATATGTGTGCCAACATGACATGAGGATGGGCAAATCTGATGTAATGGACATACCAGGACTAACAAAATAATACTGTCAGTTTCGTATGGGATTTGCAACACCCAAATCACATGTAACATACATGCTATAGCAGGCAACCAACATCCAGTTAGGCAAAAATCCCCAAAACAGGAATTACTAGCATACTACTCAGAGCGAAAACCTTAGTGTCACCTGTTACCAGCTTCCGAAGCAACATTATTGGTTCATGTAAATATGAAATTAGCCGGCACTTCCCCTCTGCAAGCGGCCGCATAATCTTCAGCGAGTTGCGGCGCGGCTTCCTCGTGAGGGCATACGAACTTTTTCATGAATACCATCTCAGTCGCGGCGGCCGCTGAATAGTAGCTCGGGTCGCGCTGTAGCAATCCATTCTCCTTGAGAAACTTTAGAACATAATGCCGGGGTCTGAGCCGGCCCTCCAAGCTATAATTGAGTATTTCCGAACGATGAGCAATGTACACGGGTTCCAACCCCACCTCGGAGATGAGCAAATCAGACTTGGCCTGCAGCGTGTCCTCGGACTTTGTCAGCACATACGGAGTCCTAGACACGGCAATGCCCACCTCAGCATCGGACCACCGGAACGTCTTCTTCAAGTGTTGTAATTTAGCAGCAATCGTCTCCTCAGTGTGACATGCAACAGCGTGCAGGGCGTGCCTGAACATCAGAGAACCACGGGGCACCCCTAAGCCATCGGCGCAAGCCACAATCGCCCGGGCACGCTCCGGGTTGCTGGTGAGCATCCTCGGCGTAGCTATGGCCAGCTTGGCAATATCGCAATCACGTAGACCGCACCCCCGTAGGACCGCGATGTTGGGCTTCACGGTGCTCTCGAGGCTGCGTACGAGAAGATTGGAGTTGCGGCTGAGCACCGGGAGGAGGTTCTCGTAGGAGCCGAAGAGGGACATGTAATACGGTAGGTTGGAGACGATGGATCTGCAACGGAAGCTGTCGGGGGTGAGCGGGACGAGGCGCGCGATCTCAGCATGGGAGAGACCGAGGCCGTTGAGCCCGGCGACGACGGGGGACAGGGTTTTCTCCACGCTGGCGCAGAGGAGCTGCGGGTCCTTGGCGATGACGGCGGCCACGTCGGCGGGGGAGACGCCGAGGCCGGCGAGGAAGGCGAGCACGGCGTCGGGATTGGTGGGGGACTTGAGGTGGGAGATCCTCGCGGAGGCCTTGCGTGCCTGCGCTCTGGTGAGGCCGCCTCTCTCGACGAGGTACTCCTCCACGTTGAATCCAGGGCTCGGGGAAACGGCGGGCGTGGCCGCGGCCGCGGAGAGGAGGCGGTGGAGATGGGAGACGGGAGAGGCGGAGGGAGACGAGAGGAGGCGGGTGAGGATGCTGCGGCGCAGCCGGAGCATGGCGGCGCCGGCGGCGAGGGAATGGGGAACGGAGGTGCGAGAGCGGCACTGGGAGATCCGACTCGTGAAGATGAGAGGTGCGTTTGGTTATATTTGCTAAGATGGGCTATAGCCCATGCAGCCTGTCTAAGACCATTTGGTTGGCCCAAACCGAGCTAGCTAACTTCTAATTTGATAAACGTTTTAAGAGGAAACTGGAGCTCAAGGGGGAGTTGGATTTATTGGAAAAATAATGGAGGAAGATCAGGAATTATCTCCTGATGAGTTTAAAAAGAAAACTGATATTCAAGTTGAGCTATATGAAATGTATGCGGAGGAGGAAAATTACTGTTATCGGAGAGCTCATGCCAGATGGCTTTTACATGGAGATTTTAATACTTCCAATTTTCATAAAATTGCAAATGGAAGGAAAACAACAGAAATAGGTCCATTCTTTTGAGGACAAGGGAGTTATGGTGGAGGGCACTGATACTCTACTTAAACATGCTACATCCTATTATACAAGAATAAGTTTGGGCTTGCTCCTGGGAATGCAAGGGGATTATTTCCAGAATGCCAAGGGGATCAGGCAAGAAGATCCCCTGCCTCCTTTTTTTTTGTTCAACATGATTGGTGAATCCCTCACAAAGATGGTTCTGCTAGCTCAAAGTAATGGCCTATTTTCTGGTTTGGCACCTTATTTAGTGGGAAATGGTGTGGCTATCCTATAATATGCAGATGCCATTGTCTTGTGCATTTCACATGATTTTTGATAAAGCTGTCAATTTGAAGCATAGTTTTAAAAACGGGCCGGTGACCGAATCGGTGAGGTCGTCGGTACCGGTTGTACCGGTCGGACCCCTGGTTCACCAATTCATAGTTCGCTTTTAAGATATAAATTAATATATTTTACCTATAAATCCTGCAATAAACCAAATAATTCAACAACAGACAATGAGCCAACTAGCTAAGCTAACACACACGCATGCAATTTTGAATGTAGCGCAACAACGAAGCCATTAGTTTGTTAAAGAAACAGGAAAGCCGTTATCCTATTGTGAATTATTAGTGCTAAGAATACAAATGTTTCTCCCATCTCTTCATAAAGGGTGCGGTGTTCGAGAACCCGACTCGCCATAATAATATTTTTTGAACGCTTTGAAAATTGAACCGATTAAACGGGATAGCCCGTTTTAGTTCGAAACCTAGCGGCTGGACCACTTTTACCTGGTTTATTCCGGACTGGTGGCGTGGATGGTCCAGTGCGCTCAAAGAACTAGCCGAAGCTCCGGTTAAAAAAAGTGAAATTCATACTAAAGGGAATCTTAAAAAAATGAAACTGGCCTGGAAATCCGCAAGATCGTTTAATGATCAGATTGAGACAGCTAGGCACCTTTTTTTCTAATGCTATAAGATGGTGTGGGGAACCGTAGGTTCAATTCTTGGTACCGGGACTTGTCCCATATCTCTCTGGCAATGTGTTGCGCGGTTTCATAGTTTTTTTCTTGCTCATGGAAAGAAATTTCACATATTGCTTATTGCCGCAGCTTGAGCATTCTAGACTATCATAAATAATATTATTTTCAAGAAAAGTTCAAAAATAAATATTACTTTCGAGAAGAAGGTGGGGTGAGATCTCCTATTGTAACAATTTTCTTGATGTGCCCTTTTATGCATTATTGGGCAGGTCTTTATGCTTATGAGGGCCGTGACAAGATCAAAGGGGGTGCTGATGAAGTGATGTCCAAGGGCTCAGACTTTGCAGCTTTAAGGTTAGCTACCAGGAAAATGCTGGCAATCACTTATGGATATGTTGCTTGATTTTCGAGTCGGTGTGAACTGTTGGTTGTCTTTTGTTGTGGTTTTGCTTCTTATTGGGGACTTTGAACTATGCTGGATGTGATGTAAGTCCATTTCTTTTTGCGGTTTCTCCAGGAAGCTGTCCACCTCTGTCAGGGTCCCTCCCTCTACATCGACATGGGCCTGGGCTTGGCTGGCACTGAAGGACTCGTCATGGGTTGGGCCCTCCTATCGGCCACTGATGACAGAACTACAAGTACCAGACGCAGGACAATGAGGAAACTATCCAGACGGATCACGAACCGGCGGCCTCTTCTTCTCCTACCTCTGTATCTTTCTCCCCCTATACCTCCTCTTCCCTGAATCTCAATCCCTTGCTGCTACACTTGTATCCGTGATTTGGTGATAATTGTGAGTATCAATTCGAATTCTAGAGAGATCCTTACAACCTCCCAGCTTTCTGTAGAAGCTGTCCAAAAAATTTAGGTAGGCTTCCGAAACAGTTTAGTCTAAACTAGTTAGGAAGCTTATTTAAATTTTAGAGACGGCTTCTTCAGAAAGCTGGGGGGAGCAACTTCTTAGAGGAAGCCATCTAGAAAGCCGAATAGAACTGGGCGGTAGCTTAGGTGGTAGGTTTTTTATTGTCCCGTAGCATGTTTTTGATGCTGAGGTCATGCATCGGGTTTTCCTACCGTTTTGTTCATTCCTTATATCTACTCTCTTTTTTCTGTCTCCTCTAATTGCTTGTAAGAATGTTGTATTTTCGTTAAGTGATTAATAGACACGAGAGTATCCCAGTTGAAAAAAAAAACAAATTCGAATAACATCAGGTTCGTGAGAAGAAGAAAAACAACTGAAATCCAATTCTTGAAATACCACGGACAGTTCAAATCGGACTATAACTACAACTGTGGATATAGCACTGTTGAGGTATTTTATACTCTGTTAATGCAAATTAATCTTCCCTAGCTAGTCACAACATACGAATACTATGCATCTGGTACGTAGTAGTTAAATTTATTACTGTTTAATCAGAAATTAAAAATTGTCATGGTTATAGGTGTGGGTTCTAGAGAGCAGGAAGAAGGAGCAGACCTGGATCAATCTATATACAGCTTAAGGTCTTGTCCCTGGCCCATGGCGCGACCATACTCCATCCACGGCGAGTATGTCCTACTGGAAAGGGGCAATGAACTGGTCAAGTACCGACATAAGCCGACCAATAATTATGGCAGAAAGTCCGAAAGCACCGCGGTCCATGATAACACTTGTTACCATAATGTAGTAGTTTCGGGTGTAAAAGGCAACATTTGTCGAACATTCGCATACATCAACACCGAGGAGGTATTGAATGTTTATAGGCGTTGGTGACTGGACCGTCTCTGAATGGATTTACATGTTGTAGAAAGCACCTTCTCGTTATGTTTGCCTCTAATTAGAGCACATTTACTGGTTTGCATGACTACATTAGACAAATTTTACTATTTTTTATAGTTTTAAATAGCACGCTATCTCGGCGCTATAGCATATTCGGAGAGCTCCCGCTAACGCTCTGCACTTTTAACACTAATAGCTCGCCAAAGCACGCTAAAATGCTAAACTGGGCTGAAAAGTAGCGCTATTTGTCCCGCTAAATCTGCTCCATTTATGATTTGAATTTGAAAAGTTGGACATGATTATGTAATGTACACTAATAGACTCCTTTTATTGCTACAATCATCACGGTTGTTCAGTGCACGCTTGTATCATTGAATTTCTAGTCATATTTTTAGATGATATGAATATATGATGCCTATTTTTTCTGAAATTTTCCTTGTTTTTTCTTGAAAAAACGCTAAATGGTTTAGCGTCGCTATAGCTTACTTAGCATCTGCCGCTGCTAAGAAGCATAGCCCGCTATTTTAAACTTTGTTCTTTTTTCCATTCCTATGTAAACAGTTACATAATGTAAACTTTGTTGTTTTAACTGGAGCTGCCTCATCGAACACCTCTCTATTGCGAAAATTACTAATGTGTGAGATTTCCACACAAATAAATACTTGCGTATTAGGAGAGATAAAATTTGAAGCTAAAAAAAGAACAGAGATAAATTTAGAGTAAATAGAAGCAGACTCAAATTTTGCTGCAATTTTCAGACTTCACCCATTATGCCAGAATGATTCATAGTTTCAGAGTTAAATATCCAGATCTGATTCAAATTCATGACTCGCTTCAATTGTTTACATTCAAATGAACGAATTGGTTAAAGCACTTGATTCAGTCCGGGCAAGTCTCCTAGTCCGACTTGGAGACGGGAACGACAATGCCTATATATGGAATGAATCGTGCTCGGTCTGCATACATATTGCCTCGCACCTTTACCGATGGAAGGTGCCACACTTACAATACATACAAGGAAAGTTTAAGTGGAGTCTCCGACTCCGATCCGTGCCCTTTGAACTCCAACGTATGTATGCAGTCCCGTGATCAAGATCCCAGGATCCATCGCTAGAAACCATGAGCGACGACTGCGACCTGGACTGCGGCGACTGCTGCGAGTGCCTCTGCCTCTCCTGCTGCGATGACAGCGGCGGCGGCGGTGACGACGTCTTCTGCTGCTACAACAGCGACTCCTCCGGCATGAACTGCTCGCGCCGGTGCTGGTGCTTGTGCTGCACTCTCCTCATCTTCCTTGTCGGGATCGTCCTGATCATGGCCTTGTCCGTCCGCCCCGTCCGCGTCACCGTCCAGGACGCCTCCCTCACCCGCCTCGCCCTCGCCGGGCCCAATGGCACGGCCCTCGCCTACGACTTGTCCCTCGCCATCGCTGTGCGCAACCGCAACTGGGCCATGCGCGCCCATGCCCCGCTCGACGCCCAGCTGCTCTTCGCCGGCGAGCCTTTCGCCCACGTCAGGCTGCTGCAGCAGGGGAAAAGCTCGCGTGGGATCCGTCCCGGGAAGACGGAGGTGTACAACGTCGCGGCCTCAGGTGAGAGCGCACAGCTGGGGAGCGCCACGGTGACCGAGTTCGTGAAGGAGAGCGTGGCGGGGGGCGTGTTCCGTCTCGAGCTGAAGCTTGCCGGTGATGTCAGGTACCCGCCGCACCACAATGCGCGCAAGGTGGAGGTCTCCTGCCCGCTGGAGCTGCCTCTGTCGTCTGCCAAGTTCACCAAGGTCAAGTGCGTCTGAATTTCTCAACATACCTGCATGAAGTTGCAGAAGTTTTATCAGAAGAGTTTTCTTTTTTTTTTGTCAGAGTTCCCCATTTGCTAATCATTGTTGTATCACAAAGTTATATGTTTTACACGGATAAATGCAACTGAGGACGCTCAGAATAGATGCTACTACTGGATGGAAAATCAATTAGAAGTGCAAAAAAAGATGTCAGAGCAAGTATTAAAATGAGACCAACCCAGGCACTAGCACCCGTTGGCTTTTTTTTATAGAAGAAGACTCCGTGAGGACACAGCGCGAGTGAGAGGACTCGAACGCTGGCCGGCTGCCTACGCACTCGCAGCGCTAGCCAACAGGCCGACGGCCCGTTCTCGTCAGAGCAAGTATTATCCCTGAGTCGTTGCAGAAAGAAATTTGCTGAGTGTGAAAAATACTTGCTGCCTTTCTAATTGATGCCCTGACAGTCACCAGCCTTGTAGCTAAATAACAGCACTGAGTTAATATCAGGAAACAGAGAGACAATTTAGAGACCACAACAAAAGGATTTTGGATAAAATGACATGACGCACTTTGTCACGTCCTCAACTAACACACAACACATAATAATTAATGAAAGGACAGTTTGCGTATTTTAGTAGTATTTGGCTTTGATAGTGAAGTAAACCGGGCATGAATAAAGCAAACTGGCTGTGTCTTAAATCATCAAAGTAATCCATCACAGACAAAATGAGAGAGCTTGCATCTTGGTCTTTACTCTTACCTGGCTTTCATGTTCTGGTCAATCTCCCCGACTACCAAGCGATGGCAATCCATCACCACAGCCACCTAAGGCAGCCCACGGCAGCCATGTTTCCAAGCTCCATCGCATTTCTCCACTCTCCACCCTACCCTCTCGCATGCCTGCCCGCCTCGCCCTCTTCTTCCTGTAGCCCTGAGAACCCACTGGAGGATAACTTTCTCTAGTCGCACTCCAAGATTGAAGGAAAGATCAAATAGGCACCTGGTACAACAAGGAGATAGAATCGACAGCAGGCATGGATTATTAGAATTATCTGGTACTGCACCAAGTGCTCACGATTTCGAAAGGTATACAACTACATCCCTACAATCGCACAAAAAGGGCATAATCCCCATTGCACACTTGAAAATATACATAAGTAAGGGCCATACCTAGTCAAAGGGATGATTACTTGCCATGAGGAATTGCAGGTGCATGCATACAGATTTCAAGATCCTGCCGTTTAAGGGAATGGTAATATAGCAAGGAGGACGATCTTGCAAGGCAACCACCATGCCATGTGACATGAAATGTATGATAATTTAACTATGCCCACAACATATCTTTGATCCCAACAGCTTGGGCATTACAGTGGATCAATGGACTATCATATATGAAGGCACTGGATTTTGCAGAAAGTATTAAGTTGTGAAACATATTCATGCCTAGACGAAAAAGGAGTTCTGAAGCCTACAAACCAGGGAAGCAAAACATAATATTCACAAAAAAATATGAAATATACAGTGAGGTTTTGTAATCAGTTCACACTAAAGTAAAATTCTAGATAGCTTATAATTCACGTCATTGACTATCAGATCCAACATTACCAAGTTTTAGTAAAAAGTCCAGCAGTACAAGCTCTATATAGTTGTAAAGGTATATTTTTACAACACTGAAAAATAATGACATCCAGTGGAACTGTGGAAGCCAACTTAAATATGTGCTTGAGGCAATTGAGAAGTGGCATGGGATAAAGGTTCCTATTTAGATTGATATTAATAATGACAAATCAGCTCACATAAATCAATGTAGAAACTAAGCCTGCAATACGTACTCTATTGTGCATGTTATACGTTCTCAGATTTTTAATGCATGATTATGAATTAGGCAAATTGTTGCCAGAATCATATCAGCCAAGGAATTTTAAATGTTATTATGATGGAAATTTGTTTCTTATCTATTGATTGGTCATTCCTAGAAGATAATTGAATAACAGAAAGAAAACTTGATCTGATGCCATTTAGCATTCCTTCATGAGTGGTAAGTTAAGTTACAATATGCTCAATAAAAAAAAAGAGTGGCACGTTACAAGATTAATATGCTAAGACCTTCATTACAAAATCCCCAAAAAATACATGGATGCAAATCTCCCTTGATGCCAAGAGGAGGGTATGATGGCTATGGGAGGCAGCATACCAATAGGTTATTGTCAAACCCTGCAAGCATGAAGCAAACCAGAGGTAATGAACCACACAAACAAACAAAACATATATACATTTCTATTCTTGCAATTGGCATGGATCAATGTCTCAGAAAATAGTGTGAAATGTTATATTCAACCTGGATCTATGTCTCACTAAATAGTGTAAAATGCTAAAGCATAGATCTGTAAATGTGTTGAATTATTATTCTTAACAGATGAACATGTAAATAAACAGGTAGCGTACAGAGATCGACCATGGCCATATAGTGCAAGCTAGCATCTATAGGTGCTGAATTTTGACAAGCTGGAATGGTTGAAACAGGAGATTCATGATCTATGAGGTGCAAACGAAAATGGCAAAAGTATCTGCAGTAGCAGCAACGTGAACTGCTTGATAAAAGGGGACTTATTTTATATCAACAATCGATATTGGCCAAGAGTCAATAAAATGACTCCACTAACACGAGCACACTCATCTCATATACTCTTAACTAGTAATAATAATTGACAGACAGCTGAGGAAGTAATCTTCCCATGCATACTTATGCTCTGACCATGTTCAAATGTCATACTCATACATGAATGCTCGCGTCTACAAAAATTATTCTTACCAGTTATTTGAGACAGAAGCAAAATGAAAATATCTCCAAATACAATTGCATTATTAAGTGTTTATTATCTCGTACTGGACAAAGTGCTCAGGAAGTCAGGATTTCAGAACATATGCTGCCACAGCCTGACAATCACATAAAAAGGGCATAAACTTCAATACATACTTCAAATTATAGATAAGAAAGTCAGCACCTACTCAAAGGATGCTTACTTGTCATGGCGAAGTGCAGGTGCATGCTCGCAGATTCCAAAAATCCCGCATATAATGAGAAGGCTAATATAGCAGGGGACTACAGTGGCCTGTGATGAGAAAATGTATATGACAATTCAATCATGAATACAACATATCGCTTCCTTCTTAATAGATCAACTGCATGATTACCTAGTGAATCAATGGAGCACTATCAAAATCTCTACAACATCATGGTGCATCAATCAACAAGAATATATGAAGACACTGGATTTTGCAGAGAAAAAGCAGTACGAGATAATTTTGTTGTCCTCTCATAAGCTAACAAATAGCATAACAAAGTATTGAGTTGTGAAGCAAATGAATTCAGAAACACAGAAACCATGGAATCAAAGCATAATGTGCGCAAATATATAGATAGATTTAGCAATCTGCTCTCGTGAAGATATATTTTAGCCTAGAAACCTAGATAGTTGATAATTCAGTCATCCAGTATCACATCTGGCATTAACAAGTTTAGTACAAATATCAGCAGTAAAGCTCGATATAGTTTTTGAAGATATATTTTTACAATACCAAAACAATAGTGCCATCTGGTGGAAGCCAGTCTGTCAAACTGTTTTTGACTAGCCAGATATTCCATTCACGCGGCACACCTATGCCATATGCACAAGCCAACATTGTCCGGGAATGCATTAAAAATTCAAAACATTGCATATCAGTATGCAGGAATCAAGTTAATCAGTTTCATCAAGGGTTAGCAATGACCATACCGGCATCTAAAGGAGTGGAAAACCAACATCCAGTATTCCAATTAGGTAAAGAATACCGAAATAGGAATTACCAGCTTACAACACAAAGCCAGTCAACACTTCATTGTGCCATACACAGTTTACCAATTCTCATAGCCTGTCCTGTTTCGTACAAATCTGAAATTAATCGGCACTTGGCCTCTGCAAGCTGTTGCATAGTCTTCAGCAAGGTGCGGTGCAGTCTCCTTGTGAGGGCATATGAAATTTTCTAAGAATACCTTCTCGGTGAGCTCGACAACTGTATCGTAGCTTGGGTAACGCTTGACCAATCCATTTAATAGCGGGGTCTGAGCCCGGCCCTCCAAGCTACAAGTGAGCAACGCCGACCGATGAGCAATGTAGGCCGGATCCAGTCCCACCTCGGAGATGAAGAAATCTGACCTGCGCTGGAGCATGTCCATAGACTTCCCCAGCACGTACGGAACCTTAGACACAGCAATGCCCGCCTCAGCATCCGACCACCTGAACGTGTTCTTCAAGCACTCCACTGGCGGCGATCTTCTCCCTGTTGAGGAACACAACAGCATGCAGTGCGTGCTTGAACATCAGAGAGCCACGGAACAAACCTAAACCTTCGGCGGAAGCAACAATCTCACGGACATGCTCCATGTTTTTTGTGAGTATCATCGGCATAGCCATTCTCAGTTTGGCAATATCGCAATCATCTAGAGCGCACTCCCGCAGAATGGCAATGTTGGGCTTTACGGTCCTCTCAAGGTTGCATGTGAAGAGATCAGAGTTGAACTTCAACGCTCGGAAGAGGTTCTCAAAGGAGCCGAAGAGGAGCAGGTGGTACTGCAGGTTAGGGACGATGGATGTACATCGGAATCTGCCGGGGCAAAGCGAGACCAGGCGGGAGACCTCAGAACTCGACAGACCAAGGCCGGTGAGGCCCGCGACGTTGGAGGCCAGGGTATTCTCCAATTTGGCGCACCCTTGGCGACGACGGCAGCGACATCGGCGCTGGAGAGGCCGAAACCGGCGAGGAAGGCGAGTACGGCGTCGATATTGGTGGGGGACTTGAGGTGGGTGAGCTTGGTGGAGGCCTTGAGGGCTTGGGCTCGGGTGAGGCCGCAGGTGTCGACGAGGTACTCCTCGACGGCGAAGCTAGGGATTGGGGAAACGGCCGGTGCGGCCGTGGCCGCGGAGAGGAGGCGGTGGAGAGAGGAGACGGGGTACTTGGCGGGAGACGAGAGGAGATGGGGGAGGACGCAGCTTCGCAGGCGGAGCATGGCGGCGCCGGCGGCGAGGAGACGGGCGGCGCCGGATGTTGAGGGAATGGTGTGGAGATTGCTCTCCTCGTTCTCACAGCGCAGCGACGCAGCACTAGAAAGAGGACCATTGGACAAACACATGTGCAACCGGTGGGCCATGAAGCCTTGTCACTGCATTCGCTGAAAAAAAGAACCATATTAGAAGCCAATATCAGTTTCTGACGCCAAATATAAAACATCACGTGGTTATACATATTTTTTATATTTTTATGAAACTAGAAATTTGTTTTTATAATATTTTAAATAAAGGGCTATATGGAGCCCGGATGCCAAAACGCTGTATACTCAGAGTTAACCCTGGATATACGAATTTTGGTCTTAACCATCGTCTCTAATAAATCAGCCCCTCGAAATTCAAACTCTTATTAGTTGAGGTAGTGTTAACATGTGTTGGATTATAATTTTAATCTGTACAATCTCCTTCTAATATATATCGAAAGAGGCCACGGTAGTAGCGGTGTGCCGGTTCCCCTCAATCATCGTAATCTACTGTAACGGTGATTTTTCTCGCAACTCAATCCTAGTCGCCGCTGCTATTCCCTACCCATCGTCTCTATTTCTAGCCGACGTTGTCGGCTGAGTCGCCGGTCGCCATGTCTTTTGCTTCATCAGCCGACTGCACCCTCGGCGCCTCCGTCGTTTCGACCATGGGCTCCCTCACCACCTCGACCGTGCCCGCTCACAGCGCCTCAACCGTCGGCATCCGTCCTTGCCTGCGCTCGGCTCCTTCACCGTCGGCGCCTTCAGTCCCAACAATTTGGTTTTCGTGGCAACTACGCCTCTCGGCATCATGTTGGCGCATCCTCGTCGCACTCGTCGGCGCCATCCGCGTCGTTGCAGCTCCTACACCTCCTCACCGTCAAGCTCGGCCAAAAAAACTATTCCCTCCGATCCATAAAAGTGTCGCTCATTTTGTACAAAGTTAGTATAAAACTTTGTACTAAGTGGGCACAGTTTTTATGAATCGGAGGGAGTATCTGTTTTGGCGCCCCCAGATTCTGCCGCTCCTTCACAGTCACTACCTAATGGGGTTTGTGGATGGCTCCTATCCTCGTCTGTCGGAGTGCACCACGATTCTGGCAGAAAGCGGTCGCCCGGTGTCCATCATCAACTCGGAGCACCACGCCTGGGTCCAGCAAGACCAAACAATTATGTCCGCCATTGTCTCTTCAATGATGCCGGTGGTGTCCGTCCAAATCCTCTTCACGACCAACGCGCAAGACGCATGGACTTCTCTCACTTGCAGTTTTGATTCGCAACAAGATCGATGCAGATGAGGACCCAATTGACCCAGACGAAGAAGCTTGATCTCCCTGCCTCAACTTTCTTCAATTAGGCAAGACGCTCTCGGACACACTCACCTCCATTGGCCAGCCACTTTGAGAGGAGGAATTTGCTGGCTACATCCTCAACGACCTCGAACCCGAGTACGACTCTCTTATTGAGGATGTCAATGGTCGCGAGACACCGATCCGTGAGCAGGGTCTCTATGTACGTCTATTGAGTATCGAACAACGCCTAGAAGCTCGTTGCACCGTCATTAACTACTCCGAGGCCAATGCGGTCTCTCGCAACGGTGGTCGCGGCTTCCGCCCGCAGCAACACGGGAGTGGTGGCCAAGGTTGCCGCATGCATGGCTCCCTCTCCTCATCCTCCCAACCCTAATCCCGCTGCCCCCAACAACAAATTTTATGAGCTCGATTTGTCCGGGATTTGGCGGCGATGATGGGGCACCAAATAGGGATAGGACATCCATTGGAGCTAGTTTTTTGTCCCTTCGTACCCTAAAAGTTGGTTAAATTTGTTTTGCACCATTGAAGATGCTCGAGTTACTCTATGTTCCACAACCTTTGCCGGCGAGTCCGGTCCAAGGTCGTGGAGAGCATAGTCGAAGTAGTCGTACACGCGACACAATCACAGATGCGGAAAAGTAAAAGGAGACACGGGAATATAGTCTGTACTGATCTTTATTAATCAATTGTGTCTCTCTCCATACAATACAGGGGGTATATATAGGTAAGAGGGGTAGGTGGAGAGGACCAAACCCTAAAGGAAAAACCCCCCACCCAAGAAAGGGTGGGCCCACACGAGTCCACGCGTGGGAGGTTTCCCAACACTCCCCTTTGGTCCGTCATCCCGTATTGTCTATGTCTCAAAAACTCCGAAAAACCCAGTGAAAAAAATATGGAGAAAGAGCACATAGTATACGTCTCCTCATATTGCACGAATTGCCTCATTAAAAACCTCAATGTGAGAAACATCTGAAAAACTCACATAAGTGAAAAAAGAGTACAATTCACTCAACATCAGGTTGAGTACTCGATCATCTGGATTGAGATTTACTGGCGGGGGTGTGAAAAATCTCCCCCTGAGTCTGGCATTTCTCTAAGTCTCATCATACCGATCCCACGAACACACCTCTCAAAAGATGATGCCGGTAATGATTTAGTGAACAAATCAGCAAGATTTTCACACGACTTAGTATGCAAGATCCTCACTTCGTTCATCTTCTGCAATTCATGTGCATAGAAGAACTTGGGGTTGATATGCTTGGTAAGATTACTCTTCACATAACCCGACTGTACCTGTGCAACACAGTCTGCATTATCTTCATAGATAATGGTGGGGGTCTGTACGGTGTTCAATCCACATGTCTGCTGAATGTGATGAATCATCCGTCGAAGCCACACACACTCTCGTGATGCTTCAGCTAGCGCTATGATTTCTGAGTGGTTCGTCGAAGTCGATACAAGACTTTGCTTAGACGATTTCCAAGAAATTGCAGTTCCACCACAAAGAAAAACATATCCAGTCTGTGACTTGGAAGTGTGCGGGTCCGACAGGTACCCTGCATCAGCATAGCCTACCAATGATAGGTCTTGATTCCTCCTATAAAACAGCCCAAGATCTTTGGTCCCTTGCAGGTATCGGAAGACGTCCTTGATGCCTTTCCAATGTCTATTGGTAGGCTCAGAACTGTATTAGCAAGCAAATTGACAGCGAAAGCAATATCCGGCCGTGTACAATTTGCGAGGAACATGAGTGCTCCAACAGCGCTCAAGTAGGGGAATTCTGGTCCAGAATTTCCTCCCCCTCTTTCTTAGGCCTGAACGGGTCCTTATCTTGCTGTAGATACCTCCCGATCATTGGGGTCTTAGAAGGATATGCCTTATCAAATCCAAATCTCTCCAACACCTTCTGGGTGTAGGCAGACTGGTGCACTAGGATCCCAGCAGGGGAATGTTCTAGTTGCAGACCCAGACAAAACTTAGTTTTACCCAAATCCTTCATCTCGAATTCCGAAATCAGGTAGGAACTCGCTTCCTCAATATCTCTAGGTGTACCGATTATATTCAAATCATCCACGTACACCGAGATTATACAGAATCCATCTTGGGATCGCCGTATGAAGACACATGGATAGTCTTCGTTGCTCGTGTAGCCCTTCTGGTGAAGGAAATCACTTAAGCGATTATACAACATCCTACTAGACTGTTTAAGTCCGTACAACGACTTTTTGAGAAGAACACTGTATAGACCCCGATTTGCTCTATCTTAATTCGGAATGGGGATACCCTCTGGTACCTTCATGTAAATGTCCGAATCAAGGTTACCATATAGGTAAGCAGTGACAACATCCATCAATTTCATTGTCAAGTCCAGATTTACTGTCATCGAGATCAAGTATCTAAAGGTTATACCATCCATGACCGGGGAGTAAGTTTCCTCAAAATCGACACCTGGTCGTTGAGTGAACCCTTGAGCAACGAGCCTTGCTTTGTACCGAACCAACTCATTTCTTTCATTTCTCTTACGAACAAAAACCCACTTATGGCCAACTGGGCGAATGTGGGGAGGAGTTAGATTGACCGGTCCAAACACCTTCCATTTGTTGAGAGATAATAATTCTGAGGTAACTGCCTCCTGCCAATCTTTCCAATCCGACCTCCTTTTACAATCAGCAAGACTGTTACAATCAGGGTCAGGATCTATTATTGAGGCAATTTTCTTAGCAAAGTTAATGTCGACAATTTCCATTGCTCGGTTCATTTACTCTCCCGTACTGATATAATTTATGGCCATTTCGTCATGGGGCGCATCTGGCGCTACCTCTTGCTCTACCGTATTTCCCATTACAGGAGCGAGGACCTTTAGCTTTTCCGCGCCGATGTGTGTACTCACATCTCCGCTGGATGTTCCCTCAATAGGGACGTTCAAGTACGGAATCCCGTGCACAGGATTTTCTGTACTTGTGACAGGTCTCAAGTGGCTCCCCTTAATCTTTCTAGGGGCTTTGGTGACTGGTTGTGATAAATCTCTCTTATCCTTTTTCGCCGGACGTTCCCGAGTACTTGATTTGAGAATCCGGATTCCGCGTCCTTTTAGGCCTTTGGACGGGGGCGGGTGTACCATTAGTTAACTTCGGTATCTCAACCCTCTCCGGTGCATTGCGCGCTGGCACATACGACTTTGTCACAGTTTTCAAGTCACTAAAGTGATCAGGCAGTTGATTCGCTAATGCATGCAAATCTATTATCTTTTGGACTTCTTTATTTGTCTCAGCAGTGCGTGGGTCATGAGCGTGGATCCCCGTGGCTTGCCACGTGATTTCTCGACTTTTATCATCAAGGGGTTGATTTCCTCCCCCTAAAGTCGAAAAAAGATCCTCGTCAAATATGCAATCAGCAAAGCGGGCCGTATGACAATCACCTGTCATGGGGTCCAAATACCTGATTATGGACATAGTCTCATAACCAACGTATATCCCCGACTTACAGAGCGGGCCCATTGCTGATCGCTGGGGGGGTGGTATCGGTACATATACCTGGCAACCGAACCTGCGAAGGTGGGAAATTTTCGGTGCCGACCCCTGCGCAAGCTGCATTGGAGAATGGATGTTGTAGGCCGATGGTCGAAAATTTATGAGTTTAGCAGCGTGTAACACAGCATGCCCCCAACATGTAGTTGGTAAATTACAACCCTGAAGGAGCAGTCTGGCAATGAATTTAATCCTTTTAATCAAATCCTCTGCAAGTCCATTTTGCGTATGGACATGCGGTACTGAGTGCTCGACTGCGATTCCCATTGCCATGCAATAATCATCGAATGCATTTGAAGTAAATTCTCCAGCATTGTCCATTCTGATGGACTTAATACGATAATCAGGGAATCTATTTCTCATTTGTATGATCTGCGAGATCAATTTTGCAAATGCATGGTTCCGTGTTGACAGCAGGCAAACATTGGACCATTTAGAGAAAGCGTCGATGAGTACCATAAAGTACCGAAACGGCCCTGAGAGGGGCTGAATCGGACCGCATATGTCCCCTTGGAAACGTTCCAAGAACGCGGGGATTTCATCCTTCACCTTTAAAAGGGGTGGTCTAATGATTAACTTCCCCGTAGCGCATGCAGAGCACACGAAATCACCAGGATTTGGGAAGTTCTTCACATTAACATTATGACCATTCGAGTTGTTAATTATATTCCTCATTATTCTCAGTCCGGGATGGCCTAATCTATCATGCCATAGGCAAAATAGTTCAGAGTTTCGGAAAACAGTCTTTAAGATAGTGTACACGGGCGGTGCTATAATTTTCATGTAGTAGAGCCTCGTGTCTCATGAAGGAAGCCTTTCGAGGACATGGGTACCATTTTCATCGCGCCTTGTGATGAGGAGGTATTCCTTACCACCCTCGTCATCGGTCCCAATATGGAAACCATTGGTGCGAATAGCTTTGAAACTCAAGAGAGTGCGAGTAGCCTCTGGGCACAACAATGCGTCATTTATGACCAAAGTCGTTCCCATGGGGAGTACAATAGTGGATCTTCCGGAGCCTACTATTTTCGGACCGCAGCCGGCGATCGTCATAATACTACCCGAAGACTTTTGAATTGACTCGAAGTACTTATCATCTCTCAAGATGGTATTTGTTGATCCACTGTCCGCAAGGCACGTTTCCTCCATTGGGGGCGCCACACGTGTTCTAAAATATTTGCATCAAGTTAACATAATGAAGAGAGGAAGTAGCGACATTACATATGACATGCATATTGTTAGGAATAAGCAGCTTGTATTCCCAGGGGGCCAAAGGCCACAATATATAGTACATGTACAGGTGTGCAATATGCAGAAAGCCCCTTATACAATGGGGTAATACAGAACAATATAATCTACTCTAACACCCCCCCCCCCTCAAACTCATGGTGGATCCACAACACTGAGTTTGGAGAGTAAAAAGTCATGCTGCGCTCGGGTCTGTGCCTTTGTAAAGAAATCCGCCAACTGCAAATCTGAAGGCACATAATGAAGCGCAACAACCTGATCCTGTACCTGAGCACGTGTATAAAAAGCATCAACACCAATATGCTTGGTCAGCTCATGCTTGACCGGATCACGTGCGATACTGATAGCACCTGTACTGTCACACAAAAGAGGAGTGGGTGTCGTAACAGAGACCCCAAAATCTGCAAGCAACCACCGTAACCAGGTCACCTCAGCAATCAACGAAGCCATAGCCCGCAGCTCAGCCTCAACACTCGAACGGGAAACCGCTACCTGTTTCTTCGTCTTCCAAGCAACAAGGGAACCACCAAGAAACACACAGTAAGCAGAAAGTGAACGACGATCCGTAGGATCACTCGCCCACGTAGCATCCGAGTAACACTGGAGCTGGAGAGAGCTGGAACTAGGGAAGAAAAGACGACGAGTAATCGTGCCACGAAGATAACGAAGAACACGGAGGAGATGACTATAGTGAACGGTGGTAGGAGCTGAGACAAACTGACTCAGAATATGAACAGGATAAGAGATATCCGGGCGAGTGACAGCAAGGTAAACAAGACTCCCAACAAGATGACGATAACGTGTGGGATCAGAAAGAGGATCACCATCAGTAGGACGAAGCTTAACATTAAGCTCCATAGGAGTCTCAACAGTACGATCATCACTAAGATCAGCCCGAGAAAGAAGATCCTGAATATACTTTTCCTGGGAGATAAAGAAGCCATCGGCTGTAGAAGAAAGCTCAATCCCAAGAAAGTAGCGAAGAGGACCAAGATCAGACATGAGAAACTGCTCACGTAGACGAGCCTTAACAAAGGCAATGTGCTCAGGGTCATCACCGGTGATGATCATGTCATCAACATAGAGAAGCAGCAAGGTCCGACACCGAGGAGAGGTGTAGACAAACAGTGCAGGATCATGAGCACTGGGAGAGAAGCCTGCGGCGATAACCACTGAGGAGAAGCGCTCAAACCAGGCACGAGGAGCCTGTTTAAGGCCATATAGAGATCGTCGAAGACGACAAACCATCCCATCAGGAACAGAATACCCAGGAGGAGGCTGCATATAAACCTCCTCACTCAACTCGCCATTAAGAAAAGCATTCTGAACATCAAGCTGGGACACAGACCAACGGCGAACAGAAGCAACAGCAAGAAGAGTACGAACAGTGGTCATATGAGCTACAGGGGCAAAAGTCTCGTCATAGTCACGGCCGTGCTCCTGCTGAAAGCCACGAGCCACAAGACGCGCTTTATAGCGCTCGAGAGATCCATCAGAGCGGGTCTTAATTTTATAGACCCACTTACACGTGATAGGACGAACACCAGAAGGGGGAGAAACAAGATCCCAGGTGCCAGTACGCTCAAGCGCGGCGATCTCCTCAGCCATGGCAAGCTGCCATTCAGGATGACGCTCAGCATCCCGATAAGAAGTCGGCTCGGAGAGAACAGAAGACCATACTTAATAGGAGAATAACGGTCAGGAGGACGGCGCTGACGAACAGGCCGTGAATGGGAAGACTCATCGGCGGAAGACGACTCATCAGAAGAAGAGGAAGAAGGAATAGGAGAAGGAGGAGCCAAAGCCGGAGAACGAGGAGTGCTAGGCGGAGAAGAGGATGGCGCCGAAGATGGAGGAGGCGCACAAGAACTAGGAGGTGGAGAAGAGACAGCAGGAGGTGAATCAGGAAAAAGGAGAAAAGAGATATCATCCACCGGGTAAGTGCCAGAGGTGTGGCGAGGATAGAAGGAGCGCGTCTCATCAAACGTGACATCACGGGAGATGCGCATCCGACGACCAACAGGGTCCCAACAGCGGTAGCCCTTATGCTCATCACTGTATCCAAGAAAAACACACTCAACAGACTGAGCGGTCAGTTTGGTGCGTTCGCGAGGAGGAAGAAGAACATAGCAAGCGCAACCAAATAAACGAAGGGCCGAGTAGTCTGGAGAGGTACCAGAAAGACGCTCGAGAGGAATGCCACCTTGAAGGGCAGCAGACGGCTGAATGTTAATGAGATAAGTCGACGTAGCAACAGCCTCAGCCCAGAAATGCGGCGGAAGAGAGGAAGCAATCATCATAGCACGGGTAGTCTCAAGAATATGACGATGTTTACGCTCGGCGACACCATTTTGAGCATGGGCACCGGGACACGAGAACTGGGCAAGGGTGCCCTGCTCAGCAAGGACACCACGCAGGTGCTGGGAGATATACTCTCCTGCAGAATCAGCACGAAACACACGAATAGGAGAGGAATACTGAGTACGAACCATGGCCACAAAGCGTTGATAAATAGCAAGTACCTCACTGCGAGAGCGCATAAAAAATAACCAGGTGTACCGTGAAAAATCATCAATGAACAAAATATAGTATCGATGGCCCCCTTTAGAAGCAAAGGGTGCCGGACCCCAAACATCTGAATGAACTAAATCAAAAGGTCGCTGAGATACAGACGCACTAGTAGGATAGGGAAGCTGAATCTGTTTGCCTAACCTACAACCCTGACACGAATGTAAAGACACATCTCCTGAGACAGACCCCAGAAGACCACGACGAACTAATGACGATAAACGGGAGCCACAAAGATGACCCAGCCGATGATGCCACTGCTGAAAAGAGCCAGTGACAGAAGCAGCAACCGCAGAAGGACTGGCTGATGAAGAGTCAGCGGAAGGAACGCGAAGCCAGTCTAACTCCCATAGCCCCGGGGACTCAAGGCTGCGAGGGCCAGCTCCAACCAGGGCCTGTGTACGACGGTCCTGAACAGCACAAGAATCAGCGTCAAGAATGACGCGACAACCAGAATCAGTAAGCTGACTAGCAGAAAACAGGTTCATCTTAAGACTAGGAACATGAGAAACATCAGGAACAGAGAAAGAGGAAGTAGAAAGGGTGCCTCGACTGGAAACAGGAAGAGAGGTACCATCAGCCGTGATAACACGGACAGGAGAAATAAAAGAGCGAAGAGCAGAAAGAATAGAAGACGCAGAAGTCATATGAAAAGAGGCTCCAGAATCCAGATACCACGGGGATGACGTACCTGACTGTGTAGAAGGTGGTGGTCGCACGGTGCCCGAAGAGCTAGTCACAGAGCCAGCAGTACCCGTCGAGGAAGAGCCTGTAGCAGCGAGCAGACTACGAAGACCTCGGATAATGTCCTGATCAGACAGTGCAGCAGCAGAAGATCCTGACAATCCAGCCTGGGCAACAAGCAAGGAACTGCTGACGTAAGCTGGGATCCCTCTTCCAGCAGCCCGAGATATCATGACCTGGCCTGTTACAGTAGGCGCAGGGAGGACGAGGAGACGCACGGGGCTGCTGAGGCTGACTCTGGGCCGGAGGAGGAGGCAGTATCGGCGGACCTGGAGACCGCAACGAGGCTGGCGGCACAGAAGGACCACGAGCAGACGGAACAGGAGGACCACGAGCAGCAAGTACAGAGGGAACCTCAAGAAGACCAGCACCACGAAGACGAGTCTCCTCAGCCCGAAGCTCAGCTAGTACCTCAGAGAGCGGAACACGACCACGGGCAAGCAGCTGGGCACGGCGCGGCTCAAACTCCTTGCGGAGCCGCGACAAGAACTCATAGACACGCTGAAACTCCAGATCTGCGCGCACAGTCAGACAGCAGGGACAGGTGCCACACACAGCAGTACGAAGAGAATCAAGCTGACGCCATATAGCAGCACTCTGAGTGTAGAAGTCATCAATAGTGGAATCGCCCTGCTGAAGATCATTCTCCTGACGAACCACAGACAGGTAAAGAGCATCGCCAGACGGCTGATAGCGCTGACGAAGAAAAGTCCACTGAGCAGCAGCAGTGGGAAGACCCATGAACTCAGCAGCATACTGAGGCAGAACACTGGAAGTGAGAACAGCAGCAGCACGAGCATCCTCAGCAAAGTCAGACAGATCCAGCCGGTACGTCGCAACAGCAGTAGAATGCTCCTCGACCTTCCCTTTATAATCAGCTAGAGCAGTGTCATAAGCACTCTGGGCTGCATCCTTAGCCTCCTGAGTAGCATCGGAAGCAAGGGCAACAGGCGGCGGCGCAATGGGTGCCAGAGGAGCAACGGGGCGCGGCGGACAGGAGACCTCGCCAGAAAGCACACCCCAAAGACGAAGACCGCGCATGTGGACGCGCATGAAGGCAGCGAAATCAGGGTAATTCGCGCCATCAAAAATCACCGGGCAGCGAGGAATCGCAACATAGCCCGACGAGGAAGACATTGTACCTGTTTTTTTTTTTTTTTTTTTTTTTTTAGGAATCAATCCAGCAAATCAATCTAGCAAATCGAGCGAAGCAAGCGGCCGCGGACGGAGAGGCGGCGACGGCGGCGACTGTGGACGGGGGCGGCAGACGGCGGGGCGACGGAGAGCCGGCCGGCCGGGAGCTGGAGCCGGCCGCAGGCGAGGCCGGCGACGGAGACGGCCGCAAGCGTGGAGGGAGGCCGGCGACGGAGATGGCCGCGAGCGTGGAGGTACGGAACGGGAGGCCGGCGACGGCGACGGGCAGCACGGACGGGGACGAGGCCGGCGGCGGACGGGGACGAGGCCGGCGGCAGTGAGGCCGGGCGGCGGACGGCAGGAAGAGGAGCTGGCGGCTCGGTGCGGACGCGGGGATGCGGACGCGGGGATGCAGGGTGGGATGCGGATGCAGGGTGTTGGGTGGGATGCGGACGCGGTGTTGGGTGGGATGCGGACGCGGTGATGCAGATGCGGGAGCGTGGAGGCAGGCGACGCAAGCGTGGAGGCGGGCGACGGCTGCAGACGCGGTGATGCAGATGCGGGAGCGTGGAGGCAGGCGACGCAAGCGTGGAGGCGGGCGACGACTGCAGACGCGGTGATGCAGATGCGGGAGCGTGGAGGCAGGCGACGCAAGCGTGGAGGCGGGCGACGGCTGCAGACGAGGTGCGGGAGCAGGGGACGGGATGCAGGACGGTCGTGGAGGGCGCGGCAGTGGTGAAGGGAGGCCGGGCGCGCGAGGAAGAGGCAGCGGGCAGCGACCGGATGCGGTTGCGAGGTGCCGAGGCAGGCGGCGGCTGCGGCTGCGGGAAGAGAGGAAAAAACCTACGGCTCTGATACCATGTTAGGAATAAGCAGCTTGTATTCCCAGGGGGCCAAAGGCCACAATATATAGTACATGTACAGGTGTGCAATATGCAGAAAGCCCCTTATACAATGGGGTAATACAGAACAATATAATCTACTCTAACACATATATATCTCAGAACATAACATGCCATCACATTCAAATAGAGGAATTAATGAACGATAACCAAATGTCATTCAAGCACCGAAATAATGAATATGTTTTGCTCTTATAGAGCTTACAAACCAAATGTATCTCAAATAGCCTAAGGAATCATGATAGATAAAACGAGTGGGGTCTAAACGGGCAAAGAGAACACGCCGTTTACTTCACACTCAATCTCTCAGTGAGTATAGGATCATCATTAGTGCCAACCCTTGGTGCGCCAGGGAGCACAATGTGCTCAACCTCCATAGATATGCCGACGTCCGACGGGACCGTCGGGGTCATCTCCATGGACACCATGGTTGATGAAGCCATGGGGAGAGGTGGAGGCGGTGGGAGGAACTCGGATGCCACCGGGGGTGCCGGGGGTGCCAGTGGTGCCTCCCACTGAACTGAGGCGAGGTGCGATTCACGTACCTTCTTACTAGCCTTGTATGCAGCCACAACCTCCTTCGGCGCACGACACTGACATGAGAAGTGTTCTGTAGAGCTGCACCGATAGCAGTCCTGGGGCCTCTGCTCCCCCTTGCCTGGCTGATGCTGCTGAGCATGGCGAGGAGGGTGAGGTGCCTTTTTGCCCTTCCTGCCCCTCTTCTTCTTGAGAGGTGCGTGGACCTTGAAGGCATTAGCATGGGCCTCCTGATGAGAACTCGCCCCAAGTGGCTGCGTGAGGGAGTTCTTTCGCAAGATCTCATCCTGCGCCTCCTCCACCTGGAGTATGTCCACAAGCTTTGCATACTGCGTGTACTTACCCTTGGCGGTAATTCCGCGAGGACTGTACAGCATTGGGGTGGAAGGTAGAGAGAGTTTTCTCAATCTTCTGGCTGTCGGTAATCGTGGTACCACACAGCTAAAGAGAGGTGCAAATCCGGTGCAGAGCCGAATTGTACTCTCCCACCGTCTTGAAGTCCTGAAACCTCAGACGAATCCACTCTGCCTCTGCCTGCGGGGCAACAGTGTACTTCAGTCGCTCAAAACGCTTTTTAAGAGCATTCTAGAGGTCCAGAGCACTCCGTTCTGCCATGTACTCGTTTTTCAGTGTACCACAGAGGTGGTGACGCAGAAAATACAGAGCTTGGGCATTCTCCGCGGGGGTGGCGTCACTTTTGACGCAATCAGCCCCCACGCTAATTGCTGATGTCAGCTCTTTGGATGCGAGGAAAATCTCCACATCTGATGCCCAGGTCAGGTAGTTCAACCCGGTTTGTGCTAGCTCGGTGAACTCACGGTTGACGATTCCGGCCATCTGCGATTTATGCAAGATGTATTAGATTACAGCAGGTAATCCATTGCATAAATGCGATGAAGATACATTTGTTCATTAACATGGCGTTCCAATATTTAAAACAAATGACGGAAACATGTTAAGCGCATCACAAACGTGGAAAATTGGCACAAAATTGACTTTCCTTTATCGTTTGAGCCCGAGCGTGCGATTTTAGCAAAACTAGACACTTTCAGGGGTTTACATGCGACGATAATTTAGCAGGAATTAAAACTACGTGCAAACTCAAAAAACTGAGGGTTAAAACACAAATTTTCATGCGCAGCCGCTTTGCAGTCCGGCCCGAACGGCAGCAGGCCGAAACTGGGCTGAAACAAGGCCGCGGTCCACCTGACTGGGCTGGCCCACTGGTCCAGCACGGGCCCAGCCGAAACCCTAGGCGGCGGCCGCACGCTCAGGGCGAGCCAGAGACTCGAGCCATGGCGGCGGTCGGCTGCCATCGGGCTCCAGGCCGGGGCTATGCGGCGTGCGGGCACCGAGCACGGGCGTGGCGGCCGGCCAGCAGGGCTCGACGGCGCGGGAAGGAGCGGCGGCGCGCCAGCAGGGCGCGCGGCGGCCGACCAACAGGGCAAGGTGATGCGTTGGGGGTGCGGCAGTCAGAGGTGCGAGCGGCGCGTCGAGCGGGCAGCGCGAGCGGCGGGACGTCCGGCCAGCAGGGCCAGACGACGCGACGGCGACCCGCTCGCGGCGGCGGTGCGCGGCAGTGTGTAGCCGGCCGTGGTGCGGCACTCGCGGGCGCGACTAGCATGCGGCGTTTCGTGACCGTAGATTGCGCGGAAGCGGGGGCGCGCACCGATGACGGCGTTAGCTGGCGCCGATGCGGCGGCTTGCGGGGATGGAAGAGGCTCGAGGTTCTCGATGTCGACGACGGAGGACGGTCATCTGGACCGACGGCGTCACGTAGTGCGCGGCTCGGTGTGTGGCATGGCGGCTCGGCCGACCTGGGCAACACACGACGAGCAGCTCCACGGCGACCGACGACGTTTTTTTACGTCAACACCGAGAACATCTCGGTTGTCAATTTTCATCGTCCGTTCATCTGGAACCGAGACGGCGCGTGGCACAACTGGTGCATCACGGCGGTATCGTGATCATCTGGATCACGTTCGTGTACCGACTCGCTACAGTGTAGTCATCAAATCCGCTCATCGTGCGAGATCCATCGACATTGGTCGGCGACATCAGGTCTGCTCAGATCTCGCGAGGGAAATCCACACCGTAGGTGCTGAAAGAACAAACAATGCCCGGATGTCGCCTAGAGGGGGGGTGAATAGGCGATTAAACTTTTTCTAATTAGGGGCTTGATAATTGCGGAATAAAACTATGTGTTTAAATTAACAAGCCAACAACCTAATTACTAGGCTCACCTATGTGCACCAACAACTTATGCTAAGCAAGACAAGCAACAAGGTGATAGCAAGATATGAACTTCAAGCACGAAGGCTATCACAATGTAAATTGCATAAGTAAAGCTCGGGTATAGAAATAACCGAGGCACGCGAAGACGAGGATGTATTCCCGAGTTCCTCCTTGTTAAGGGAGTACGTCTCGTTGGAGGGGTGTGAGCTCGCCACAAGAGGCCTACTCAAGATGTCACAAAGGCCTCACCCTATTCTCCGATGAACCTCACCCAAGGGATTGGTTCACCTTCCACTATCGGAATCCTTCGGGGCGGATTCCGGAGCCCTTTACAACTTCTCTTGGGGCACACACCCACAACTCAATTGGGGGCTCCCAAACTCGTGCCGAAGCTTCACAACTCGAAGTCTTCGCGGCACCTCCAACCGTCTAGGGTACACAATGCACCCAAGAGGCACAAAGCTCTTGGGAACACAATGCACCCAAGAGTAACAAGCTTCTCAACGTCAATCTTCACGTATCACCGTAGGGAGAGCAACCCAATGCAACAAATGCAAAAGGCAAGAGCACACAAAGTGGTCAAGTCCTTCACTCCGAAATCCCATTTAAATAGGTGCCCTGGGAAATCTGGCCGTTGGGCTCAGATTCCCGCAGGACCGGTAGTACCGGCCCAAGGGGCGGTACTACCGCCCTACGTAAGGCAGCCCCCCAACGGTACACAGGAGGAAACAAACCCGCAGGACCGGTAGTACCGGCCCAAAGGGCGGTACTTCCGGCCCACCCAAAACAGCCTTCCAACGGCAAGAGAAGAAAACCCGCAAGAGCGGAAGTTCCGCTGGAAGCGCCGGTACTTCCGGTTTAGCGGTAGTACCGGTGACACTTCCGGTGCAACTTCCGGAAAAGATACAGAAACCCATTTTCATAAGCGGAAGTGCCTCCGGAAATTTCCACCGGAAGTAGAGAGCGGAAGTACCGCCACGGTCACCGGTACTTCCGGTGGCCCGGTACTTCCGGTTCTACTTCCGGTCCAAATTTCGGGGGAACTCAAATTTCCAGTACCTGGGGAAAATAAGCGGCAGTGGGACCGGAACTGGGCACCGGAAGTGCCCAGCGGTAGTACCGGTCCAGGGACCGGTACTTCCGGCCAGCAGTGAAAACAGCAAACCCTGAAACTGAATAACTTTTGCGTGGAAGCTCCGAATCGAGTGAATCCAATTTTGTTGGAAAGAGGACGACAAGAGCTTACACTACAAAATATTGAAACAAGCAAGGGAGATTGTGCAAAGGGATGGAATGGTGAGACCATTCCAAGCGGATGAACCGGCAAAATCTCCAACGCCGAAAACGCACAAGCTTTTCATCAAGACTCCGTTTTCTATGATCTTGGGCTTGTTACGAAGATAATCACAAGCCCTACAAGATCATGCATATACACATCATAGTCTATCATGTGAGGAGGAAATCATAAGGAGAGAGTTTGACCTCTCGTAGAAGAGACAAACCGTTAAACCTCCGATATAAAAAACGCAAGAAGATATTCATGAGATCCGTTTTTGATGAACTAGAGCTTGGTATGGAGATGGACACAACCTCTAAATTCTCACATGGATAAAAGCCAAATAAGAACCAATAAAGATGATTGCATGGATGCAAAGGTTTGAGCTCTCCACGAACGATACGATCAAGATACTCAGTCGAGAGCCCCTCTTGATAGTACGGCTATCTATCCTATAACCCGGTCTCTCACTAAACAACATGAGACCGGTAAAATAGAAACCCTATCAAGATCATACCTTTGCCTTGCGCATTAATCCACTTGAGGTCGATGGAGACGATCTTCATCTTCTCAAGGCGAACCACCTTTCTTCAATGCGCCTTGCTTGGTGAAGATTCACATGGCTCCCCCATACACCAAGATGAGAGAAGCACCCTTCGGCATATCTTCACTTGGACTTGAGTGTCGATCAACCCGCACTTAGCCTTGATCAACACAAATCTTTTCTTCCCTTAACCTTGATTCCAACAAATGGAGATCAAGCAACTCAAATGGACACACCTACAAATATAGCTCAATACAAACATTAGTCCATAGAGATTGTCATTAATTACCAAAACCATGCATGGGATCAACCATGCACTTTCAGGTGCAAAGATAATCCAAATAAAACGAATTGCAAAACGGAATCATAAGAGATGGGGGGAACCGTTCTTGCGATCAGATCTGAATTATACCTCCGCGATCAACGAAGAGAGCCTGCTTGAGGGAGGCTCGATGCAGATCAGTTGGTGGAGCGGTACGTGCTGATAACGTGTTCCACAACCTTTGCCCGCGAGTCCGGTCCAAGGTCGTGGAGCGAGAGCGTAGTCGAAATTGTCGTACACGCGACACAATCACAGATGCGGAAAAGTAAAAGGAGACACGGAAATATAGTCTGGACTGATCTTTATTAATAAATTGTGTCTCTCTCCATACAATACATGGGGTATATATAGATGAGAGGGGTAGATGGAGAATACCAAACCTAGGGAAACCTCCCACCCAAGAAAGGGTGGGCCCACACGATTCCACGCGTGGGAGGTTTCCCAACACTCTAGACCAAATGAGGTAAACAAAAAATATACGGAGTATCATGTTGGCACAACATATTAGCCAGTCATGTTACTGACTTGTGGGACCACGCCCCTTTGTAGCTAGTCGAACCAGACCACACAAAGCTCTCGCACCAACCCTGCCGCCGCGTTCCCCGTCCCCTCGCCGCCGGCGCCGCCATGCTCCGGCTCCGATGCAGCCTCCTCACCCAGCTCATCCCTTCTTCCTCCGCCTCTCCCGTCTCCCAACTCCACCGCCTCTTCTCCGCCGCAGCCCCACGCATTTCCCCAAACCCTAGCTTCGCCGTGGAGGACTACCTCGTCGGCACCTGCGGCCTCACGCCAGCCCAGGCCCTCAAGGCCTCCACCAAGCTCTCCCACCTCAAGTCCCCCACCAATCCCGACTCTGTTCTCGCCTTCCTCGCCGGCCTCGGCCTCTCCAGAGCCGACGTCGCCGCCGTGGTCGCCAAGGACCCGCTGTTCCTCTGCGCCGGCGCGGAGACAATCCTTGCTTCCAACGTCGTCGGGCTCACCGGCCTCGGTCTCTCGCATACTGAGATTGTGCGCCTCGTCTTGCTCACCCCAAACAGCTTCCGTTGCAGATCCATCGTCTCCAACCTACCGTATTACCTGTCCCTCTTCGGTTCCTGCGAGAACTTCCTCCCGGTGCTCAGGCACAACTGCAGTGTCCTCAAAAGCAGCCTCGAGAAGGTGGTCAAGCCCAATGTCGATTTCATGCTGGCGTGCGGGCTAGGTGCTTGCCATATTACCAAGCTGTGCATGTCTTACCCATGGTTGCTCAAGGCCCCCCTGGAACGTGTCCAGGCGATGGTGGCATGTGACCAAGTTCTCGGTGTACCCTGCCTGTCTGGGCTGTTACCCCATCCTCTGCTCACCACCAATCCGGAGCGCATCCAGGCGATAGTGGCGTGTGCCGAAGGTCTTGGTGTGCCCCGTGGGTCCCTGATGTTCAGGCATGTGTTGCATGCTGTTGTGTTTCTCGGCGAGGAGAAGATCGCCGCCAAAGTGGAGCACTTGAAGAATGCATTCAGGTGGTCGGATGCCGAGGTGGGCATTGCTGTTTCTAAGTTTCCAGGGATGCTGAGGAGATCTAAGGACAGTCTGCAGAGTAGGTCAGAATTCCTTATCTCCGAGGTGGGATTGGAACCGGCATACATTGCTCATCGGCCGGCAATGCTCTCGTATAGCTTGGATGGCCGGCTCAGGCCAAGGTACTATGTAGTAAAGTTTCTTAAGGAAAATGGATTGCTAGATCACGACCGGGACTACTATGCTGCAGTCACGCGGGCTGAGAAGGTATTCTTGGAGAAGTACATACACCCTTACAAGGAAACTGCGCCACACCTGGCTAACGACTATGCTGACGCTTGCAGAGGGCAAGTGCCCACTAGATTCATATTTGCTTGAACCAAGAACAGGGCATTGAGTTTTGAAAATGCATACTGCACAACAAAGATTTCTCTCTTCTCCGTAAGCTGGCCATGTTTCATTGTTGTTTGCCTAACTGGATGTTGGTTGTCTGCTATTGCATGTCTGTTACGTGCTCATTTTGGCCATTTCTAACTGAAAGCTGTATTTTGATTCGTGAGTCCTGGTATTTCCATTACATCAATCAGTACAGAAGAGAGCATGGCATGGTTGTGAACTTATTAATCCCCATGTTATATGGATGCACATGTTCGAGCTAACCGAGTTTGAGATCAGGACATTGTGAAAGTGCATCGAAGTATCAGTTAGTAGTAGTATGTTTTTGGTATCTGTATGGATAATGATATGGAAGCAGCCTCCTCAGGTCTATACCAATCAAGGGCATATGTTCTTTATGCCTAGAAAGCTAACAGGTATGAATAAAGTTATGTTGTTATATCATTATGTATACCCAGAATATAGTTAGAGCATTTATCCTTTGTTTTAGCGTGGTATCCAATCTACCTAGATTGATCTCATACATTACATTTACAGGCTATGCTTTATGGAAACCAGAGTTTTGATGAGAATAATTTTTTTAGACGCGAACATTCATGTATGACATTTGACCTGTCTATCAAGTATTACTACTAGTTAGAATATGTGAGATGAGCATGCTCATGTTAGTGGAGGCATTTTGTTGACTCTTGACTAGTATCAATCATAGTCTATAGTAAGCTCTTTTTTCATCATACAGTTCCACATTACTGCTGCACATACTTTTGCCATTTAGATTTGCACCTTATACTTTCTTGATGTGTCCTGTTCCAGCCACTCGAGCTTGTCAAAATTCAGCACCTATAGATGGATGCTAGCTGGTTCCATGATATTTTGCTTTATGCAATTATAAGCATGTCATACCTACCAAGTACCCTGTCTCTGATGTATATTCTATAACAAATTCATACTTTTTATATGACTATATTCCTGGGGTGGGTATGAAGACACTTGTAACTGGTCTTCCATGAGAAAGATACAGTTCAGATGCTTTTCTGGCATGTGAGCATCAGTTTAATGTGGGATGGCGCTAGCTTGCACCATATGTTCATTGTTGATCTCTGTTTTGGCACGTGTGCTTTATCTGTTTCTTTGTGTGTTCACCTATTACAAATAAGAATTTAGCACATTTACATGTCTGCAAGGGGTGACAAATCCTTGTCATTTCCAGACCGTTGGCAAGTGGCAACAACTTCTCGTACGACGATCTCAGAATGTATCGTATTTAATGTTTATAAATCTGGTTGGTTGTGAGCTAGGCCTTTGAGAGCATGTATCATAGTCTGAGAAAGCCATTGAGGGCTAGGTAATAGCAACCAGGGGTACCATACATATATACCGATTGCATAGGGAATTTGACGGTACCGATTTGTGGAATGTGGTAAGCTCCGCTTTTAGTAGAGCAATATGATGTGACTACCAGAAATGCAGCAATGTTGTGGATGTATCTTGAATTTTCCTTGACTTGAATAATAGAAGGTTGTTGGAATAGCTTCATTGTTGTGAACCATTTGGAGAAGGAAAATTTTGGCTTGTTTTCAGAGTAGAAGTTCCTACCCGGTGAATAGCGATCCTACTGATTAACTTGTTTTCATTTTTTATTACTGTTTGCTACTGGCTGGTATGGTCGTTACTAGATAAAACTGATAATTTTATTCCGGAATTCTTATATGTAATGTTATCATTTACCATGGTTATGTTATTTAACACTTGGAACTAAGAAAGTTTGAGAACAGTCAATTGTACTATGCATTGATTTTTTTAATTTTAAATGCACCAGGCCATGTTGGCTTGTGCCTATGAGGTAGGTGTGCCCTGTGACTCTAAACATTTAGTTAAGCAAGAACAGTTTGAATCTTACGCAAACTAGAGTTACACATTAACAGATTTAATTTGGCTTCCAGTTCCACTAGATGGCATTATTTTTCAGTGTTGTAAAAATACACCTTTACAACTATATAGAGCTTCTACTGCTGGACCTTTTACTAAAACTTGGTAATGTTGGATCTGATAGTCAATGACATGAATTATAAGCTATCTAGAATTTTACTGTAGTGTGAACAGATTGCAAAACCTCACTGTATATTTCATATTTTTTTGTGAATATTATGTTTTGCTTCCCTGGTTTGTAGGCTTCAGAACTCCTTTTTCGTCTAGGCATGAACTTGCAATATTCCCATTCTCTTAAACGGCAGGATTTTGGAATCTGTATGTATGCACCTGCAATCCCCTTGACTAGGTACTGCTTTTTTTACTTATGTATATTTTCAAGTGTGCAATGGGGATTATGCCCTTTTTGTGCGATTGTAGGGATGTAGTTGTATACCTTTCGAAATCGTGAGCACTTGGTGCAGTACCAGATAAATCTAATAATCCATGCCTGCTGTCGATTCTATCTCCTTGTTGTACCAGGTGCCTATTTGATCTTTCCTTCAATCTTGGAGTGCGACTAGAGAAAGTTATCCTCCATAACTTCATTGGGTTTGAACGGCTTGCATATAAATTCTCAGGGCTACAGGAAGAAGAGGGCGAGGCGGGCAGGCATGCGAGAGGGTAGGGTGGAGAGTGGAGAAATGCGATGGAGCTTGGAAACGTAGCTGCCGTGGGATGCCTTCGGTGGCTGTGGCGATGGATTGTCATCGCTTGGCAGTCGAGGAGATTGACCAGAGCATGAAAGGCAGGTAAGAGTTAAGACCAAGAGGCAAACTCTCTCTTCTTTTCGTCTGTGATCTATTAATGCCCTGTTTACTTCACTATCAAAGCCAAATAGTAGTAAAATATGCAAACTGTCATTTCATCATTTATTATGTATTGTGTGAGGACTTGATGAAGTGCGTCATGTCATTTTATCCAAAATCCTTTTGTTGTGGTCTCTAAATTGTCTCTCTGTTTCCTGATATTAACTCAGTGCTGTTATTTAGCTACAAGGCTGGTGACCCTCACCATGGAGAAATAAGGAACCAGAGGCTGGCCGCAGGACTGAAGATTGTTTAACTTCGTCACATGTAAAAATGGATCTTGGTAAGTAGTTTCCCTCATGTTTAAAGAGGTTCCATGTGGCTGATGCCAGCAAACTGTTGTTACCTCAACCAAAATATTTTAGATAAGCCATTCAGACTAAACTTGATTTATCTTATAATTCTACTTGAAAAGATGAATAAGCTAAGCCATTCAAGGAGTTGCAAATCCAAACCATGGTGTGAGTCGACATACACAATTATGTAGCCAAATCAGGGGCATGCCCAGCAAGGCAGCAGATGGGGTTTAACATGCCACCATATCGAGTCAAATACAGAAGAGTGAACATTTGAAGATTTGTTAAGAAAAGGCTACATTACCCTGATACTTGCATGATAACTTGCTTTCACACTGAGCAAATTTCTGTTTGCAAATATTTAACTCTTGCTCTGGCATCTTTTTTTTTTTGCACTTCTAATTGTTTTTTCATCCAGTAGTAGCATCTATTATGAGCGTCCTCAATTGCATTTATCCATCAAAAAAAATATCTTTGTGATACAGTAGTAAATGTATCTCTGAACATATATCTTTGATTTTTCATGCAGTAGTACCATCTATAATTAGCAAATGGGGAACTCTGACAAAAGAAAAATCTTCTGATAAACCTTGTGCAACTTCTTGCAGGTATGCTGAGAAATTCAGACATGCAACTGAGGGCATTCTACTTAACAGATGGACTACTGAGCTTACGTCCCGATTAACTCAACCAAAGACTACTGAAGAGTCGACCTATACGATGGCTGATCAGACGCACTTGACCTTGGTGAACCTGGCAGGCGACAGAGGCAGCTCCAGCGGGCAGGTGACCTCCACCCTGCGCGCATTGTGGTGCGGCGGATACCTGACATCACCTGCAAGCTTCAGCTCAAGATGGAACACGCCGCCCGCTGCGCTCTCCTTCACGAACTCCATCACCCCGGCGCTCCCGAGCTGTGTGCTCTCACCTGAGGCCGCGACGTTGTACACCTCCGTCTTCCCCGGACGGATCCCACGCGAGCTTTTCCCCTGCTGCAGCAGCCTGACGTGGGCGAAAGGCTCGCCGGCGAAGAGCAGCTGGGCGTCGAGCGGGGCATGGGCGCCGGGCTTGGCGCGCATGGCCCAGTTGCGGTTGCGCACGGCGATGGCGAGGGACAAGTCGTAGGCGAGGGCCGTGCCGTTAGGCCCGGCGAGGGTGAGGTGGGCGAGGGAGGCGTCCTGGACGGTGACGCGGACGGGGCGGACGGACAAGGCCATGATCAGGACGATCCCGACAAGGAAGATGAGGAGAGTGCAGCACAAGCACCAGCACCGGCGCGAGCAGTTCATGCCGGAGGAGTCGCTGTTGTAGCAGCAGAAGACGTCGCCGCCGCCGCTGTCATCGCAGCAGGAGAGGCAGAGGCACTCGCAGCAGTCGCCGCAGTCCAGGTCGCAGTCGTCGCTCATGGTTTCTAGCGATGGATCCTGGGATCTTGATCACGGGGATTGCATGTATATATAGATACGTTGGAGTTCAAAGGGCACGGATCGGAGTCGGAGACTCCACTTAAACTTTCCTTGTATGTATTGTAAGTGTGGCACCTTCCATCGGTAAAGGTGCGAGGCAATATGTATGCAGACCGAGCACGATTCATTCCATATATAGGCATTGTCGTTCCCGTCTCCAAGTCGGACTAGGAGGCTTGCCCGGACTTATTTACTCCACCAAACTTGTAGAAATTTGGTAGGGGTTTTGTCTGTGGCCCAACTTAAGCAGCCTGAACAAATAAGCTAGAATCAAGTGCTTTAACCAATTCGTTCATTTGAATGTAAACAAGTGAAGCGAGTCATGAATTTGAATCAGAGCTGAATATTTAAATCTGAAACTATGAATCAATCTGGCATAATGGGTGAAATCTGAAAATTACAGAAAAAATTGAGTCTGCTTCTGTTTACTGTAAATTTAAATCTGTTCTTTTTTTAGCTTCAAATTTTATCTCTCCTAATACGAAAGTATTTGTGTGGAAATCCCATATGTTATTAATTTTCGCAATAGAGAGGTGTTTGATGATCAGAAGCTTAACACCCGCCCCCTCTGCTATCGCTGCCATCGTCCCTTGACGCGGGGGCGGCGGTCCCCACTGCTACCGAAGGTGGCGTTAGGGCGGTCCTTGTTCTTGCGTGGCGGAGGTTTTCTCGCATGGCGGTGGCGGCCCGGTCGGCATGGCAGCGCACAGGAAGTTGAGCTTGGTTGTCCAGTTCGACCGGCTTCGATGATGGACATCGCGATCTATTCGTCGTGTTTATCGGAATGAGCTATGGAGGGTGCCCATCAGGCTTCGGCTAGATGTGGCGCCTGGATGCCGGGCGGCGGCTCCAGGTAGTGGTCTTCGTATCGTGCCGAGCTAGGAGGAGTCTGCGCGAGAGGCGAATCTCGGCCCCTGCGCCTAATTCTGTTCATGGCCTTAGATCGTCGAGCGCGTGGGCCCGGCGGTATGGACGGTCCTTGAGGGACAGTTGCGGGTTTGCGACTCATCGTCAGGCGAAGCTATCTGTCGGGATCGACAATGGCGACGCCGTCTAGCGTTGCATCCTTCTTTAAGGCGTCGTCGTGGAGGTGCTCTCGCTTCTCCGTCTGGGTTCCCCGGGGGAACGCCATATCTCTAGCGGGATCGGGTGAGGGCAGCGTTGCGGCGTCGCTTGCCTCTTGGTCCCTCGCCTTGGATGTTCCACCGACCGGAGGAACTAGTGGAGTGAGCTGGTGGTTGGCAGCGTCGAGTGTTCCTCTCCAGTTAGGTGGATGTCGGAGCGACGGCTCCGGGTTATCGCATCTGCATGTTGCGTCGAGGTGTTGGAGTGTCGACTTTGATCGTTTGGGCGGCTTAGTATTCACTCTCTTTTTTGGAAGAGTCTGGGATCTTCACTTGCATGCGCAATTGAACAAGTCATTTATGTGAAAACACACAATTGGTGTACTCTAATTTTGTACTTTTTGTGTGGTTGTTGAAACAGAGACAAAAACACACTCAGTCTATTAAATAGGAGGAAGATAATTGGTCGTAGATCTCCCCGATGACACCTCCAAAGAGGAAAACGACACCCACGAGCGTCGGAGAGCCAAGCATGAGTTAGCATGGAGAATTACCAACCAGCACCCCACACAACCGGCTAAGCAGGATCCACAAGCATGTTCTTAGGAACACAAGCCTAGCCACCATCGGAGAACCACCGGCTCGCCAACCCTCTGAACCGCACACCTCCTACAGCCACAGAAACCACCCCTTCCTCACGGTCAGAAGACGATGGAGGACCATATCTCTGGCCGAGACCGGCAGACTGTTTGTCGGCTCGCTGCACATACTCCACCAGAGAAAGGAGAGAGAGGGTTGTCCCCTCCGTATCCAGTTGGATGAATGGCCATCAGGTCGAGATCTAAATGGGTCGCCGCGTCACAGCGCCAGACGAGCGACCGGTGGAGCATCCAAATCGTCGGAGAGACGCGTTTTTAGAGACAACCACTCCGACCAAGGAGAGGAGGGCCGAGTCTCCCTCACTGTGAGAATGATTGTTGCACAAGAAACATGTGCCTCATCGTCATTATCCGCGGCACAGTCTTTGTTTGAAGGCTTCACTCAGAGGAGATGAGGGGAGGAGGAGGGTGGTGGGTGAGGAGCCACCCTCGAGGACCGACGACGGTGTCACTTATAATAAAGAAACAATAGAAAGAGTTTCATACTTGAATCGGAGCTGAAAGTTAACAAAATCAAAAGTTAGTCGCTAATGATTTGTATTTGGCGCCAAAGGTTTTCGATTTTGAAGCAATCTGGTACGTGCCTTTTGGGCTATTTGGAGCACTTCCAGGCCCAGAGCTCTCCCGAGTTGGGCTTTTAATATTTCGACCAGACAGACCACTCCTACGAGCTTCTCAACCACAGCCGCCGGCAACCGTCCCTGCCCCCCCTCGCCGCCGGCGCCGCCACACCGTGACCTGCTGACCTGCGCCATGCTCCGCCTCCGAAGCTCTATCCTTGTCCGTATCCTCTCGTCTTCCGCTGCCTCTCCCATCCCATTCCCTCTCCACCGCCTCATCTCCGCGGCCGCGCCCACCATTTCCCCGAACCCTAGCTTCGCCGTCGAGGAGTACCTCGTCGCCACCTGCGGCCTCACCCGAGCCCAGGCACTCAAGGCCTCCGCGAAGCTCTCCCACCTCAAGTCCCCTTCCAAGCCCGACGCCGTCCTCGCCTTTCTCGCCGGCCTCGGCTTCTCCAACGCCGACATCGCCGCCCTCGTCGCCAAGGACCCGCTGTTCCTCTGCAGCAGCGTGGAGAGAACACTGGCCCCTATCGTCGTCGGGCTCACCGGCCTCGGTCTCTCGCATACTGAGATCGTGCGCCTCGTCTTGCTCACCCCCAACAGCTTCCGTTGCAGATCCATCGTCTCGAACCTACGGTACTACCTGTCCCTCTTCGGCTCCTACGAGAACCTCCTCCCTCTGCTCAGGCGCAATTCCAATACCAATGTCTTCAGATGCAGCCTCGAGAAGGTGGTCAAGCCCAATGTTGCGTTTCTGCAGGAGTGCGGGCTAGATGCTTGTGATATTGTCAAGCTGTGCATCGCTCAGCCATGGCTGCTCAACGCCAACCTGGAGCGCGTCCGGGCAATGGTGGCTTGCGCTGAAGCTGTAGGTGTGCCCCGTGGCTCTGGGATGTTCAGGCAAGCACTGCGGGCTGTCGCATTCCTCAGCGAGGAGAAGATCGCCGCCAAAGTGGAGCACTTGAAGAAGACGTTCAGGTGGTCGGATGGTGAGGTGGGCATTGCTGTTTGTAAGGCTCCAAGTTTGCTGATGACATCTAAGGAGGCTATGAAGAGCAGGTCAAAGTTCCTCATCTCTGATGTGGGGTTGGCACCGGCATACATTGCTCAGCGGTCAGCAATGCTCACTTACAGCCTGGAGGGCCGGATCAGACCCCGGTACTATGTTGTGAAGTTTCTTAAGGAAAATGGATTGCTAGATCCCGACCGAGACTACTATAATACACTCAATATCAGCGAGAAGGTATTCATGGAGAAGTTCTTATGCCCTCACATGGAAGCTGCACCGCACCTTGCTGAAGACTATGCAGCAGCCTGCAGAGGGGAAGTGCCTGCTAGATTCAGATTTACATGAAGCAATGACGTGTATGAAAACTGGTAACTGCGTATGGCACAACTTTTTACTCTGTGTATTAGGTTAACAAGACCTGACTTGGTGTTCTTGGCTAAACTAAGTGGTGAATGTCTGCTATAGTATGTATGTTAGTTACATGTTGATCTAGTGTTGGTAATCTGGGATGAAACTGATAATCTGATTTGTGGTTCTGGTCTGTTCATTACATCATTCATTAGACAAGAACGCATCCCACTGCTATCTTTTCTATCCTCGTGTCATATGACACACAACGGGAACTCAGAGAGTGAGATCACAGATCAGGGCATTTTGCAATTGCTTTCAAGTATCAGTGAGTAGGATATCTGCACTCAATTATCTTTATGTTCTCAAATGGTCATTGCAATTTTCCATGCAAACCTCAGCTTATCTTTCTATGAAAGAAGGTTGGCGAAAATTTTGGACTTACTTTGTCACAGGGAACAAGTTTGTATTTGTTGATGATCACAATGTGGTGATCACTGCCAAGGGTGCGGTTTTGATCTAGTATGTTGGTTGCTTGCTCTATTCTTCCTGCAATAACATGGTTTACAAGATATTAAGTGTTGTGAAAGCTGTTCATTGTTTACTACAAATAGTTGTTTGTATCAGTTTTTTCATTTATTTTTTCTCTTGTATTTTTGGATGGCGGCTGATACTTTATCTAGGGACATCTGATCTCAAAGCTGAATAGTGCAGTAGTTGGCTAGTAACATTTTTGTTGATGGCCTACCCATGTAGCACTACCTAACATATATTTCTAAGGCCCTGGTATTTGTAGAGTAGAGGAAAATTGAAGCTTGTATGGTATGGTCACTATGGTTCTCAAAAGCAGAGGGCATTTCATACAGTAATGAAACTTCTTAAGGTAACCTTAAAAACGGTTATGACATTACCATGTAATTTGTGCTGTACATTTGAGCTAATTTTATTCCAGTTTAACACTGTCTATATAGATGCTCACAGTATCTTTATCCATTGGCATATTTATTTTAGGACACCAAGTCTTATGTACACCAAGTCTTATGTACCATCCTCTACCTTATATCTGCTTTTGTGGATGCACTTTTATACATGCTTTAGTTGTGTTGGTTACAATATATTCTGAAGACATGTTTGCTGCAATTGGAGAAAAAAGAAAATGAACATACCTTAGGCAACAGATGATCCAAGAGATGAAGCATGGCCTAAACATTTAAGGGAACGCGGTAATTTTCTTAGTTGTGCCGAGTGTCATCCCTTCGTCAGCGCTTTTAGTAAAATCCCACTCTAGACATGCAAGTTCTAACTGTCAGATACTGTGTAGTTAAATAATCTTGCAGACATAAAAAAACAGGAATATTAGGCATGCTGTGTACTTCAAATTAAGAACCAAGCTAGCTGTGTGAGGAAAGCATGGTGCGCATTATTTTGTTCCTGATTTGAGGCTGTCGAAGTTAGAAGAAGTGAGATCTCAGCTGCGTGCTTGCAGTAATGCGAAGGAGCTGGTCTATGCTATACTGGCAAAGAAAGAGCTCTGGTTTGATGATCAGTTGTGCATCCCTTTTCCGCTGCCTGGCTTGTGGAACCATAGAAACAAGATTAATGCAGGTGACCAGAAGGGGTTGACTGATGAAGTGAACTACCAGGCTAATAGAAGATGGGGGTGTGCATGAATTAAAAGAGTAGTATTTTCTCAAGCAAGAAATGACCGGGCAATAAATAGAAGCATTACTGACTGATTTACTGAATGTTAAGAAATGATGGGTTTTTTTTCCAGGAGAAGATGTGCTTAAATTGGATATAGATGTATTGTAGTTTCTTTGTTCCACGAGACGATGACTGAGGCTCCGCGCAATAAAAGTTCTATGTGTGTACCTAACTGGTGTTTGTTGTCTGCTATAGTATGCCTCTTACATGTTGGTTTGGTGGTTTAAATGGAAGCTGATAATTTGATTCGTGAGTCCT
>QRDG01000097.1:149363-249000 GCA_012064385.1 Puccinellia tenuiflora | reverse complement strand
CACACCTTAAAGTCACATTCCACATCTAGGGAACCCCACACTGCCAACTTGAGTGCCCTAAATAGTACTAGACAAACACCACAATTTCATAGAGACATCCACCACAAATAATAACTCATGATAAGTATTCATGTAATCTTTATCCTAAGAGCCACACACGGTGCACACACTGTCAACTTCACACCATGGGACAAAAGGTGACTCCGGGAATCACATCAATAAAACCACTTGAGTAGCATAATTCATAAGATGATGAAGAGTAACATCTATGGATTCAACTAGATTAAAAAGCTCATGATCACATAAAGATCACACCATGGGAGAGAGAGATAAACCACATAGCTACCGGCATGATCCCTCAGCCCCGATGAGGGACTACTCCCTCCTCATCATGGAGACGGTGGAGATGTCGTTGGGGGAGATGGAGATGATCTTGCTGTAGATGTTGATGATGATCACGCCGGAGGGGTGTGGAGCCCTCCGGAGATGGATTCTGGCGGCGTTTCCCCCCTCCGATCTCCTTCGGCGGCAGCCTTCTATCTCTCTGTTTCTGGTTTTGTGTTTCTCCGCCGCCCCCCTTCGAAAAACGTCGGGGGACCTTTTATATAGGCGTTTTCAGGTCACGAGGATGCTTCAGGGCGAAGGATCGACGCAAACGGGGCCACGAGGGCTGAAATAGGTGGGCCCACGCGGCATGGTACTGTAGCCGCGTGGGGCCCCTATTTTGGCCCTCCGGCCTCCGTTCGTTTACTTCTTTTGCTCCTAGGTCTTCCTCCTTCCAAAATAATGACCCCCGTAAATTTATAGCTCATTATGACGTCATTAAGGTCCTGAAACAAATAAAGAAAGAAATAGGGGTTTTCTAATTAATTCCATAAAAAGGGGAAATAATTATTAATTACCAAAAATCATTAAATAACAGTAATATACCCCTTATATGATGCAAATATGAATGGAATATAACTATTATAGTGTAAAGTTCATGTATGCATTTTAGATGCATCAGCTGTCGTGGGAAAGGCCTGCACGCCGAGAAAGCTGATCTTGAGTGCCTTGGAGAGGGCAATGCAAAGGGCATGGGGTCTTCATCATCATGCACAATTCAAAGACATCGGGGAGAACAGATTTGTGGTTCGATTCAATTCGGAGGGGGATTGGAATCATGCGCTTCACAATGGACCTTGGCAGTTTGATTTCCACCCTTTACTCCCGCAGAAGTTTGATGGAGCTGTGAGGCCATCGGACATGATTTTTGAGAAGTTGGAGTTATGGGTCCGAGTGATGGATCTTCCGCTGGATATGATGAATGCAGCGTATGGCAAGTTGATTGGTAGTTGGCTTGGGGATTTTTGAAAGGTGGATGTGGATGAGGACGGTACAGCATGGGGAGAGGAGTTGCGTATCAGAGTTGCTATTCGTGTTGATCAACCTCTTGCCCGGGGTGTGCAGCTTAAAGAATCAGATGATCAGGCAGAGGGGAAGTGGTTCGACATCAAGTATGAGAAAATTCCACATTTTTGTTTTGATTGTGGTAGACTGGTTCATCCAGAGGGCTCATGCAAAGCTGAATCAAGAGAAGTACAGCAGTGGGGAGGATGGCTGAGAGCATCTCCGGGGCGCAATAAAAGGGCACCTCCAACACAAAGACCATCTCGTTCAGCAGGGAGTTTCTCGAGCAGGTCAGGCGAAATTGGATACTTTGAAAAACCATTTGTCCGTGATTTACCCCCCAAACGGGCTCTATTCAAGGATTATACTGAGTCAAGCTCTTCCCACACTGGTGGGAGAGTTGGTGTGTATGGGGAGGGGGAGGTGAACAGTCCTACCAAAAACCACAGGGTTGCTGGTATGGAGACACATGGACTAAAGGATAAACAGGTTCAGGGAAGGGCCAAAGTGGGAACGTATGTCAAGAAGCCACGAAATCCATCAATGGCTCCTAACCTGGAGAAGAAGCATCAGCCGCAAATAACTATAGGGAGTAAGAGAGGACAAAGACAGGTTTGGATGCCTAAAGAGGGTCCACTGGGACCGTCGGCAGCTCAAATTTCTGAAGGTAAAAGGCAAAGGACAGGTTCCATGTTTGACAGATTGGAGGTGAATGAAGCTACATCGGCGGACCCTGCTCTGCAGGGCCGCCAAGACCAATGAATCTGTTGGCCTTTAACAGTCGTGGCTTGGGGTTGGGCGCGGCTATTGGCGAACTTCGTGACCTGGTACGGTCTTACAACCCAGCGGTGGTTTTCTTAAGTGAGACGAAGCAAAAGTCGAAATCCATGGAGAGGCTGCAGTGGAGTATGGGTTTTAGACATGCAGTGTGCATGGAGGGAAAAGGGAAAGGAGGTGGTCTAGCATTATGATGGAGGGATGGTTTTGATGTTTCGGTTCGCCCATGGTTCCAGTACTTTATAGATGCAAAAATTTCCTCTGAAGCTGGTACATGGAGATTCACTGGAATCTATGGTGAGCCAAGAACAGAACTCAGATGCAAAACGTGGGAGGCATTGAGATTTCTGCGAGCCCAAGATGACCTCCCATGGCTTTGTGCAGGAGACTTTAACGAAATTCTCATACAGGAGGAACAGTTGGGTTTGCATGAGAGAAATGAAGCACAGATGGTGGCGTTCCGGGAGTGCCTGACGGACTGCCGTCTAATTGACCTGGGTTATTCAGGGTATGATTACACGTGGGACAATAAGAGGGAAGGTGATGCAAATGTACAATGCAGATTGGATCGGGCGACAACGACCAAACCTTTCATGTCCATGTTCCCATTGACAGTTGTTCAACATGTGATGACCGAGGAATCAGACCATGCTGCGTTGCTAATTAACGTGGCGTCTTTCCTTGATCACAAGCCTCAACCAGCATCACGTGGTTTTGTGTTTGAGGAGATGTGGACAAGACACGAGACGTATGACGACATGTTCCAGGATGCTTGGGACAAAAGAAGAATGCAAGGCAGCAACCTGTGCGAGCTTTGGCAGAATTTAAAGGACATGTCTGGCCATATGAAAAGGTGGAGTTTTGATACCTTTGGTTCCGTGCGCCGTGAACTGAGAAGGTTGAGAGCCGAACTTGAAGATGCAAAAAAGCAAGCGGCGTTGTCTGGATCCTCACAGGAGGTTCGGGCAGTAGAACAAAAACTACATGAAATGTACGAGAAGGAGGAGATCATGTTCAGACAAAGGTCAAGGATAGAATGGCTCAAAGCAGGAGATCGTAACACTAAATTTTTTCAGAATCGAGCGTCTCACCGGAGACGTAAAAACTCTATTCATTTTTTGAAAAGAAATGATGGTACTCGGTGTGAGACTGATGATGGTATGCGTGACATGGCTCGAGATTTTTACAACTCTCTTTATTCTTCAGAAGGAGCTGATAATTTGAATCGCATACTGGACCGTATTGGGGCCTTTGTCATGGATGATATGAATGAAAAGCTCGTGGCTGCAGTTTCGGATAAGGAGATTGAGGTGGCTTTGTTCCAAATGGGGCCAACTAAATCGCCTGGGCTAGATGGGTTACCGGCCCTGTTCTACCAACGCCACTGGGCGGTGTTTAAAGGGGAGGTGTGTCAAGCTGTTCGAGATTTTTTGGCGGGTAATGAGTGCCCTGCTGATTTTAATGACACTATTCTGGTTCTTATTCCCAAGGTAAATTCACCGGAAACCTTGGCGCAATTTAGACCCATCAGCCTTTGTAATGTTCTATACAAATTGGCGTCGAAGGTTTTGGCGAATAGGCTCAAAAGATTCTTCCTATCCTAATCTCGGAGGAGCAAAGTGCTTTTGTCCCGGGAAGGCTTATTACGGACAATGTGTTTATTGCGTATGAATGCACACATGCTATCAGGACCAGAAAAAGGAAAACCCCCCTTTGTGCTGTCAAACTTGATATGATGAAAGCATATGACAGGGTTGAGTGGATTTTCTTTGGAACAGATGATGATCAAAATGGGCTTTTCACAGGTTTGGGTGACGATGATCATGAGATGCATTTCTTCCGTCATGTTTTCGGTAAAGCTTAATGGAGGTGTATCAGAGCCGTTCACACCTTCTAGAGGGCTACGACAAGGGGACCCTATTTCTCCTTATCTTTTCCTCTTTTGTGTGGAGGGGTTTTCAGCTCTTCTAAAGCAAGCACAACAGAATAACTTACTAAGAGGGGTGAGTTTTGGGGCCACTGGGCCTCATATAACCCACCTTCTATTTGCAGATGATAGTGTGGTCTTTGTGGAGGCCACAGTGGAAAGTATGCAAGTGTTGAGAGGTATCCTTCATGATTATGAAATTAGCTCAGGACAGAGAATTAATTTATCTAAGTCTTCTATTTATTTCGGTAATGGCTGCTTGGAAGAAATTAAGGGGGAAGTTAAGGAAAGCATCGGTATTGTGTGTGAATCTTTCTCGGAAAAATACCTGGGACTGCCCACGGTTGTCGGAAGGTCTAAAGAAGGGTGCTTTAAGCATAATACAGAGAGATCATGGGGGAAAGTTCAAGGATTCAAAGGGAAAGGAATGTCAAAACAAGGCAGAGGTGTGCTAATTAAATCAGTGCTACAAGCAGTGCCAGCATACAATATGAGCTCCTTTAAGTTTCCGAAGAAGCTGTGCAAAAAGTTGAGTTCGGTTTCGTCCCAATTCTGGTGGGGTGACACGAATGGTAAGCGCAAACTTCATTGGATAGCCTGGGAGCGGATGTGCCGAAGAAAAGAAAGAGGGGGATTAGGCTTCCGTGATTTTGAAGCTTTTAATCAGACTGAAAGAACAACTATGCCCGAGATGTCGCCTAGAGGGGGGGGGGTGAATAGGCGATTAACACCTTTTCTAATTAGGGGCTTGATAATTGCGGAATAAAACTATGTGTTTAAATTAACAAGCCAACAACCTAATATGCTAGGGTTACCTATGTGCACCAACAACTTATGCTAAGCAATTCAAGCAACAAGGAGATAGCAAGATAAGAACTTCAAGCACGAAGGCTATCACAATGTAAATTGCATAAGTAAAGCTCGGGTATAGAAATAACCGAGGCACGCGGAGACGAGGATGTATTCCCGAGTTCCTCCTTGTTAAGGGAGTACGTCTCGTTGGAGGGGTGTGAGCTCGCCACAAGAGGCCTACTCAAGATGCCACAAAGGACTTACCCTATTCTCCGATGAACCTCACCCAAGGGATTGGTTCACCTTCCACTATCGGAATCCTTCGGGGTGGATTCCGGAGCCCTTCCTTATGAATGAGGCAAGCATCCAATGCATCTCCATTGTACCTAAAACACAATTAGAGTACAAAATGGTTCCCAAACTCATTGGGTCCCATAGTAGTTAGATCAACTACAATATATAGGAAACACTCCACATAAATATGTGCATATAGATATGAAATTGAATTTCATGCACATCTTAGCCGATTTAGGATTCGGTGGAGTATCCCCTATATATTGGAACTAAAAGGACTAGCATGCCATATAATATAAATGTTAAAGGATATACATACAAAGCCTTTCAAGATCCAAACGAGATACAATTTGGACAAAAATACCAAGTAAACCAAGAAGACAGCACACAAGAGTGTGACACTAAAGGTTGTCCAAAATATATCAAACTCCACATCAACACATGATTGAGGAAAAACCAAATCAACAAATGATTGATTCCAAAACACATCAACACATGAAGTGTGATATCAAAAGGAATCAAATCAACACAACAAATGATCGATAAGACACCAATTGAAAATAAGATACCAATTAAAACAAAAAAATATCAACTAGGAGAAAAGATACCAAGAAGAGGATGATACTTGACCGAAATCAAGTAAAGAGAAATAAGGCAAAAAGGTATCAAGACTCCCACAATAAATATCAATTGGAACAAATATCTATGATGGAGATATTAAATTCCAATTAATACCAATTGAAGGTACCAAACATAAGATAAAGAATCAAATGCCAATTGAGAGGATCAAAAATTGATAGATAGAATAGTGTTCTAAATAAAAAGGAATGCTCCCCCAAGATTAATGCATTATCTTAGATATTTGCATTTGAATACAAAATCCATGCACAAGGGATCATTACTCTCCATATTTTATCTAAACACTAAACACTACCGATTGAAAGATAGGATCCTTGCAAGAGGCAAAGAGGGCAATAAATAGAGCAATTTAAAAGCAAGTGCCAATATGAAGATGATCTACAAAATCCACCACAATTACTAGAAACACTTGTCATGGACAAGGAGTATACGGAGACATTTCTCGGTGGTATATAGGAATGATGTACAAGACCAACTTCACCACAAACTAGCAAATGGCAAAAGGTAGGAATTAAAACACCATTTTTTAAAGAGGTTTGTTGGTAGTTTCAATTATTCGAACCAACCGGCAAAGCCATGGTTAGAATAAAAGGAAACAAATGGTTTTTCACATAATATATGGAAATGCATATTAGAGAAAAACCACACCAAGCAACCTCACACAAACAAGAACCAAAGGGTAACTACAAAGGAAAATTGGAACTTGTTTGAGTAAACATGCCACATAGGAAATGGATAATGTACAATATCAACTCTAAGTGGCAAACCTCAAATGTTCACATTTTTATGGGATTGTAATATGCACATAGCTTATTACTCCCCCATAATGTGATAATTCATTTTATTTTTAAACAAGAGGCAAATAAAAACCAACTAGAGAAATCAATGGACATGTAGAATTTGAATTTCTCATGAATATGACATACCACATAGTAACTAGATAATATGAAATATCAATACTAGGTGGTGTGCTTTATGTACATACATTTTAGGTTTGTGAGGTGCACAAAGCACATCACTCCCCCAAAATGGGATAGTCCATTAATATCTCAAAGAGCCAATTAAAATCAACACAAGATCCAAAAAGCTCAACACACAAATTACACATACATGATACACAACTAACATACACAACCTTGAGTAACAAGACTAGTAGGAAAGAAGCATATCACATACAAGCACATGCTAGGAACTAGACTAACACATGCAAGGGAGCAAGCAACTTTCAATGTATATATGAATTAAATACATGTTACCGCAAGGAGGAAGCATTGGATATGAGATAGATATGTGATCCTCCAATTGACTTGGCTTGAGAAATAAAACCATGAAGATCCCTTAATTCTTCAAAAATAGCCAAGTCACCAATGTCCTCCACCAACACCTATTGATCAAGTTGAAGCTTGTTGGTCCCCAACCAAGTTGGGTCCTAAGAGGTTAGTCACAATAGGCTTGGGAACCCAAATGGTGCTTTTCTTGACACCACTTTGAGCTCCCACATATTTGGCAAACACATTGCCAACTCTATCCTTCCCAAGAGAATAAACATCATTAATTATGATAGGGTTGGATGGGCTACCGTTAGTGCATAAAGAAGCAAAATGACCTTTGCCACGACAAAGGTAGCAACACCGACTCTTCTTCTTCTTAATAGGCTCCTCAACTTGAGGAGCAATAACTTGAGTCTTCTTGGGAGGTGGCCTTTGTTCAACTCGTGGTTGAGCACGAGATTGAGCAAGAGGCCGCTTCCCTAGTTGCTTCTCACTAAGAGGCATCTTCTTCTTTATTGGGCAACCCCGAACATGGTGCCCTTCTAGCTTGCACTTGAAGCAAGTGATCTTGGCCGGATTCTTGATTTGAACTTGGCCCTTCTTCTTCTTAACCTTGGACTTGTTCTTGTTGTTGAAGTTGAATCCAAGTCCACTCTTGTCATTGGGGGATTGTTGCACACTCAACATGTTGTCAAGTGCACGCTTCCCTTCATGACGCTTTTCCAAGCCTTTCTTCAGAGAAGTGGCTTGGGCCTTGAGCTCTCATCTTTTCTCTACATGGTTAGTGACAACACAAGAACTAGAGGAGGTAGATGCATCATTGTTAGAGAAACAAGGCAAAGCAAGTAATTCATCACATGATGTACCAACATTCTTAGTGGATGAACTACTAGGACTAGCACATGGCAATATAGCATTATTAATTAAGGTTGTGCTAATATCCACATGAGGCTCACTTGATGTTACCTTTGTAGTGATGGCCTCATGAGCTAACTTGAGACAAGCATAGGATGCAAGAAGTTCATCATTAGAGCTAGATAGCTTTTCATGATTTTCTTCCAACTTCCCATAGGATGCTAGAAGATTATCATTAGAGCTAGATAGCTTTTCATGACTTGCTTCCAACTTCTCATACTTGCTAGTTAGCAACTCAAGTTGAGCCCTTAGCTCAACATTCTCCTTCATAATAGATGCTTCACAAGAAGTGGAGTTAGTAGCACAAGCATCATTAACTTTAGGAATAGAAGAAGATAACTTGGCAAGTTCATCATTTAATCTAGCATTTTCATTTTTCGTGACTTTATATTTAGCATGAGCATGGTCACGTTCTTTAATGATTTTAGCAATTATATCATTATGAGACTCCTCGATAGATTCTAGTTTCTCCTCTAGAGAAGCACGAGTCTCTTGCTCTTCCTCAAGAGCAACTTCTAATGATGCTTTCTCCATAGCATCATCTCTTTCGATCTTACCTTTTTCTTCAAGGCTAGCTTCCAAGGCCTCAATAGTTTCCCCACGCTCAATAAGAGTGCTCATGATTTCAAAGAGGTTAGCTTGGGCACTTTTATTGCTAGGAAGGGCTTTAAGAATCATAAGACCGTTATTTTGAAGCCTAGCATTAACCTTTTCCACATCATCTTCTTCATCATTTTTATCATTATTATCATCATTGTCATTACTAGAAGAAGATTTAGCCATGAGACAATGAGAGCTGGATGAAGAAGAATAATTAATTTTTGAACTACTCAAGTTCAAATCTTGTTCCACAATTAATTGAGTTTCCTCTACATTAATTTTTTTTTTGAATTTAAATACTGTAGGGGAGGCCCCCACAGCCTTTTATTGAAAAAACGAACAACTGTACAGGCAATAATTACAAATATTTACAAACAAAAAATTATTGTAAGTTGTCAAGCCATGATGACAAAAGAGGTTTAATAGAATCTTTCACCCTATGCCCAAGCAAGGTGACATCCACAAAGAAACCAGCCTTCCAGCTTCTGAATGTAGGCATAATCTCCTTAAAAATGTAACCATTTGTTAGCACTCGTTTTTGGCAGGTACCAGTTCAGGAGTCCTCAGGCCAGGAGTCACTTCTGTGACGACCCGGATCAAAGGTTCGGGTGTTCACTCGGAATAACTCAAAGGAGACCCGGCGTGTCCAGAACCTGGCTTGACAGAACCTGGCTTGACAGAACCCGGTTTGACAGAACCCGGTTTTGACAGAACCCGGTTTAAAGGACCCGGCGCAGGCTAGACTTGAGGATTCTTGAAGATTCCAGAAGGCTGCATCAGAGAAGCCAGACGCGAGGAGAACTTAATGCTTGCCCAGCCCAAAAAAGGAGTCGGTGGAGCCAGGATGAGTTCAAGGTCAACACGGAAGGGCAAAAGGTGACTTTCCAAAGGGAGCCGAAGATGGACGCTTGGAGTTCAAGTCCAGTACGAAGCCGACCGAGACTCTTACCTAGTTTAGAGATAGAAACCGACTTAAATTCATGAATTGTAATCCTTGTAGAAGTCCAAAACTTGTACGGGAAGTCCAGCCGCCTCACTATATATGTAGGAGGTGACGGCCGATTGAAATTAAGCAAACAATCGACAAATCAATACAATCTCTACCTTTTTACCCTTAAACCCTTGTTTATGCTTCCGTTGTTCGGCGACTTCAACTAGATTTCGACGAATATCGACAACCGAGCTTGGAGCGGTCAAACCGGCCAAGTTCAGCCAATCGTCGCCGGCTTCCTCCGACGGGGTCCCTCCCGAGGGGCTGGGGCGTCTGGTTTTCAAAAGCGCCGAGTCTCTGTCTTGCGTATCGCGCTGAGACCCGGCCTCCCGCGGGGCGAGTTGCGGAGTATCTCCCCCGGCACCGCGGGTACACAAGGACGTGTTCGTGTGACGCGTTTACATCGCAACACACTTTTTGGCGACTCCGCTGGGGACTATCTCTAAACCTAAAATCGGATAGCAATGTCCGGTTCCAAGGCTACAGATCTGTCCGGCATCACCACCGACAACATCATCAAGCCTACTCTCAAGGACTTGTCGGAGGCACAACGCCAAGGCCTGGATGAGTGGAAGAAGAAGAGAAGCGAGGAATTCGAGGCGCTGCGACTCAAGCGGGAACAAGAGGACGAGGAGTTGTACTTGGCCAGCTTCAAGTTAGATCGGCAAGGTGTAACCGCGCCGATCAAGGAGCCGGAGTATGTACCTCTGAACATCGACACCGACACACCCGCTGTAAGTAATAGTGTCTTTACTTCTGAGCAATTAGCTGAAATTCAGTTCCATGTTTCACAAGGTACAAATACTGTTTATAATGCTGTCATGGAACTTGATGCTGCTAAGAAAAACACCATCCAAGGCCAAACATCGGACGCACAACCGATGAGCCCAAACAGGGAAAGTCGGGTTGTCAATGCATTACCCTGTCCGACTCCGATCCGAAGTTCACCCTACCCGGCAAATCAGACGGGACCAGCGGTGCAGTTTCCTGGACGCGAGTCAATGCCGAATTCAAATTCGGCTCCTTGGATACAACCCGGCCCTGTGACCAATTCTGCTCTTGTGCCAAGTCAATCGGCCAGTAGGGACGATTTGCTGGTCGAGTTCCAGAAAAGGTTAGATCAGATAGCTTATGATAGACTCGGGATTATGCCAAAACATAGAACCTACGTTAAACCCTATCCCGAGTATTTCGATTTGCAACCTTACCCACCTGGCTATAGAGTTCCCGAGTTCTCTAAATTCAATGGGGTGGATAACAAATCAACATGGGAACACATTAGTCAATACTTGGCTCAATTAGGCGAGGCTAATCATGATCACATCAAAGTTCGCTTGTTCTCGTTATCGTTGACTGGGGTTGCTTTTTCTTGGTATTCAGCTTTAGCCCCTAACTCTATACACACTTGGTTTCACTTGGAGCGAAAATTTCATGAGCACTTCTATGCTGGTGAAGTCGAGTTAAAATTGTCCCATCTTACATCGGTTAAACAGAAACATGATGAATCGGTATCCGATTATATCAAAAGATTTAGAAATACTAGAAACCGGTGTTATAGCTTGGCGATAACTGAGAGAGATATGGCCGACTTGGTTTTTAACGGGTTGAGAACGTATCTAAGAGAAAAGCTAGAAGGACACGAGTTCTCTTCTGTCGGTCAGGTTCAGGAGAAAGCTTTGGCTCATGAAAGCCGAGTCAACGATTCCAAAGACTCGCATCGGATGAGCAGGAGTCGGCTTAACGCTATTGAATATGATGCCGACTCCGGTGATGAAGCCGATGTTTACGTAGCCGAGTTTGTTTGGCCAAGCAAGGCCAAACCCTATATGTGTGATGATTTAAAGCCGATTCGCAAGAATCGGGATGATGAAGTTAAATGTACTTTTGACGTAGGCAAATGTGACAGGATATTTGATGCCTTGTTAAAAGACAAAGTGATCCGAGTTAATCATGTCATGCCATCGCCTGATGAATTAAGGAGGCGTGCATATTGCAAATATCACAACTCTTTCTCTCATGCTACTAATGATTGCAATGTCTTTCGTCGACAGATCCAATCGGCCCTCAATGATGGACGATTAAGTTTTGCTGGCATGGCCATTGACACACAGCCGTTCCCAATGAACGTGCTTGATCTCGAGGGGAAGAAAGTACTTCTTCGGCCAGAAGCGGCCGAAGCCGCTAACAAATCTAATGTGGTTATTGGTGAGCCCAGGAAAGAAGCCGGCGTCAAGGAAGCAAGGAGAGAAGTCATGTTGATCCGGCAACCCGACGGAAAGGAGGTTATTAAGATCACTGTCAGGAATTCCACGCTCGGGGGGCAACAACCACAAGCGAAAGAACCCGGGGACCGGAATCCGGAACTCGGGGGGCAACCTCGGTTCATGAAGCCCAAGAACCCGGAAGTCGGCAAATGGAAGATGAATCAAGTAGAGTACAAGCCAAGGAAGAGTAAGCCGACTTTCGGTATGTTGCTGGACAAGTACGTGCGCCAAGCCGAGTCTAAGGTGACTCGGCAATATGGGAAGCGACCGAGGTCACCATCTGTCGAGAGGAGTCGCCAATACCAGGAGTCGGCCGGGGAGTACAAGCGTCAAGTAATTCGGCAAACAATGCAGAGCCGACTCGTGTATCCTGGTGAATCCTCCTACTGGCGAGTCAAGGACCAAGGAGCTAAGGCCACCTACAAGGAGAAGAGATTGGTTCCAGAGAAGTCATTGGTCATTGGAACACACATGCTGAAGTTGAAGGACCCGGTTGTAGAGCCGGCAAATGATAAGCCGATACTTGCTATCGCGCCTAAAACAATATCTAGTGACCAGGAGGCCGGGTCCAGTCAAAATACGGTAGCCAGACCCCGGGACCCGAAATATACACAGCCAAAGTGGTGTCCGCAGGGTATAACGAAGACACAGAAGCGGAAACTGCAGAGGGCAAGGAACCGGGAGATGACAGAGAAGGATGCTGAGCAAGCCAGAGATGCCAAGTTCAACGCTGAAAAACCTATGGTGTCGGCTCATTTGTGGGTACCAAAGCCGACTCCTGTAACGACTCCTTTGGTGATTGCGCCGAGTCTTGTTGTGAGTAAGGAAATAGAATTGACTCCTGTACCGGCCACTACTTATGCATCATGGGCAGATGAAGTCGAGGCAGCGGACTTGGAAGCAGGGGAGGAGTCGGCAAAGGGCGAGTCGGAGGAATCGACGAACGAGGAGTCGGCCGATAATTCGACAAATGAAGACCCGGCAGATGACTCGGCAGCGAACGATCTGGAAGACCCGGCAGATGAAGAATTACTCGACTACGAAAGTACGCCAACTCGGGTAAGCATGGATATTAATATGGTATATTATTTGCCTGCCGAGTTCCGTGCTGTAGAAGAAGAAGCCGAAGTAGCGCAAATCAACTTTGGACCCAAGAATGCCATCTTCACAAAACCTGAGGAACCGGTGAAACACCTGAAACCTTTGTATGTCAGAGGACACATCAATGGAAAACCGGTTACCAGGATGATGGTGGATGGAGGCGCCGTGGTGAATTTAATGCCGTATTCTGTCTTCAAGAAATTGCAACTAGAGGATGCAGATCTTATGAAGACGAACATGGTGCTTAACGGGTTCGAAGGAGGAGAAGGAATTGAGGCCAAAGGAGTCATTAATCTGGAGCTGACCGTGGGAAGTAAGACTTTGGCCACTGCGTTCTTTGTTGCTGAGGTGCAGGGGAATTACAATGTGCTACTTGGACGAGATTGGCTCCATGCAAACCAATGTGTGCCATCTACCATGCACCAGCAACTCGTACAATGGATCGATGACGAGATTGAAGTCGTTCATGCTGATAACTCGGCATGTATTGCCTTAGCCGAGTCCATTGTTGATTGGCAACACTCCAATGCCACATGTCTTTCGGGGCGTGACCTATCCGGGTTCGATTTCCTGAGTGCTACCAGGGATGGATTCGTGCCAGTATCTTTGAAGCCGGTTGGAAGTAATCGGCTGCGTCTCAAGTAAATGGATCCCAACAATAATGAGTGGCTGCAGAAGCGTCTGGACAAGTATCGGGCTGAGAGGAACGATATGTGTGAAGCAATTGAAGAACCAGATGATATGGACAAGTTGGGACAAGGCTTTACATCGGCCGACCCGCTCGAAGAGGTGGACCTTGGGGATGGCACTATTCCTAGGCCGACGTTTGTAAGTCAAAAGTTGGAAGCCGATTATAAATCCGAATTAATCGCGCTAGTCAAGGAGTACGTGGACTGCTTTGCTTGGGAGTATCACGAGATGCCCGGGTTAAGCCGAGAGCTTGTTGAGCATCGGTTACCAATAAAAGCCGGCTTCAGGCCGTATAAACAGCCGGCTCGTAAATTCAACCCGGCAATATATGACCGGATCAAGGAAGAGATTGGTCGACTCCTAAAAGCTAACTTTATCCGGCCTTGCAAGTATGCTGAGTGGATTTCCAATATTGTGCCGGTCGAGAAGAAGGGATCTGGCAAGATCAGAGCATGCATAGATTTCAGAGATTTAAATCGAGCTACGCCCAAAGATGAATATCCTATGCCAATAGCCGATATGCTTATCAATGATGCCTCTGGACACAAAGTCATCAGCTTTTTAGACGGGAATGCGGGGTACAATCAAATATTCATGGCCGAAGAGGACTCGGCTAAAACAGCATTTCGCTGCCCCGGGTTCGTTGGTTTGTTCGAATGGACAGTGATGACTTTTGGGTTGAAGAATGCTGGTGCTACATATCAAAGGGCAATGAACTTAATATTTCATGATCTTCTTGGAGTCGTGCTGGAGGTGTACATTGATGACGTAGTTGTCAAGTCGGACGGCGAGTTGAATCATTTGGCCGACTTGCGTCTTGCGTTCGAGAGGATGAGGAAGTACGGGCTCAAGATGAACCCTTTGAAGTGTGCCTTTGGCGTGTCGGCTGGAAAGTTCCTCGGTTTCGTCATACATGAAGCCGGCATAGAAATTGACCCGGCCAAGATTGAAGCTATCCAGAAAGTGCAGGCGCCGACTTGTAAAAAGGACATGCAGAAGTTCCTAGGCAAGGTAAATTATTTGAGAAGATTTATTACTAACTTGTCAGGGAAAGTTGATGCATTCACACAGATCCTTCGGCTCAAGAATGATGACGAGTTCACCTGGGGGGCAAGACAGCAAGAGGCATTCGATAGAATAAAGGCCTGTTTGTCTAAACCTCCAGTTTTGAGGAAGCCGACTCGTGGTCTACCGTTTCGGCTTTACATTGCAGCTGAGGAAAGGGTGATTGGAGCCGCCTTAACTCAAGAAGCCGAAGGACAGGAGTATGTCATTACATATCTGAGTCGACGACTGTTAGATGCCGAGTCCAGGTACAGCTTTGTAGAAAGGTTGTGCCTATCTCTTTATTTTGCTTGCACCAAGTTGCGCCATTATCTTTTATCTGGTAAGTGCAAAGTTTTTAGTCAAACCGATGTCATTAAACACATGATACATAGGCCGATTCTCAGCGGACGAATCGGCAAGTGGGCATATGGATTGATTGAATATGATTTGGCTTATGAACCTCTCAAGTCTATAAAAGGCCAGATTGTAGCCGACTTCATCGTCGAGCATCGGGTTGACCTAGAGCAAGAAGCCGACTTAAATATGGTGTCGGCTGTACCGTGGAAACTCTATTTTGACGGCTCAGTTTGTAGTGGTGGACAAGGAGTCGGCATTGTGTGCATATCACCCCACGGTACTATCTTTGAGGCCTCCTGTCGTCTCGATTATTTTTGCACTAACAATGAAGCCGAGTATGAAGCTCTCCTACTCGGGTTAGAGATTTTGAAGGATGCAGGGGTAACTCATGTCGAGGCATATGGTGATTCGCTACTTATAGTCCAACAAGTGGCTAAGGTCTTCCAGTGTAACAATGGATCACTCAACACATACCTCGACAGGTGCTTGGATATTGTATCAACTTTGGATTATTTTTCCATATCTCATGTTTCCAGGCAGGACAATTGGCTCGCCAATGATTTGGCACAGCAGGCATCAGGCTATCATGTCAGCAGAGGAATATTTTTCATAGTAGAGAAGCCGATGCTAACTGTTGTCAATGACTCAGAAGCTAGAGGAGAAGCCGAGTCATCAAACTCGGCAGCTGAAGGAAAAGGCGAGTCATTAAACTCAGGAGATGGAAGGAAAGCCGAGTTACTTAATTCGATTCCAGAAGAACTTGGCGAGACTCGGTCAGCTGATTGGAAAACCCCTATTATCAATTATCTAAAGGATCCGAGTCAGAGAACCGAGAGAGCTATTCGGCGGCTTGCTTTCAAATATACTCTGGTAGATGACGAGTTGTATCGCCGAACAGTTGATGGGCTCCTTCTCAGATGCCTAGATGAAGATCAATCTCGGATCGCCATGGGAGAAGTGCATGAGGGATTGTGCGGTACACATCAGTCGGCCCACAAAATGAAGTGGATGCTCAGACGAGCCGGGTTCTATTGGCCGACGATGATCAATGACTGCTTTCGATACTACAAGGGATGCGAAGCGTGCCAGAAATTTGGAGATATTCAGTTAGCGCCGGCTTCACTTCTTAACCCAGTAATAAAGCCGTGGCCTTTTAGAGGATGGGCATTGGATTTCATTGGTATGATCAACCCGGCTTCATCCAAAGGGCATCGGTTCGTGCTGGTTGCTACTGATTATTTCACCAAGTGGTCTGAAGCGGTACCCCTCCGAAATATGACCCACAAAGAGGTAATTCAATTTATTACTGAGCATATTGTTCATCGATTCGGTATTCCGCAGACTCTCACTACAGATCAAGGCACCTCCTTCATGGCTAAAGAGGTGAAACAGTTTGCCGAATCACTTGGAATCAAGATGCTCAGTTCATCTCCATATTATGCTCAAGCCAATGGACAAGCCGAATCAAGCAACAAGATTCTGGTTAGGTTGATCAAGAAGAAGGTACAGGACTACCCAAGGAGGTGGCATGAGGTACTGTCCGAGGCTTTGTGGGCTCACAGGATCTCAAGGCATGGTGCAACCAAAGTAACTCCTTTTGAGTTAGTGTATGGACAAGAAGCCGTTTTACCAGTAGAAGTAAATCTGGCTGCTTTGAGGTTCGCTAAGCAGAACGATTTATCGGCTGAGGATTATCACAATTTGATGATAGACAACATTGATGAAGTAGCCGACAAACGTATCAAGGCATTAAAGGACATAGAGAAGGAAAAGCTGCGGGTAGCAAAAGCTTACAACAAGAGGGTCCGGATTAAGAATTTTCAAATCGGCGACTTGGTCTGGAAAGTTATATTGCCAATTGGTTCTAGGAGCCGAAAATTCGGCAAGTGGTCGCCGAGTTGGGAAGGGCCGTTGCGGATCACAAGGATTGTACCCGGCAACTCATATTTGGTGGAAACATTGGAAGGCAGCATGTTGCCTCGAGCTATCAATGGGAAATACCTGAAGAAATTCCATCCAAGTGTGTGGCAAACCGCGTAAAGCTACACATATGGCCGATGAGCTTAAGCATCGCCCTTAGATCAAATCTTCTACATTGTATATTTCCTAGTACGCAAGCTCTACTAGAAAACAGGGGGGCATGTGTTAGCACTCGTTTTTGGCAGGTACCAGTTCAGGAGTCCTCAGGCCAGGAGTCACTTCTGTGACGACCCGGATCAAAGGTTCGGGTGTTCACTCGGAATAACTCAAAGGAGACCCGGCGTGTCCAGAACCTGGCTTGACAGAACCTGGCTTGACAGAACCCGGTTTTGACAGAACCCGGTTTTGACAGAACCCGGTTTAAAGGACCCGGCGCAGGCTAGATTTGAGGATTCTTGAAGATTCCAGAAGGCTGCATCAGAGAAGCCAGACGCGAGGAGAACTTAATGCTTGCCCAGCCCAAAAAAGGAGTCGGTGGAGCCAGGATGAGTTCAAGGTCAACACGGAAGGGCAAAAGGTGACTTTCCAAAGGGAGCCGAAGATGGACGCTTGGAGTTCAAGTCCAGTACGAAGCCGACCGAGACTCTTACCTAGTTTAGAGATAGAAACCGACTTAAATTCATGAATTGTAATCCTTGTAGAAGTCCAAAACTTGTACGGGAAGTCCAGCCGCCTCACTATATATGTAGGAGGTGACGGCCGATTGAAATTAAGCAAACAATCGACAAATCAATACAACCTCTACTTTTTACCCTCAAACCCTTGTTTATGCTTCCGTTGTTGGGCGACTTCAATTAGACTTCGACGAATATCGACAACCGAGCTTGGAGCGGTCAAACCGGCCAAGTTCAGCCAATCGTCGCCGGCTCCCTCCGACGGGGTCCCTCCCGAGGGGCTGGGGCGTCTGGTTTTTCAAAAGCGCCGAGTCTCTGTCTTGCGTATCGCGCTGAGACCCGGCCTCCCGCGGGGCGAGTTGCGGAGTATCTCCCCCGGCACCGCGGGTACACGAGGACGTGTTCGTGTGACGCGTTTACATCGCAACACCATTCCTCTGCTTCCAAATATTCCAGCAAGCCAAAATAACAATCTCAACAAAACATGGTCCCTCAAAACCCTTCCTGGCGACCAACAGATTATCCAACATTGAAGCATCATGCCAGCTGATCTGCAAATATGACCAAACTCTTTGGCTGAAAGTACATTGGAAGAATAAATGCACCCAGTCTTCATATTGGTGCCGAGGGCAGAGCACACAATTATGATTGTTTGTAACATTCCAATGCCTGCGTAATAACATGTCCTTTGTATTGATCCTGTCATGTAGTATGAGCCAAGCAAAGACCTTATGCTTGGACATACATTTTGACTTCCATATCCAACAAGAGGGCATATGAGTAGTGATACCAGAAAAATGGAAGTGGTAGAAACTACTAGATGTGTATTTCCCCTTTGCCAAACAACTGATCCATTTGTCAGAAGAATCACTGGGAACCACGCCTTGTAGCAACTGTGCCATATCAATATATTCCTGATAAGCCTCCACAGAAAGAGGCAAATAATATGCAGCAGTTGGATCTTCGAGCCTCAGATACTCTTTGACGGAAATCAATTTGTCCTTGACATAAGAGAAAAGCCTTGGGAATTGGTGAGATAGCAACCTGTCCGTCCACAAATCATCCCAGAACAGGATGGAGCTTCCACCTCCCATTTCACACTTGGTGATCGCCCTCCATTCATCCACAAGGCTAAAGACCCCTCTCCACCAGAAAGAACCACTCAACGTGACAACATGGGGCACTGAATTGTGATAATAAGAGTTCCTGACTAATTTCACCCATGGCAGATCAGCGTCATTATAGAACTTATCCAGGTGTTTCATCAGTAAGGCCTTATTCTGCACATGCAAATTAACAATTCCCAGCCCCCCCCCCTTCTTTTTGGGTTTACATACCATATCCCATGCAGCCAGGTAATTAACTCTTTCCTTATGCTTATCCTTCCTCCAAAGACATCTCCTCCTAGCCTTATCAATCACCTCAATCACCCCTTTTGGGATGACAAGTGAACACATATAGTAAGTAGGCAGGGATGATAACATAGAATTTACCAAAACCAGACTATCACCATAGGATAAAAATGAGGCTGTGGCAGATAACCTCCTTTCCACTCTGTCTATTAGGGGGGCAAAATCCTTCATTGCCGGTTTGGTTGTGCCCATGGGAAGACCCAGATAAGGGAATGGCATATCAGCTATCTGGCATCCCAGAATACCAGCTAGGGACACAGCTGTCTCAGAAGAAATATTGATTGGCACCAAGGAAGATTTATGGTAATTCACCTTGAGCCCAGTAATGGAGGCAAAGAGATCCAGCAGCTCTTTAAATATCTGGAGCTGATCTGATTCAGCTGGTAAGAAAACCAAAGTATCATCAGCATACTGTACCACAGGGAATTTTCCTTCAACAGGAATGGGCAATTTCAATCTTCCCTGCTCAAAAGCTAAATTAACAATGCTCTGCAATAGATCTCCTCCCAGAACATATAAAATTGGGGAGAGAGGATCACCCTGTCTGACTCCCCTCTTACAAAGAAATTTGTTTCCGGGTACTCCATTGAGCAGAACAGATGAGGTCCCAGAACTAAGCACCTCTTTGACCCAGGATATCACAATGGGGGGGGGGGGAACCCCTTGCATTCCATTATTTGCAGAATGGCTTTATGCTCAATTGTATCAAAGGCCTTCTCAAAATCAATTTTCACAACCACCACCTTTCTCCTTGATTGTTTACACTGGAAAATATATTCAAAACACCATGCTAAGCAGTCCTGGATTGTCCTTGATTTAATGAAACCATACTGGTTATCATGAATGCATTTGGAGATGATAGATTGAAACCTGTTTGCCACCAACTTGGTAAGAAATTTTAAGGAGGTATTGGTCAAAGAAATAGGCCTGAAATCATTAACAGTTTCAGGAGACTGCTTCTTAGGAACCAGAGTGATATAGGACCCATTAATGTTTTCCAGAGAGATCTTCCCATCATGAAAGTCAGCACATAATTGCTTAAAATCACTCTGTATTATAGACCAGCACCTTTTGATAAACAAACCAGTGAACCCATCAGGTCCAGGGGCTTTGTCAGGTTTGAGATGCTTTACTATTCCATCAATCTCCTCATCAGTAAAGGCATCAGCAAGATTATCTAGTCCAGGAACAGCAGACAAGTACCTTTTAAGATCGACTTGATCATTGGTACTAAAAGAAACTCCCATCCTCCCTTTGAAACTATGCCAGAAAGCAGCAGCTTTATCTTGATGATCCTCCAAGGTATTGCCATTGCTATCTATAATAGAGGGGATAACATTATGTCTGTGCCTCTCAGTTGCTTTAGCATGGAAGAATTTAGTGTTCTCCCCCCCCCCCCCCCCCCAGCTGAACCCACCTTATAGTACATCTCTGTTTCCAATAATCAGACTGAATCTGTAACAACTTCTTGATGTGGACCTTTACTATATTCCTGAAGTTGAATTCTGGAGTACTCAAAACTCTCAAATCCTCTAACTGATCAAAGAAGAAAATCACCATGTTACACTTATAAATAAGAGTTTTGATGCGAGACAAACTCTTTCCCCATCTCTTCAACTCATATCTCAAAGATTTTAATTTTGCCGAAATAATCCCCACAGAGGAAGCACACTTAGTAGGTCTATTCCATACTTCCTGAACCAGCTCCAAAAAACCAGGTTGCTGCACCCAGTGATTTTCAAATCTGAAGATTTTAGCCTTTGGAATAGAGGTTGAAATTTTAATAACACAGGGAAGATGGTCAGAGGTAATTTTAGCCAGAGGAAAAACCGTAGAATTTGGATAAGACAGAGTCCATTGGCAAGAAGTGAAAAACCAGTCTAACTGCACCAAAAGTGGGTCCTGCTGCATATTAGACCATGTGAAGGACCTGCCCTTAAGTGGAAGCTCAAGTAATCCCAGATGGCTGATGACATCATTAAATAAAAGAATATCATTCAAATCGTCTCCAGGCCTATTCCTGTTATCCTCTGACCTAATGAAGTTGAAATCCCCCACAATTAACCAGTTCTCATGAATAGAAATATGTTGGTTATAAAGCCAGGTAACAAAGTTGTCCCTCTCGATTCCTTTACAAGGGCCATACACATTAATTAGAGTCCAGGTCTCAGAATTATGCACTGAAGTGAAATTAATTTTAATGGCAGGTCTGTGAATTTCAACCAGCCTTCCATGGAACACAGAGCTGTTCCATAAAACAATTAACCCCCTAGAGGCACCCTCAGAAGGGGAAAAAACAAACTGATCAAATCTTTTGGGGCAAAAGGATCTGACAAAGGAATGATCAAAATTCTGACATTTTGTCTCCTGAAGACAAATTACAGCAGCATGACATTCCTCAATTTTATTATACACAACAAGTCTCTTATTTTTATCATTCAGACCTCTCACATTCCAGTCAAAAACCATCCAATCCAGCTGAGTTTGATGATTATTATCCATAAAAACCAGATATAAGTGAGAAAAGGAATTTGTCCATCACAGAAAGACAAAATAGCATAACAGAGACATCCAAAAGCATCCAAAGATTATAGTACCATAACACAACCAGCATGATCAGTTTTAGCAAAATAATAACAACCCCCACTTCAAAGAGGCCAACAAGGCCCACCAAACATTTGGCCTTAACTATCATTGGAAGAAGATGGGCTCCTGGGCTTGCTAGAAGAGGCCTCAAGCTTCTCCTTCGAGATTTCCTTCTCCTCAATTTCTAGTTCCCTTCCCGCCAACTGAAGCACACGTAAGGGAGTGAAAGGAGGCACCAGATCATCCCTGCTGTTCGGCTTGGCCGACCTTGGCCTTTTCCTTGGTTCTGGAGACTGTTGCATGGGCACCAGTCTGAATCCCCCATTCTGAACTGAGCTTCTAGTGGGACGACTAACAACTGATGGTAACACCACAGCCTGTTTGCGTCCCCTTTTCTTTGGAGTCCTGGATGGCACAGAAGGGGTAACAGACTTCACAGAAGTAACTGCAGAATTAACTTCTTCCACATAAATCACAGAGGAAAAGAACCTCTTATCTATAACAGGCTCAAGAAGACCACAAATCTGCGAAAGGAAAAGGGAGCCTCTGTCAAACTGTAACCTGGCACAATTGAACCTCAGGTACTCACTCCAGGCAAGAACAGGGTCAGGGAGCAAAACCCTGAAAAGCTGAAGGTCTTGAGGGTCCCCAGGCATTGCATGACCAGCAGGGATAATAGCCATCTGTGGGCCCTCAACTCCAGGAATAATCACATCCATAATCTGCTCTGGTCCCTCTGCTTGGACATAGTTTTGAGAATCAATGGAATCTCCAGTAAACTGAACTGTAGAAGAAGACTGTTGTTGTTCTTGCTGGGGAGCTTGGTCGTGCTGCATCTCATCATCACCCCAACCATGCTGCACAACATTATTTTCTCCTGCTGCACCAGCATCCCAAAGCCCCCATCCATGGCCTGCTTCATTGTTAACTGGTGGAACCCAAGCATCATCCAAAGGAATAACAGGAGGGCCATGAAAGGGATGAGGATTACCATCCTGCGGCTCAGGGGATTCATCCCCAGGCATGACATCAGCCTGTTCACTCTGCAGAATAAAAACTGGTACAGTCCAGGAAACCACCACACCACCATATCTCTGAGTCTCACGCACGATAATAGATTTAGGGATATCACGAACCCCTCCATAAGAGAGCTTAATCAGAGTCCTAGTGGGTGAGGGGTCATCCCTGTGCCACGAGTGCATCTTGCCAAACTTACTAACCATGTTTCTCAGAAAGTCCTCCGTGCAGTAGTCCATGGGAAAATTAAGCAACATGATCCAACCAAGCCTAGTATAGACAGTTGATCTAAAATTATCTCCAGCATCATGCCTAGCGAAAGAAAGAATGCGCCCGTTGCCAAAAGGGACTGCATGTTGCGCCACCAGCAAATCTCTCGCAACAGAACTAGCAAGGCGATAGAGACCAAAACCAACAGCACTCTCAGCGAAACTCATTACCTCCAGGTTGTACTCGTTGAAGATATGATTCGCAATCTGCTCAAGAAAACCATCAATCTCCTCTGCCGGTGGCCTTGGTTCAAGTTGCGCAATCGCCCATTGCTCGTGCCTTCTCTGCGGCGCAGCGGCTGCAGTGACATAAATCCTTGCAGGACGCTCATCATCTCCCCAGGGCTGCATGACATCCATGCCTGCTGGTGTAAACCGAGTTGGATCAACCGGAAAGTTCGCCATTGGAGCTAGATTGGAGATTGGCGGAGGAGCAGAGGAGGTAGGGTTTTTGCAGGGGATTGGGGATTTTGCCGCGACGCTTGGGTAAACAACATTGTTTATTCCTTTTGCCGGGGACAGAGTAGTAGATTGCTTGGCAACCCACTGCAAAGACCCTTTTACCCCCGGGCAATCTTTTTTAATGTGTCCAGATTTAAAACAAGCCCAACACCGAATCCTTCCTTTGCAAAAAACAGTTTTATGTTCAAAACTTAAACATCTGTTGCAAGACCAAACTTGCAACGTCATATTGTCAATTAAATCCTCAAAAGCTTGATCATGACCAGATATAACAGAGTTGCTAGGTGCAGAACCAGAGGAGGCCGGCCCAATTGCATTCTTGGTAGCAAGCCCATCGGAAACAACTTTTGAGGCCGAAGATCCCGCCAGAACTACAGCAGGCAGAGAGCCAAATTGAATAACTTCAGGTTGGTCCCTGATCACATCCTTAGCCACAGAAGAGAGCTGAACTTTGGGACGGTAAGCATGTTTCCCACTAGGTCTGGAGGCCAAAGAGTTTCGCTGCACATAAGCTCTCCGATCAACAAAAGAGTGCGACTTGAGAGAATTCTTGATGGATCGGAAGGCATGTTTAACTGAGACATCACATGTAAAGAGGCGACCAGACCTAGACTTCTTTCTATTGACCTCAGTCCATTCAGCATCCAGTTCCGCATAGTATAGCTTTTCCTCTCTCAACCAATTTGGACCACCATAACCCCATAGATGAAAGAAGCACTCAAACATTTTGCAAGTATATGATCTCAAATTGGTAATGAAGAAGCCCACAGCTTTTGAACTGACTGAGAATTTGAAAACTCTACCAGCAAGATTTGAAATCTCAATTTCATCATAGGAGACACCCAAACAAGCAGAGAGTGCCAGACTAGCATTAAGCTCTGTCAATCTGAAAGAAGTGTGGCTAAAAGAAACCACAAGGAAAAAACGGTGCGATCTAGAGACAGGGTTTACTGCAGATGAAAAAAGTTGCCGCACTTTTGCCCTGATCGCATGACCCGGGGCGAAATCCAGAAGATGTGCAATAGAATCCGGATCCGAGAAAGGATCCAAAGGCTCACGAGCAGGAGATGACGCCGTGAATGACAAAGACCCCGTAGGTGACAGCAGGCATGAAATAACCGATACAACAAAACCAGGGAGAGAGGTGGTGGATCTAGGGCTTACCACCTCTAAAGGATCCGGATGTTTACCAATGATTGGGGCATTCTTGGCATTCTTGAGAACCATCCATTCCTTGTCTCCTGAAATCCAGAGATCCAAAAAGCCATCTTGATCTTTGAACGTACCACGATCCAGATCCTTGGTAGACGCGAAGGACACCTTCCAACGCCAAGGGGGTGAGGAAGCCATGAAAGACAGGTGGGGAGTAGGGTTTTGGTGGGTGGGGAGGAAGATGATCGGAAGTGTTTTGGGAATTGGTGGCCGGAGATGAGAGATCGCCGGCGTTAGGTCACGGGGTGGGGGGTGGGGGTGGAGTCGCCATTCTTTCCTCATATCCTTGATGAAGATCTCGATGTCCTCTACATTAATATTCATGCAAGAGTTAGAGGGAACACAAGCATTTTTATCATTGGAACAAGATAAAGCAAGCATATCATAAAGAGATTCATCCAAGCAAATTTTTGATGATATGCAAGGACTATCAACACTAGCATGTAAATCATTTATAGTGCTACGAGTGTTTAGGTCCAAAAATGAAGCATTGCAATAAGATAGAGATAAATGATCATCAACAATGAGCTCACTATCCAAATTGCAAAGCCTATCACTACTCACCATCACATTAGTTTGTGGCTTACCACATTTTGGTGAAGTAGATGAAGACGAGAGCTCGTCGCGGCCGGAGGTGGAGGGAGAGCAATCATCCTCAATAGAATTGGACACTCCATATTTATCTTGAAGCTTGGTCCAAAGCTCATGAGCATCTTGGAGAGGCATGATTGACTCGAAGATTGACCGAGCGGGCTATTCTGATTTCCAAGCATGGAATTATACGAAGAACGGCCAGTTTTCGGTTAAGTCAGCTTACCACCTTGCAATGCATAGGAAAAGGATGTTGGCCGGAGCTGCGGAGACTTCCAGATCGTGTGATGATCACAAGTACTGGTTGGCACTATGGGGTGCCCAGGTCCCCGGCAAAATAAAAATCCATGTGTGGCGTATGGTGGAGAATGGCCTAGCGGTTGGAAAGGAGCTTAAGCATAGGAAGATTAAAGACAGCGTTGTCTGTCTAGTATGCGGCAGAGAAGAAAGCTTGGTCCACCGCTTTTGGTCATGTCCTCACTCAAACGAAGCATGGACACATCTGCAGGAGCTAACAGGTGAAATGTTTGATCACCCGCCGAAGCAAGTTGGAACACAGGCAGAACTCAAGGGCTGGTTACTGGAGTGGATTGGAAAGAAACCCACGGATCAGGTCTCTTGGTTTATGCATATGGTGTATAATCTGTGGTTGCCTAGGAATGAGGCGCGGGACAATCTGAGAATAGAGGATCCGAAGGCAATAGCACACAGAACGACGGCAGCTGTGGAGGAGTGGCTATAGGACACGTCGGTTATTTCTAGGCCATGTGACACCAGAGACACGGTTTAGGAGACATCATTTTTTTCTACTAATTTTACTTTTTGTGCCAGTTTTTGTTGGCTATAGGATATTATTTTTGGTTTTCCGATCATTTATATGTCTGTGACGACCTTACACTGTTACAAAAATGTTGTTTAAATCAGCAATTTGATGTTTTCTACCCGTTGTTGTGGGTATAGCATATGGTTTTGAGGTTTCAGGAGGATTTATAGGTCCAGTAACCCCGATACACGGTAACGGAGATGCTAAAAACGGGTTGAGGACTTCGACACATTGTTTTATTCTTGTTTTCATGTGCTAGCACACAAATCTGCATGAAAATTCAGAAAAAGGTCATGTGGGTTGTTTTATTCTCGTCTCTATAGAGGAGAAACCCGTGCTAAATCGAGGTGCGCCAGATATCCAGTACGCTCTTTGTCTTGAGTATTTCGTAGCATATCTTTCCATAACATGGTGTATTATTCTCTGGAGATGAATAAATTATTTCACCTCTCTTAAGACACATGAAAGAGCTCATTTCTCCCTTAATACATATTTAGAAGTTGATGTGATTTGATTATGTTTTGCTCTTTCTGACCCAACACTACCTGATGTTTGAATTTTGCAAGCTATTTAGTTAGACAGCACACGCCCAACCGAGGCCGCCTGAACAAGTAAACTAGAATCTAATCAACTGTTTCATTTGAATGTAAAAAAGTTGAGACGATTCGTTCGGCGATATCTGAAAACTACAGCAAAGTTTAGCTCTGCTTTTCATTGCTGTAAATTTATCTCTGGCTAATACGCAAGTTTTGTTTTTTTAGGTCAAGAGTTGGGCCTTTTTGGGGCGCATGGAATGACAAGGCCCACTTCGGTCAAGAGTTGGGCCACATTCTTCATGCCCTAAACAGAAACACCAGGCACAGTCTTCGCGAGCCTCTCTGGCACCAACGGCGGCGCTCGTTCCCTCGCCGCCGGCGCCGCCACGCCTTCGCCTGGCGCCTGCGCCATGCTCCGCCTCCGGAGCTCCATCTTCGCCCGCCTCCTCTATTCCCCAGACAACTTTCCCGCCTCCCAACTCCACCGCCTCCTCGCCGCCGCAGCCCCACGCATTTCCGCAAACCCTAGCTTCGCCGTCGAGGAGTACCTCGTCGACACCTGCGGCCTCACCCGAGCCCAGGCCCTCAAGGCCTCCACCAAGCTTACCCACCTCAAGTCCCCCACCAATCCCGACGCCGTCCTCGCCTTCCTCGCCGGCCTCGGCCTCTCCACCGCCGACGTGGCCGCCGTCGTCGCCAAGGACCCGCTGTTCCTCTGCGCCAAAGTGGAGAAAACCCTGGCCTCCAACGCCGCGGGGCTCACCAGCGTCGGTCTCTCGAGTTCCGAGGTAGCCCGCCTCGTCTCGGTTGCCCCGCACCAATTCCGCGTTTCATCCATCGTCTCCCAGATGTACTACTACCTGCCCCTCTTCGGCTCCTTCGAGAACCTCCACCGGGCGTTGAAGTTCAACACCAATCTCCTCACATTCAACCTCGAGAGGACCGTAACTCCCAACATTGCCATTCTGCGGGAGTGCGGTCTAGGTGATTGCGATATTGCCAAGCTGGGCGTAGGTGTGCCGAGGATGCTCACCAACAACCCGGAGCGTGTCCGGGCGATTGTGGCTTGTGCTGAAGGTTTAGGCGTGCCCCGTGGCTCTCCGATGTTCAGGCATGCGTTGAGTGCTGTGGCATTTGACACTGAGGAGAGGATCGCCGCCAAAATGGACTACTTAAAGAAGATGTTTAGGTGGTCGGATGCTGAGGTGGGCATCGCCGTGTCTAGGCAACCGAGCATGCTGACAAAGTCCAAGGACGTGCTGCAGCTCAAGTCTGATTTCCTAATCTCCGAGGTTGGATTGGAACCGTCCCACATTGCTCATCAGCCAGTAATTGTCAACCTTAGCCTGGAGGGCCGGCTCAAGCGCCGGTACTATGTTGTAAAGTTCCTTAAGGAAAATAGATTGCTAGATCACGATCGGAGCTACCATACTATCTTTAAGGCGACCGAGAAGGCATTCTTGGAGAAGTTCATCAACCCTCACAAGGAAGCTGCACCTCACCTTGCTGAAGACTATGCGGCCGCTTGTAGAGGTCAAGTACCCACTAGATTCGTATTTTCTTGAACTGAGAGCCTGTGGTGAAAATGTATAACTATGTATGATACTCTGTTCAGTAAGCTTGTTAGCCCTGTTTCGGTGCTGTTCGCCCACCTAGATTCAGGTTGGCATTAACCAAGAATTGCATGAAATTTGGCTGACTGTTTTATAGCACACCAACTGTTTCACTCTGTGTATTAGGCTGACAATTCCTTATGGGTGTTGAGAATATTGTGTATTAGGTTGACAATTTTTTGACAACTGTGTTTCCTCGCCTGGATGGGTATTGAGAATATGTACATGTGTAGGTACCCATCAATAGTTGTCTGCGTGGAGTTTTGAATTTCTGTGGTAAGAAGTAAGAACTGGATGTTTTAAATGTGGATATTGTAGCTGAATTTTATGTTGACTGTTGCACACTTGGTATGCATTTTTCTGGCTGACACTTTTTTGTTATGAGAATTGAGATTGACCTTACAGAGCTCTGTGCGCAGCAACAGCTGCTGCTGGCTTCATATGGCCTGTACGAGACGGATCCTCCCTGATTCACCAGAAGACACCCAGCTTGTATTGTTGTAGATGTTTTGGAGAAAGTAGAGGAGCTAAGTAATCTGATCACAGGGTGGGATGTGCAACCTGTGGAAGATACCTTCTACCTGGACGATGCTAAGATTGTCCTAAATGTCTCCTTGAGTGACCAGATTGATGACTCGAGCTGGGTATTGGGACGAGAAGCCGTGCAGTCAACGTTGACTCATAGATGTCGTTGCCAAGACCGATGGTTTCTGGTGGCAGAAGATGAAGGCCCCCAACAAGGTGGAACATGTTTTAACGGTGCTTATAGAGTGGTGGCAGTCTGCTCTAAGGACACAAAATAGAAAAGGAGAGGCATGGATCTGGACACCCGGTGCCCACCTTGCTTGCACTATGCTTTGGCGAGGACGGTTCTGCCATATCTTTTGAGGTAGTCAAAGCTTTTGGTCATGAGCTGCAGCTGAAGATCTGGGTCTTGCTCTGGGTTTGATGGAGCACAAGTAACAAGTTCGATGTGCACAATTTTAATGTGGGAAGCCACCCAAAGGATGTTCGACTGCCATCGGGTACCAGTGTGTTGAGGAATTTGGAGTCAAAGAAGTTAAAGGAATCTAGGCCTGCTCGTAATCCCATGGTTAGAATCCACAGATAATTTCAACTTGTGAGGGTGGCTTCCTCAACCGTGACAATGCAGTAAGCTGGGGGGCTTCTCTAGCATGAGGCGCCGGCGGGCTCGCTTTTGCTGCTGCAAATGCCGGCAAAATTCTTAACAGACAGGGCCCAGGAGGCTGCGAGTGAGCTGGGAATAAACCCTACCGCTTTCTTGAAGATGGGTGCGCGCAACCTGGCAACGGTGGCAAGGAGCGGTAGATCTGGCATTGGTGCTCCGCTCTGGTGAAGGATATCCGCCACATCCTGGTGCATGTTTATCAGCGAAAATTTCCATCCTTCCGGATCTCAGCTGCATGGAGATCTTTGTAACTTTTTTGGCAGTCTGCTCCGAGGACAAAATTGAAAAGGAGATGCATGGATCTGGGCACCCAGTGCCAAGCTTGCTTGCACTATGCTTTGGCGAGGAGGATGGTTCTGCCGTATCTTGTGAGGCAGTGGAAGCTTGGTCATGAGCTGCAGCTGAAGATCTGGGTCCTACATTAGGTCATGGAGCACAAGAAACAAGCTCAATGGGAGAAGCCACCCGAAGGATGTTCGACTCATGGTTTTTAAGGCGTCCTAAGGCGGAGGGGTGGGGTGGGGTGGGGGTGGTGGGGGGGGGGGGGGGGGGGGGGCTCTGACGCCTAAGCGTCACCTTAGCGATGCCACAAAAACCATACTTCGACTGCCATCGCGTATCTGTGCATTCTGAAATTTTGAGCCAAAAGAAGCATGAATCTATTGCCTGCACGAAATTGCATGGTCGGAACCCACAGATGACTGAGCTGTGAGGGTGGCTTCCTCAATCGCGACAATGCAGCAAATGGATGACCATGAGATGTTGCTGCTGCGGCAAAATTCTTAACAGGCAGGGCCCTGGACCTGGAGGCTGAGGCTGAGCTGGGAATAAAATTTTGAAGACCTGGTGAAGGGTGACCATGAGGTAGATCTGATATTTGTGCACTGGTGAAGGACATCCGCCACATCCTTCATCTAAAATTTTCATCCGTCAGAATCTCAGCTGCCGGTAGGCCGTCACTAGTGAATGAAACTCATTTTTCCATCTAGTAAAAGCAGCAGCATTCATGCATGCAGGTAATGTTGTTACATGGGTATAAACCATAGGTGCCGTTGATCTGTGTGAAGGGAGAAACAAGATACAGTTGCTCTGAACCACAAGGATTTTTTCCTAGGGGAGAACCGCAAGGAACTTCATATGTACGCACATTCTACTATATATATAGGTCGAGTTCCATTCAGCACATTTTCTTACTTATGTAGCAAACATCAAACATATTAGTATTTTAGTCTTACCACATTGTGCAGCTATAATATCCATTAATTTTGGTTAGTTACATTTTCTAATGGTAGTCTGTTACAAAATTGGACATGGAACCTAAAGTAAAGATGCCTTTATTTTTTTGTTATTTCTATAAGAATTGGTACCATCATTCTGCTATAGCTTCCGATGGACTTGTTCACATTTACAAGCAGCTTTCTGTTTATGCCCATTATTTGATCGATTTGTAGAATAGAATGTAGAGCCAACATGGTTTGTCGCCATCTCATTTACATATCCATGTTCCTCCAGGTGGTTTGTTTTGCATATTTTGGTTCCCTTCTCTGAATGGTGCGAATAGTACACCTTCGCACCAACGGCGAATTGCATTGGTCTGCGATATATCTGTCGAAGTGTAAGAAAAAAAATCTCAGGTCATTGGTTGTAGACCCTGGTTTGGTAGTACTTGTGTTCTCGGTTCACCGAGCAGACTAGTACTAGAGATTTAATTGGAGGAAAATATTTAAGTACTGAAAATCATTTGGATTTGGATAGATTTCAACTACTCCCTCCGGTCGGAACTAATTGACGCAACCCATTCAGTATGTTAGTAGTATTTCCAGTGTCATCCACGAAAATTAAATCGGGCTAGAGGGTGTAGTTTTTGTTATGCAATTAGGATCATCTTCGGCCTGCAAAAAGAAAATCGAAAGAGGTGAGTTTACCCCATGATAAAATGAAAAACGAGAAAAGAAAATCGGAATATCTGTGTGCCAATTTTCTTGTGTAAGTGGGCATTGAATTTTATGCCTTTTTTGTGAAAATTGCTGCCTGCATAAATTTTCAAGTCCAGAGCTCTTTGTGCTGTATGAGATAAATTCTGCATGATCCAAAAGTAATTGCAAATCTGAAGCATGTACTGAGTTGGCATACACAATTATGTTATTTGCAGCCAAATCAGGGGCATGCCCAACAAATGGAGTTTATCATATACGTACAGTCCAATACATAACAGGGAACATTTGGCAAATTGTTCAAAAAGACTTCATCATGTAGCCTAGTTTCTGCTACAAGTACCCACAGTGAATTTGATACTTGAATGCCAATTTACTTTCACACTGCAGCAAATTTTGTTTTGTGCGCCGACTCTGGGATAGAAACTCGTGCTCTGACCTTGTTTTTGTAGAGTGGGAATCTTCTGGTGTCATAATTGTCTTCACTTTTACTCAGTGCCAGCATTATTGCGGAATCTGGAATTGCTTACTAAACGCTTTCGGCAACAAAGCTGATACTATATAGAGAGCTGCTATACGTACGACGTTCTTACGTCCGACACTCATCCGACGATGCAAGCACACCGTCCGTGAGGCACTTCCGGCATGCACTTCTGGTCGGTCCGTGAGCAGCATCCAACGGCACAGTGCAACCATCGGACAAACATCATACGTAAAACGTCGGATGCAGAGCTATTCCGTACTATATAATGGACATTTCTAAAAGGAAGTTTTGAAAAGCTTGGTGGTGGTTAACTTTTGTGGCAACATGTCTCTTGGTAGGAATATCATTCTGTTTTAGTTATTAAGGTGGTAGTAAATTTATGGTTGGGTGGTTGCCTAAGGGAGGAAATGTTTGAGCTGTAAAAAATAGAAGTTTTGTCTTGTTGAATGCCAGAGCTCCATAGCAAAAAAAATTGGTGTGGTTTCATATTTAGATTTGGATCTTTGTAACATGATAAATATATTGTGGCCATTTCAACATACTTTTGTACGGAGTAAAAAAAAATCCTAATGTTTCAGTACATGTCTTCCTTGAATACTTTCCTAATGATCTGGACAGTGTTTTGGACTGACAATATCTGACCCCATTTTGCGGCATGTCGCACACTAATCCAACTTACTTGCAAAATCTCACTGAACTAGCCAACTTGCGGCTGTGGTAACCTAATGGTTAAAACGCAAGCACGGAAGAGAAGACAGTCTGGCCGTGCTATTCAGATATACATATGTACGTTGAGTTTATTAGGCTGGAGGTGTTTCCAGATATCCCATTTTCATCTTGTTCAAAAAAAAAAAAAAGATATCCCATTTTAGACATTTTAATTCTCATCGTTTCACGCACATTCTGCTTAGCAAATTTTTTTTAAGATCTAACACCTGAAATATACTAATAATCAAATAACACGAGTACAAATGACACATCTAGACAGTATTCCCTGCATTTACAAATTGGACACTGAAAAAACATAGAAGTAGAGGAGCTTATTAGTCTGATCACAGGACCGTGGGGTGTCCAACCAGTGGAAGATACCTTATGCTGGAAAGATGCTGAAATTGTCCTCGATGTCTCCTTGAGCGAGCAGATTCATGACTGTTGGCTCAGCGTCCAGATATAAGATGATTTTTCGGTGTCAAGCCTGCTTATAAGCTGGGTATTGGGATGGGAAGCTGTGCGACATCTTTGCCAAGACCGATGGTTTCCGTTGGCGAGGAGGACGGCTCTGCCGTATCTTTTGAGGCAGTGGATCATGAGGCATGAGCCGCTGCTGAAGATCTGGGTCCTGCTCTGGGTCTGATGGAGCACAAGGAACAAGTTCAAATTTGGCTGGGGTCGTCACTGGTTACCGAAATTCATTTTTACATCTAATAAAAACAAACAGTTGCATGAGTAGACCATGTTGCTGTTGATATATATCGTGTGAAGGGAGAATTGAAGTACATTGCTCAAAAGCACCAGGAACCCCACAATCAAAGATTGGGGAAAAAGTTTACTGTACTATCCTTCTTCTCTCTTGTAAGTGAATATGTACATGGACAGAATATGTTCAAAGTGGTGTCCGTTCCTGAATATAAACCCCAGGTGTTTCTGGGAAGGAGTAGAACATTAGCATTGCTGTAGATAACAGCGCTTGCGATCGCCCTCTTTTCCGTCAGCTTAAGGCATCTCGTTTATCCTCGTAGAAACTGATAGACTTGCTTACTTTCAAAGATGAACACTCGGAAATGAACGAGAACTAGAGCCTTGAGCCCCATTGAGTATGTAGGTTTCATAAAGAATGCAGACGACACCTGATGCCCCAGTTAGCATCCCAACAGATGGGGATTTTGCTGCAGAGCTCCTTCCACATTGCAGCATGGCAGATCATCTACCTAGAAGTTCCTTCCTCTGTATTGTTTCTATCTCCTGCAGAACACTCACGAGTTATTGGCCTGAACCTATTTGATTAGTCAGCCAACCTGGAAGAAAGGGGCTCCTAGGGTAGGATGATAACCACCATGGCGAGGACAAAATGTATTATTAGAAAAGGGCTAAAAAGCAGACGTCAATTTATTAGATGTATAAAAACGAAATAGTAGAGATGCGGTGCTGCAAGGGAAAAAAAATGCAATACAGATTTTCAGATGCTACATCAATCTTCAGTTTCAACAAGCCTAAAGAACATGACAATCCACGGTCACATCAACTCAGACTCAATCATGGCTTGTCAAAAAAAAAAAAAAAAAAAAACTAATTAAGCGGCCGCTGGTGTTTGTACTTTGGGGATATCTTGCACCGTCTTCTTCTGAGACGCCTTTATGTACTTCCAGCCACGTTTGTTCACTCCGCTGAGCTTTATCGGGGCATCGGCAACTTGCACGCCTGGAAGAGAAACATGTTAGACAACCAAAAGGAGAAATCTGCCGAATTGCATCAATAATCTATTTCAGCTGTTTCATATTCTATGCAGTGCTAACTGTGCGTGACGCAGGTTCTAATATAGTTTGACAAACAGAGTACGCCTTCTGACTCAGCAAGTTATTGTGGCAGGCTTCTCTGTTCTGCTTCCAAACAGTTTTTGTCTGAGACCAACCAGGCAACAGTAACCATGCTGTGACTTTGCAAAAAGCAATAGGAAAACCATGATCATAAATACAAAAAAGGCAGTTTAAACTACGTAATTTCTATCTTGGCCTTGACGTATGGATAAAATAATAGCTTGAAGCAACTAGGGCAGCAAATAATTGTGTGTTCTGGAGCAGCATAGAACATGAAGCAGAACAAACTGTTTCATTGGGACAAGAATAATATGTCGGCCTAATTCAAAGAAATAGGTATAACTTTCCATGTCAATTAAAAAGAGACTCAACTGACAAGTTTCGTATTAATCAGGATTAAAACAAAACACCTAAGCTAGTGTAGCAAGCTCATCCCTGTATGATTCCACTGTCGATAACCTATTCAGCCATTTTATTTTCTAATGTGTGCCACAGAAATCTACATAGTTTGAGAACAGGAGTATGCCTTCTGAGTTCTGACCCAGTAATTCTTAGCCGTGACAGGTTTCTACATGCCACTCCACAACAGTTTAGTCGGAGCCCAGCCAACAGTTACAATGATGTGACTTGTGCAAACAAGGAAAAAAAAGCATGATCAAAGGGAAGTTGAAGCCATCTAGTTTCTATCCTGGTCTTGACATATGGAAAGAAAATAGTATGCGGGCAGCAAGCAACTGAGTGTTTTACACCGTCTAGAAGCCCTAGATTGGTAAATTGATAAAGTCGAGCACTTCAGACAAAACAATCATCGATTAGCTGGCCTCGCCTCACCATCTCGATCTGTTAATGATGTTGAAGATCGTCTTGACAAATTGTAACTGAGGCATCCATTAAAACCTGCCAAACTGTTGCATGTACTAGTTTTCGTACTGGCCAGCACTATCTGCGTACAGTTGTTATTTGACACATATTTGAGTGAGGAAACATACTGTTGCGTTACCTAAACTCACTCCATTGTGAAAATATCAAACAAACTAGCCTAGACAACTATGAACAATTGTGACAGTGTTATTCAGAGTCAGAATGATCAGGCATAATCAAATGATTCGGAGGTAGACAAGCTGCAAACAAACTGCGTCTCAGACTATCACAACTCCAACGACTGATGTCTTACATCCAGGGACATTCATGTTCTTTACCATTATACATTTCTACACTTCACCAATCCACTAGTAAATGGGCATCATTCAAGAACATTGCAGACAGTGGCATCTTCGAGCAGCGCATCGCCTTACTATCTAGTAGGGAATCAAATAGGAGGAGAGAGCAAAGACTCACCGGCCTTGTGCCGAATCCCCCAGGCCTTCCCGTGGCGGCCGTCCTGCAATTGGTACAGAAATCGCAACGAAGTTACTGAAATGAACACAGGAGATTAATTCAGTGCGGACGAGGGCGGGGGTTGGATGGATGATGATGATTGACCTTGTAGAGGTTGATCTTGGTGATCTGGTAGGAGACGTCGCGCCAGGTCGTCTTGGCGACCTTGTAGCCGACGCCCCAGTCGGGCAGGAACTGCACCACGTCGAACAGGTTCTTCTTCTTCGCCCTCTTCGCCTTGGCCGCCTCTCCCTCCACCGTCGCCCCCGCCGCCGGAGCGGCAGCAGCCGGCGCGGCGCTGGAGCTCAGGGCCCTCTGGGATGTCGGCGGCGCGAGCCCGAGGGACCGCCGAAGGAGACTGCCCACCGCCCTCTGCGCCATGGCCATCGGTACCCGAAATGGTTCCCCGGAGAGTGGAGAGTGGACGGGAGAAGCGGCGGCGGCGGCGGCCAGCGGGGGATTAGCTAGGGTTTTGCGTGGAGTTTGTTTGCCGGAGAAGGCCGCCGAGTGGCTCTCGCTCTGGCTGGTCCGAGCGGCCCAGATCTACCGAAGCCAGCCGGAGAAGGCCCGCCTGTCATCCTCACACCCGTCCCATCTAAGGGTTTAATAGCGGAGCAGCCTTAGAGCAAGTCTAGCAGGGCCCCTAAATACCGCCGGACCCGTGTATTTCCGGCCGTTTACGGGTTCTGGCCATTTAGCAGAGCCCGTAAACGGCCCGACCCGTTCGCCCCGAATACAGGCCCCCGTCCCCGGCCCGTCTCAACCTGTACAAGTACAGGCTCCGGCCGCGAGTGAGGGTTAAAACCCTCACGCTCTGCCCTAGCTCCGCCGCCCGCCGCCAACAACTCCGGCGAGCAATTAGTCGCCCGTAGCTCAACCCTAGCCCTCCTCCACCACCATGAGCGGACGCGGCGGACCCCGTAGCGCACAGGCGGCCCGTCGCGCGGGACGCGGCGACCTCCGTAGCCGGGCGGAGGAGGCCGCCGCCCTCGCTGCCGCCATCGCCGAGTCCAAGGCCGAGCTCGAGGCCAAGAACGAGGCGGAGGCGCAGGAGGTGGCGCGCGCCATCGCCGCCGTCGAGGCATTCAAGGCGCGGGAGGCGGAGCAGGCGGCGGAGGCGCGCACCTTCGCCGGGGTGGTCATCCTCGAGTAGGCGCGCCGGCGACTGCAGCGGCGGCGGCGGTAGATCTAGGTAACCCTAGTTTAGGTGTAGAAAGTCGCGATCCAGTGTATGATCGCGCCATTTTGTGTAGATAAGCAGCAGATGATGATGAACTCGTACGTGAGAAATGGAAGAATTTCTCGCGCGTCTTCAGATTTTGAAAATACAGGTCCGAATACAGGCCCTGGTAATTGACTTGTGCAAATCGGAGCAAAAATGAGAATACAGGGCCCCTCACACGCCCAATACGGGTCGCGAGAATAGGGGCCCTGCTAGACATGCTCTTACAAAGCGGCGCTGCAGCCGACGCGGCGGAGACGTACCGCCGGCATTAAACCGGCGCGTCGCCTCACCACCCACCAGTCGCTTCCCGCACGCCACCGTATTCCGCCATCCTTTCCCGCCGCTTCCCGCCTTGCTTTCCCGCCGCTTCTCGCCGGCTATAAAAACCTCGCTCACATCTCGTCGTGCTCACACCTCGCCATAGAGAACAGAAGCACACCACCGTCCCACCCACCAACATGACACGCACCCTCCTATGGGCCACCCTCACCCAGATGGCGCGCAGGCGTTACACGGCGGAGGGGGGAGCTCCTCCTCCGCCTCCTCCCCCTCCTCCTCCTCCTCCGCCGACAGATGACAACGAGGCCCTGGACTTCGAGTGAGAGGAGGAGGGTGAGGAGGACCCTTTGGAGGAGCCGGTGCCGGAGGAGGAGGAGGTGCCATTGCCGGTGCCAGTGGAGGAGCACGAGGAGGAGGAGGAGCCAAAGGAGGAGGAGGAGCCAGAGGAGGAGCAGGAGCCGGCGCCACCGCTCTGGCCGGACCAGCATGCGGCATACTCCTCCTTCGTCACGGCGTGCGAGGAGGACGGGCGCCGTGAGTTCTGGGACTTCATCATCGCCGCGAACGATGCGGCGGAGCAGCGCGCGAAGGAGCTGTCGCTCCAGACACTCGTAGCCGACGAGTACACCCGCTCCTTCGCCGAAGCCCAGCGGCAGGCGCACGAGGAGCTGAACACGGCGAGTGCGCTCGCTCACAGCCGCCTGGTGGATGTGGCCTTCCGCCGGGCGGCCGAAGCACGGGAGCTGAAGATGATGAGCCGGGAGGCCGCGACGCACGACGCGCGGGAGGACCGTGCGTTCGCAGCGAGGGAGCTGCAGGCGGCTGAGGCGAAGAGGGAGCAGATGGCGGAGCAGGCCCAACGGACGGCGGAGATCTTGGGGCGCACGATGAGGCGTCGGCGTGCGCGGGAGCGTAGCCAAGCGGCGGAGTGGCACCGGAAGATGGTTCAGTCCAGGGCGGCGATGCGCTTGTGTGCCCATGCTGGCGGCCTCGTGCTTGGCTCCCCCTCTTTCGACGAGGGGGCGAACGACGACGAGGCTGGCCCTAGCATGCCACCTCCACCGTAGAGTAGTAGTTTTAGTTTAAAATTTTGTTGTAACCCCTCTTTTGCAAATGAAATCGTCGGAATGCAATGAAATCAGCTTTGTTTTGCAAATGTTGATCAATTAGGGTCCGGTCGTTTAGCGGGTGCCGGTGTGGGATGGAAAAAAAAGGACCGAACAAGTGTCCGGCACCCTCCAATTGGGCCTCCAGTGGAGGTGTGCCGGACACAATTTAGGCAGCCCCGGTAGAGCTGCTCTTATGATGAAATTTGTTTTATGGTGCACCACACACAAATTTTTTTAGAAAACCCGTGTGCGATTGTTTTCTACATCGCATAACTTTTTTGAAAAAATAAAGCTGTGTACAATTGCATCACATACCCTTTTATTTTTAAATGTGTGCAATTATTTAGCCTGCGAATGAGCGTTAAACCATTCCACACGATAAGAGATATGATATACAGCTAGCCACAGTGGGGAGTATCATAACTAGTATCATACATATGATACTGGTCTATGTTAATTCTTCCATAATTGCCTAATTGGTAGTAACATATGTGTGGTATTACATAATCTTGCATTTATTAGGTTGTAAACTCATCTTGACTTGTAATGCATTATGTTACGGTATCTGTCTATGATATTATTATCATCTCTATCATCATTAATTGAAGTGGAAGAAACATCGTCACAGAAATAATTGATAGTGGGCCTTCTCAATAAGTATAAACACATGTAATTTTTTATTGTTTACGTTTTCTAAGCAATAACAAAGCACAAAGCATAAATCACACATCTATACTTCTTATAAGATAAAAACCCCACTAAAATACATTAAATTAATCTATATCTATATTTATTGTCCACATCATCCATTATTTGAGCCATTCATTTATCCATATAATCACCACATCGTCCATTAGCCGAGACATTTATTTATTCATGTTACTCCATATTTATTAATGATATTCATCCATACATGTAAGATATGCACATTATAAATTATTTTAGCCATACAATTTTGCACATCTTCAAATTTAGTGGTTAAATGTATGAACATTTCATACTAATTAAATTTAGATTTTCGACTATTGTGGCGAATCAAATCCTTTATATTTCCGAAAAAACATACATTAAATATCCTTCATTTATACTATATTTTAAAAAACTTCCTGCTACAACACGTGGGGTATATTTCTAGTTCAATATATAGGAACAATCTTGAAAATATAATACTCTTGCCTTCCTATGTAGTATTTTTCCAACAGTGGTGTATAATTTATTTGAACCATCTATGTGCATTTGGAACTTTTATGCAGAGGGCAGGTTTCCCGCACAGAAAAGAAACACGTGGGAATATTTTTTCAAAAAAAAAACGCTTGGGAATATTGTATGAGTTTTTACCGGTTTAGGTAATCACTTGGTTGTTCATTAATCATTATGTATGTTTGGACGCAGGATTCGTTGTTCGCTTAAAAGAATTAAACTGAAATTCTAACTCTTCGCATCAAAGTGCGAATAGTTGGAGTACAAACATGTGGTCTTCTATGGAAGATTATAGCCTGAAGTAAACTAAACTAAGTAAACTTGCTTCAGGACCGTGGTTCTTAATGTCTATTTTAGGCCACTTAAGATTAGTTGAGGGTATACAATATAAATCATATTGGTTTTTAAAAGCATCTATTTACTACCTGTTGTAAGAACAACATCTTAGTGATAACTTTATTGCGATATGAAACTCAACTTCATCTACATTTTATTTTCATTATTATACCTTTTTTGCACCGTTTTCAAAATGTAGAAAATTCCAAAGCAACATGCGGGTATTTTCTATCTGTACCTAATAATAAAAGCATTAAGTCTTCCGCGGTTTGGTTTGGTACGTCAATAAACTTACCCCTAAAGTTGTACATAATTACCCACCACTGCCACCCTTAATTCAGAAAAAATATTAAGCTTTCTATTTGGTTTGGCACGTAGCGTGCGTGAAGATCGCTGAGTTTTTTTATTTCCGTCCGTCTCCCCGATGGGAAAAACAATCTATGTTGGTTTCAGTTTGAGACAACAGGGTCACGTGATCAGATAAAAACGGATCGATCCACGAGCGTGATGCCCCAGCTGCCTCTGTAAATCATATCGAATCCCATGAAACCAATCCGTCCGCACCTCGATTACCAACCGAAACCCTAGCGTAGCTAAGGAGACAGCCGCCGCCGACAAGATGCGCAGAAAGAAACCAGGCCTTCCGCAAGCATAGGAGGACCTCGTGAGCACTTGTTGGGTGCCGGCTGTGACGCGACGAGGTCCCGTTGCTCTAGCTCGTCGCCATCTGGTTGACACCAACACGATTCTATTCCCATGGGGAGAGAAGACGGTGACGCCGGAGGGCACGCCGTGGACCGTGGTCGGGGCCTGCCCTTGCTCGGCAATCCTGTGCACGCACATCGCTTGGACCTGGTGGAGGCGCTCCATGCCGTCGCCTCCGTGTTCTACCTGGAGCCAGAAACCCGACGACACCGGATGTTTGACGTGGTCCGGGCGGAGGTGCTCTCATCAATGCCTGTCGGGGCTGTAGACGTTGCTGTTAGTGTCGGCTCGAACATGAGCTCCTTCAAGCTAGCTAGCTCTCCTTCTCTATTCGTCGACGCATGGAATCGCCTTTCCGCCATGTGCAGTCGGTCTCTCTTCCACCTGGAGCAGTGGCGAAGGACGAAAAAGTTTTGAGGTAGGGTGAACTAAAAAAAAAGATGCATAATAAAATCAAGACACTAACACTATATATGATTCATAATAATTTAATATATAGAAATTTAAACATATTTAAGTATAAGTAAAATCTAAAACATACCAATGGAAAATACTTTTGATTTAGAACATCATCAGATCCTTGTAATATGAGCAAGGTTATACACATTGAATCTATAAAACGAGTCTCTATAGTCATCAAGACAATAGAATTCCAAAACCCTCTTAAGATAAATCAATTAAACAATTGTCAAAATTAGTGATAATAAAGGCTATAGCAATATAGTATAAGGTTTCTGCTGTAAAAATAAATCAACCGTGACCTTCTCTCTTCCCCTTTTCTTGTTTTCCTGTATTTGTTATCATTTCATCCGTACTTAGAATTGTGATGGCATTTTCTGTGCAATTGACACCTTTCAATAGGGGCTACAAACCATTGTTTTCAAATTTAGCATTGGGTTTTGCTAGATTTAGAATTAGCTATTGAAAATAGAAAGAATTGATTTCTGTTTAGGCTAGATCTTATCCTTATTTTTAGTCCGGAGTCGATTTTGCGTTGTTTTTACTAAAATTAGCATAACTTTCTCATACGATATCAGTTTTTGATAATAGAGGCTATAGCAATATAAAAGGTTTCCATGCTGTAAAAATAAATCAACAGTGACCTCTCTCCCCTTTCTCATATGTAGAATTATGATGTCATTTTCTGCGCAATTGACACCTTTCAATAGTGGCTATAAACCATAGTTTTTCAAATTTAGTGTCCGTTTTTGTTAGATTTAGAACTATCTATTGAAAATAGAAAGAATTGGTTTTATTAGGCTAGATCTTATCCTTATTTTTAGTCTGGAATTGATTTTACGCAATTTTTATTAAAATAACCATAACTTTCTCATACGATATCCGTTTTTAACGTTCGGCCACTCAAAATGTTCAGAAAAAACATATGCATAACAATGTTTTCGCGAAAAATCAAGGCAGGGCGGCTGCCCTACCTTGCCCTATGGGGAGCTTCGCCCCTGACCTGGAGTACCCTCGGCCGCTACGCCCGCAAGGTGACTTCCTTCCCAATCCCTGCATGCTCTACAGTCCGGTTCTACTGTGTTATTGCTATCTGTCGTGGGTTCTGATGTACGCTGCGGTAGGCGTTTGTTTGTTGCATCTGTGCTTGCTTGCTGCTGGGCGTGCGTGCGTGCTTGCTTGCTGGGCGTTTATGCAGTTGATTTGCTACTTTGCTGCATAATGAATATTGTAATATATGTGCAAAGAAACTAACAACTTCAAAAGGTGCCTCATATCTCAAAAAGTACCAACCGTAAGTAATTCCCTTGAATTGACAAAACTATGTTAGAGGAAAATTTTATTGTTGTTACTACTTAGAAAGACATAATGTATGCGATCCTACCAAATGAGTTAATAGAGCAGGAGGCTTTTTATTTGCGTTGTTTCCGGTTGTTTAGATTTGAACCAGCACTCTACGGAGAACAATTTGCTAGATTCCCAAAGGTAGGGTTCCTTCAAATTTAAGAGTTTCCATATAGACCACTTGCTATGTATGTATACTAACGTAGGTTAACCTTGTCGCTGGCATATATACAATGATGTGCGACGGCAAAAAAATAAATAGAAATGATGTGCTCTTGATGAGATCAGTTCTGGTGTCTATGATGGGCTCACGTATGAAGACATAACAAAAATAATCATTTCAGTCTACACTTTGACTAAGTTATCAGTTGAATTGGAAGTAAATTTGAATTGAAAATTGTTCTAAATTAAATTTGGAAAATATTACCCATGGTATTAAAAATTCAGCACAATTTAATTTTTGGATAAATATTATCTACAAAAAATATATTGGGAAAGATATTTTCATGTCCGAAAATATTTTTCCAAAAAAATCAAAAGAAATTCTTGCGGTAGGTCATGCCATTTTACATTCTAGCACCTCAGATGGTTAGTTTTGTACGATGAAGAAGGAAACTATTCAGGCTGCCTCATGCTCTTGCCAACCGCCACCGACAGCTGCCTCGACGCCGGGTGTAGAAATCATGCTCCTCCCGCCTCCGCCTGGATGCTGAGCGTGACCTTCCTGTGTTCCTTCGACGCCCTGACTTACAACCATCGTCTGCACACCAAAAACTGTCCCTCCGACAACTCGTCGACCGATATCTACCCTCGCGTTGGCCCCTATCTCCTCAGGTCTTGTGAAACCTAATCCTACATGTTAGTGAGGGTTCATCGTCCTCTTGCGGCCACTCTTCTATTTTTTTCGATGGACCGTAGCAACGCACGGGCATGTTTGCTAGTCTATACCTAATACCTAATAAAAACAATAAGGCTTCCGCGGTTTGGTTTGATACGTCATCTAGACTACCCCTGAAGTTGACAAAAATTACCCACCATGCCACCGGTAAGTAAAAAAACTGTTCGATTTTTTTTCGTTCGTTCATAGGTCGCTTTGGTTCGTCCGGTTTACATTGTTTGGTACGTCCCGTTATTCGTTTCCCGAGATCGATCGCTGAGTCCAGGTCGCCCCCGATCACGCGTGTCTCCCTTCTGTACGGAAACGATTTGATTTTTTTTGGCAAGGAACGTATAGGAGTAGGAGTCCATGTATATGGATTGCTTTATAATTCAATCGAGAGAACCCGAGAGTTCATTGCCAGGGAAATTTATGACGGAGGAGCACCAGCGCTATGACCCATGAGCGACCTAATTTAGACGCGCCGTCTTCTTCGACGTCCGCCCGCAGCAAGACGATGTACGCGACGACTCGATCCAAGGTAAGTCGGGCGTCGTCGCTGGAGAAGCTAGGCCGAGGGCCATGGCCGCTGGGAGGAGCGCCGTCTGCAGCTGGGGATCCACCGTGTCGGGATCCGCAGGAGGCAGGGAAGACAACACGGTCGCGTATCGAACGGGGGAGTGCGGTGTTGTCCACGGCCGCCCGCGAGAACCTCCCGGCGTAGCTCCGCACGCCCCTCGCGGCGGCGCCACCGAGAGCGCTCCAGACGCGGCTCCAACGTCCCCAAAGCAGCTAGCGCCCGCGAGAGCATCGGCGTCGTGCTCGCCTCGCCTCCACCCGAGCAGCACCAACCTCTGAGCGTCGCACTTGCCTCGGATCCGCCAGCAAAAAAACGAGCCACCATAGCATCCGTAGCGATAGCCTGACTGTCTGAGACGGACACTGCCGTTCACACACGCCAATCATGGTACGTACGTACACACCAATGCATACACGTACAATCATGCGTCTGCCATAGAAATTGAGTATGAGACTTCAAAGGCACGATCTTGGATGATCGAATGCTTTCACCTATGGTGCTATATTGTCAGACAAATCGACATGATTTTGTGCTTGTTTGTTATCTATTCTAGCCTGACCAGACGCTGAGGGCTGGCAGCAGGCCGTACCGGCGTGAGCTCTGATCATTGAATGTCCTGGCAGACATCCATTGCCCGGCACAATGGTGTGCTGCAGCCTTGCAGGACAAGTAGTGTAAGAGCTCAAGCTTTTCCTGGATTCGACCAAAGTGAAGGGCTCCACGCTTCCACAGCGGTAGGACCAGGAGTTTGTTTTCAAGAGCTCTGGGAGAGGAGCTCCGGCCCCGTCTCCAGGTTCGACCAAGTCAACTAAACTGAGAGGGAATGCACTTGCTGCCATGCACTGCATGACAAAAGGAGTTCAAGCTCAAGCGAAATTCAGTGTAGGACATGGTATTGATTCTTGCATGAACTAACAAAGATAATTCGGATAAGGCAGGGACGTTCATCTTTCTGCGGCAATGGATCATTTTGGTCGGGTCGAGCTCATCTTGGACGAAGTGGTCAACTTGTTTAAGTTGATTGTGCAGCGCCGATGCCGGCGGTGAGATGGACAAACTGTCAAGGCATCGACATGAAGGTCACATTGTAGAGAGGGTACAAGACGAGAAGAGACGATAAGAGAACCTTAAGGAGACGAGAAGAGAACCTTCCCATATGCAAACTCAAGTACGATATGCACAAGGCAATAGAGAAATACTAGGTTTTGATCATAGTCCGTAAGGAGACGAGTTCCGGCAAGACCACATAGACAACCCACTACCTCCACGGGGCAGGGTACATGGCGATGGGGAATAAGATCGCTTGCTCCTAACGGTGGGACTACAACTACAATCTCTTAGAAAAGACCTATCATTGTTTGTCGTAGCATGACCCGATAAAAAATGTACCATAATTATTTATAGTAGTTATATCCCGATAAAAAGTTGTCATTAGTGATTTTTTTCATGACTAAAAATCAAACCGTAGCAACGCACGAGCAGTTTTGCTTCTCCCAATTTTTTCGTCCAACTTCTTTATTATCCTCATTTTAAAGCTTAATTACGGGCACTGCCACCGCTTAAGTCTCAGCGAAAAAACGTTTCAGTTTATTTACATTGCTTCGTCGCTGAGGCAGAGCCACCATTGCCGACTCTCGCCCATGCATACCGTGCGAGGACCGGCCGCTGCGTTTCCCTAGATGGCCAAGCCCTCTGCATCCTCTCCGCACCACTGCAACCCCAACTCTATCAACGTCGGCCGCCGTCGCCGGTCTGCCGTGAGCCCGTTACCTTCCGTGCGCGTCGGCCTTTTGGGGAGGAGATGCGGTCGAGCCGCGCTCGCCCGGCTACTCGATTCGGCCATGGTATTCGTTGCAGTTGTTGTGCTACCTGCTGACCGTGGCAATTGCCCGATTTGGCAATGCAGCTAGCGGTCTTCGGCTGGACACGGCGGGATGAGGAGGGCATGGTGCGATAGCGGCAGAGGCTCCGAACGCTCGCCGCGGTGCTCCTCAAGTCGAGGTCGACACGCGCCCTGCCACTCGTGCACAACAGTGTTGCTGATGCGTGCGAGTTCTTGCTTTGCCGCGTGTAGCACTCTAAGCTCTAGCACGGTAGCACCCTGAATCGCGTGTACTACTCTGAACTCAATGTTATGTATTCAGCGTGTAGAACTCTGCATTCGAATGTCGTCGTAGTGTTTACACGAAAAAAAAACTATGGTATTTTTTTTTGAGGAATTCAATGCATTTTTTGGGATGGAATTGTTTGTGCTTCCGGTGCAAGTTTGGTCGCAATTGTTTGTGATTTGAGAGGAAGTAAGAAATTAAATCTACGATTTTTGGGTCCGATTTGACATTGAATGAACAAATGATATGTCCGGTGTCCGGCAACTCCAATAACGCCTTCATTTTGTGTTTGCACGTGTGTTTTTCATCTATTTTTTTGTCCATTTGATGGCGTCAGTTATTCTTCCGCGGAATGTTGGTCCAGTGCACTCAACGATTTATTTTATTTTGATGAGGGCATGTCCTTTTTAGAAATTTAAAATAAATAAATGGATCTATTTTATTTGGACCAAATGACTCACCAATGAGTTGTTCGGAAATTGCACTAAATACTTAACATAATTCAAATCGTATGCTACATAATACTTTTATAGTTTCACAACACTGCACAATCTTCTCTAAGAAAAGTAAAAAAGCTTCCGTGGTTTCAAACATCATGTTCGAATGTTCGATCCATCGTTTCGTCTGTCAAAATCTATGGCCCGTCGCATGCTTTTCAATCAAACTTCGATTTTCGTACGACGTCCTTTTAGTGGCACCTGGCGCACTCCTCCATAAGCGCATGCACTCTTGGGCCAGACAAGTTGCGTGCCATATGAGAACACTAAGCTTTGTGGTAAAAATACTCAACAACATTTACTTCGTTGCAAAGCTCGGACATATTTAATATTAGATATTAAGATAAAATGCCGAAGTGCAATTAGGATTATACGGGTCGATCGATTTTGTGGTAAAATTTGAGTCGTGTGATATTTTTCTGTAATTTTTCCAGAACCGTAGCAACGCACGGGCATGTTTGCTAGTTAATTTCGAAGTAAACCACTCCATATTCTTGGCTCTGAGTTCCGTCTGCTCCCGTATCACTATCGTGTACTCCCTTCACTTAAATCATTTTTACCAACAAAATATGTATTATATATCACGCAAGTTATACTATTAAATGTGTATCTAAATAAAGTTCTTAATAGTAAGATTTGATAACAACTGCCACATATTTTATTAGTCAAATTATTGTTCAAAATTGAAACACGAAAAACAAGGATGTTATACACGCATTGGGACGAAGGGAATATGTTTTACAATGGTCCAAGATAGAGACCAATTGATAAATAAGAACAAGTAGAGAATTTAACTTCTTGACGACAACCAAATCATTCCGACAAAATCCAACCTCTCGGTTTTACGATGTACAAAATTTAGGTCGGTGGTAGGTGACTTCTCTAAAAAAACAGAATCAGGAAAGAGAGGCAGCATTGCTAGGGTTAACCCTAGCCGCCGCCACCACTACCGCATGCCTTCTCTGTCTTCTTCGTCTGAGAATTGACGGGTCCTCGCCTCCTCTGCTTGCCGCTAGGGCGGTAGGAGGGGGTGGGGACCTCAGACCTGCGTTCGGCGCTGTTGCAAGGTCCCCAATATTAGAGTTTGGTTTTGGTCTCCCTAGCTGCATTGGTGATGTGGTGGTGATGATGGCGCATTGGAACAAGGTCTCTCCAGCCTCTCCCTACCTCGTCAACGTTTCTGGCGTTGGCGAAGGGCCAGTGAGGATATGTGCTGTCAGATATGTTGTTCTCCATTGGATTTTGGCAGTTGGTGTGTCGTTTAAGGGAAGCTAACGCTGGTCTATGGTGGGACATTTTCAATTTGTTCGTTCGTTTGGGTCTACGGTAAGGTTCGTTTTCTCTAACCCTCTGGACTGGTGGTGGAGGATTGCAAGACTGCGCTGCTACTTGGGGTGTGTTGTTACATATGCGTTTATTCGATCTCGTCGTTCGCGACGGGTAGCTATTGCGGTCTTCAAAGTCTTGATTGCCGAGGGTGTTTGCAGTGGCTTAGTCCTTTGCTGTTTCTTCGATGTATGTTTCAATGTCTAACAACAATCGTCGATCAATGGAAGAAAGAAGACGACAAGTATAAGTTTCACTGTATTATTTATTTTTTATTGATCATGTTGCGTCGAGTTGTACCTTATTCGTACCAATTGTTTTCCTTCGTATAAGATGCCCTCGACGTCTTTTCTAAAAATAAATAAAAAAGGTAGATGGTCACACAAAAATAAGGGAACGAATGAACAAAGACATTTATCGCCACGTGACCACGTCCCAATTTTAAAATCTACAACACGTGTTTTGGTTACAAACTTTTGTTAGCACCCGTTTTTGGCAGGTCCCGAATTCAAGCTTACTCGGAGGAAATGGCGACTCGGTGGTGATTCGGCAGGAGTCAACCCGGCAGGAGCTAACCCGGATAAGTCACAACCCGGATCACAAGTTCAAGCTTACTCAGAAGGAAATGGTGACTCGGAGAGAATCTGGGGTAGTGACCCAGCAGAAGTTAACCCGGTTCAGCCAGGACCCAGTGCAGGTTAGATTTGAGTTTCCTGAAGATTCCAGAAGCCGCATCGGAGGAGCTAGATGTGAGGTTGTATAACACTTGCAAAGCCCAAAACAGAAGTCGGTGGCGCTAGAACGAGTTCGGGGTCAACCCGGAAAGACAAAAGGTGACTTTCCAAAAGAAGCTGAAGATGACGTCTGAAGTCCAGATCCAATACGACTCCGGCCGGGAAGCTTACCTAGTTTAGAAGTAGAAACCGACCTATTTCATGAGTTGTAATCCGTGTAGAAGTACAATTGCTTGTACGGAAAGTCCAGCCGCCTCGCTATATATATATGTAGGAGGTGACGGCCGATTGAAATTAAGCACACAATCGACAATCAATACAAACCCCACTTTTACTCTCGAAACCCTTGTTCCTGCTTCCGTTATTCAGCGACTTCGCATAAGTTCATCGAATATCAACAATCGAGTTGAGAGCGGTCCAATCCGGCTTAACTCAGCCAATCATAGCCGGCATCCTCTGACGGGGTCCCTCCCGAGGTGTTGGGGCATCTGGTTCTAAAAGAACCGGCTTGCTGTCTTGCGTATCACGCTGCAGGTTGGTCTCCCGCGGGGCGAGTTGCGGAGACTCCCCCGGCACCGCGGGTACACGAGGGCGTGTTCGTGTGACGCGTTTTCATCGCAACACACTTTTTGGCGACTCCGCTGGGGATAAAGATTTCTAACCTACGCATGTGCATGGATTGCCCGCGGGGCGAGTTGCGGAGAATCCATTGAGAGTCTGTGTGTTGTGCTGGTGATCCTTGTTCCCAAGCACGACAACACGCTATGCATGTGCATGGATTGCCTCCCCCATCAACAATACCATGGTGAAGTATCGACATCCCATTCCACGTCTAGATGACATGTTGGACGAGCTTCGTGGTGCCACCATTTTCTCCAAAATAGATTTGAAGAGTGGTTATCACCAAATTCGTATGAGTGAACGAGATGAGTGGAAACCCGCTTTTAAAACCAATCTTGGACTCTATGAGTGGCTTGTCATGCCTTTTTGGCCTTTCCAACGCCCCTTCAACTTTTATGCGTCTTATGAATCACGTCTTGCGTACTTTCATTGGCAAGTTTGTGGTTGTTTACTTTGATGATATCCTTGTCTATAGCAAATCTTTGCAAGAGCATGTCAACCATGTCAAACAAGTTTTGTTGGCACTTCGTGATGCTTTGCTTTTCGCCAACCTAAAAAATGCACCTTTTACACCGATAAGCTTGTGTTTTGGGGTTACTTTGTTTCTTCCAAAGGGATTGAAGTTGATAACACTAAGATTGAGGCCATCATGAATTGGCCAACGCCTACAAATCTTGCGCAACTTTGTAGCGCCCTTGTTTGATTGGATTTTACCGTCGTTTGTCAAAGATTTTAGCAATATTGCTTGCCCCTTTAATGATCTTACAAAAAAGAATGTACCCTTCATGTGGGGCCAAGCACAAGATTCGGCTTTCAATGAACTCAATAAGAGATTGACCGAAGCTCCTTTACTCGCTTTACCAGATTTTTCCAAAACCTTTGAGCTCGAGTGTGATGCTAGTGGCCTAGGCATCGGCGGCGTCCTCACGCAATGTGGTCGTCCCGTTGCCTACTATAGCGAAAAACTTGATGGTGCTCGCCTAAACTACCCAATTTACAACAAGGAATTATATGCCTTAGTCTGTGTTTTGGAGGTTTGGCAACACTACCTTTGGCCCAAAGAGTTCGTAATCCATTCCGACCATGAATCCTTGAAATATTTGAAAACCCAGTCCCATTTGAACAAAAGGCATGCAAAATGGATTGAATTCATTGAGTCTTTTCGCTATGTTGTGAAGTACAAGAAAGGCAAGGACAACATAGTCGCGGATGCTCTTTCCCACAAGATGATTTTACTCACATAACTTGAAATAAATGTTTTGGGTCTTGATGAAATTATCGCTATGCTTCCGACTCTTTCTTTGGTCCCATCTTTCTCAAGTGCACAAGTGAAAAAGGCTTCGATGATTTCTACTTGCACAAGGGCTTCTTGTTTAAGGCTAACAAACTTTGTATCCCCGAGTCTTCGCTTCGTTTGTTGCTTTTGAAGGAATCGCACGGAGGTGGCCTCATGGGACACTTTGGACGGGACAAGACCTACGCCATGCTATCAACCCAATATTATTGGCCACGAATGAAGCACGATGTGGAACTCCTATTGCGCCGATGCCCTACATGTCTCAAAGTTAAGTCCAAGTCCAACCTTCACGGTCTTTATATTCCACTTCCAATTCCATATGCTCCATGGACCGACATAAGTATGGATTTTGTCTTAGGCTTACCACGCACTAAAAATGGCAAGGATTCCATCTTTGTAGTTGTTGAACGTTTCTCTAAAATGGTGCATTTCATACCTTGCAACAAGACAAATGATACTTTACATGTTGCTAATTTCTTTTTTAGGGAAATCGTTCGACTCCATGGATTGCCCAAGACTATCTTATCCGACCGGGACGTCAAGTTCGTGAGCTACTTTTGGAAGACATTGATGGCAAAGCTCGGTGTGAAACTCCTCTTCTCCACCACCTACCACCCTCAAACGGATGGCCAAACCGAAGTTGTCAACCAAAGCCTATCAACTCTCCTCCACGTGTTGATAAAGCCAAATCTCAAGAGTTGCGAAGAATGCATCCCACATGCCGAGTTCTCCTACAACCGCGCTACACATTCATCCTCCAAGAAGAGCCCATTTGAGATCGTCTACGGCTTCAATCCAAGCACATCACTCGATCTACTTCCGCTACCACTATACGAGCACATGAACATGGACCTCGACAAACGCACCGACTACATGAAGACACGACATGAGTCCAGTCGAGCTACTTTGGAGATGCACAACAATTGCCACGCCGCCAAGGTCAACAAGTTTAAGAAACCCATGGTCTTAGAAGAAGGTGATCTTGTGTGGCTACATCTTCACAAGGACAATTTCCTGGATGAAAGGAAGTCCAAGCTATCTCCTTGTGGCGACGGGCCTTTCAAAGTGCTCAAGTGCATCAATGACAACGGTTACAAGATCGACATTCCAACCTCCAAGTACTTGGTGCATGACACGTTCAATGTTTCCGACTTGTCTCCTTTCCATGGATTTCCAAGTGATCAAGATGGTGATGAGTCGAGGATGACTCTTTCCGAAGGGGTGGGGAGATGATGCAGCCCCACGTGCGGACAACATCATGACCGACACACCTATGGGCCCCATAACAAGATCAAGAGCCAAGGATATACAAGACAAGGTGAACTCACTCCTATCCCTCCATCAATTCAATCTCTCAATGGATGACTTGCTACCTCAAGCAGATATGCTTTGCATTCTTAGGTACGAGCCCGATGGCGACTTTAGCATGGACATGGAAGGCAAGGAAGGGGATGGACGGGATGATGGAGATCAAGCACCAGAAGGAGGATACGAAGCCCCTAGCCGCCGGATCATTCGGCCCAATCCACCGGACCGTCTGGCGCGTGAAGACAAAGATCCTGGACGCGGGCGCCAGACCGTCCGGGGGATGTCACTGGACGATTCGGCGCACCGAACAGGTGCTGGAGGCATTTGGCAGCCCTCTGGCGGCTCTCGGTTAGGTCGCCGGACAACCGGCGCCAGGGCACCAGATGATCCGGCACCTGAAAGGGGAGTTGCACCCAACTGCGGCACCGGAAAATCCGGCAAGAATGCACCAGACGATCTAGTGCCTAAAGATGACGACAACGCCAGCACCGATGACGCCAGACCATCCGGCAGGCGAACTGAAGTTGGCTCCCAGTCCCCGGACCGTCCTGCATGGGAAACGCTAGACGATCCAACGACCTTGTGGCATGCGAGCCGATTCGGCCCATGTGGCCTTGTTTACCCACCTACCTCACTTATTTCGTAAAGCCTATTTAAGGCCCCTCCGTACCTCCTAGAAACCCTAGATTAGAATAGATCTGAGATTTAAGCTTTTCTCCTACTTTCCCTTTGTGGAACTCACCACTCTAGACTCATCTAGGTGATGTACAAGGTCCCTCTTCGTGTAAGTTCTCTCCCAAGTGTGATTCTACCTCCGGGTTTCTCATACTTGGGATTCTACCGCACGCTCACCAATCTCTCCCGAAGATTCTACCTCACGGTCTCTCTATGGGATTCTATTGGTCTGGGTCAATCCTACTGATGAAGGAAAAGGATCTCCAAGGGTAAGTCCGTCTTGTGGTTGCGATCCGAGGCGTTCTATCGTGTATCTTGTGTTTTTGCCCCTTCGTTCTTCACGTTCTTCTCTCTCCCTCCGTCTATCCGTGAAGATCAGGCCACAACCCGTATCACTTGCGAGTACCCTTGTACTCAGGTGCTACTTGTGGTTGCTGGTGACGTCGACCCCGAGTTTGGTGAGTTCTGATCTAGGCTATGATCTTTGAGTTTGGGTTTTGATCCGGTTGGTTGCACGGTGGGTGTGGCTCCAGTCTGATCTAGTTGGTTTTTGCCATCCTATGGCCCTTTTGCTTTGGCTACTCCGAACCTTTTTATTTGGCTAGTCGGCCATTACTGTAATATAATTAAGTTGTGTAATAACAACTAAATCTATCTATGGTATGTAGTGGTACTGTTATGATATGATAGTTGAGTATATGTGTGGTGCCTTTTGTGTGCATCATCCTGGAAGGCATTACATATGTATTGGGAGTCCCTGAAATTTAAATCAAGTTCATAAAAAGGCAAAGTGCGATGTATTGGCAGGATCAACGGCCGACCGCATCTTGTTGCGTATGTGATCCCGAGTTAAATTCCGGAGACCCTTATAGCTTGGTATCAGAGCCGCATTGACCGTAGATCAAGCCTTAATTGTAGACGTGATCTGAGAATTAGTTTATGCAAACTAGTTTTCTCAGATTTACAAAGTTAGTTTGAAACTTTCAGCACATAATCCTCTTTATTCCTTTACCTTTTAATCATTTCAGATCTGATTACTCACCCTTTCATTTTATTTTACCAAATTAATTGCTTGACTCACCTCTCTACTTTCAAATTGTACTTGTTGTTAGTTAAGTTGTACTGGTCAAGGGCTGTTTTAAAGAGTAATAGATGCTTGCCTTTTATTTGTAAAGTAAGCTAGACCCAAGTGTATGCTGTTGAAAATCTTAAATGAAAACCTACTCTATGGCTTGTGCTTTAGTATATCCAGTGTTATACATCTCAGCATGTGCAGCTATGAAAATTTCACCTTTATGTACAAATCTTTAAAATGTTTTATTGCATCTGGTATCACTTGTTTTCCACCTTACATATCACAGTGATGATATGGTTTTCATGTGATTAGTTTTTGGACTCTGGTCAGCCTTTTTTTCTCCATGTTACATAGCTCCTATCTCTTATCTCGGGAACTTTGCCTAACCTTGTTGTAATGCTTCTCGTTGCAACAGGATGCCTACTAACCCATAATGGGGATGGAAGTGGGGAACCTCCACCACCCATGACCATGGCGGAAGTGCTCATGCAAATTGAGAGAAACCGTATGGATCAGACTCGTCTTCTTGAGTAGTTGGTGCACAATACAACTATCCCAGCTGCTGGTTCAGATACCCAATATTATGGAGGATTTGTGAATTTCCTGAAAACTGATCCACCAAAATTTTCTCGGGCTGAAGATCCTTTGGTAGCTGACGACTGGCTATGCAATGTGGAGAGGGTGGAGCCAGCACATGGTATGAGATCTTCATGGCAATGCAACCACTCAATCATGAGGTCACGTGGGAGAGTTTCAGCAAGGCTTTCCGTGCTGCTCACATTCTAGATGGCATCATGGCCTTAAAGAAGCAGGAAATTTTCTTGCCTTGAAGCAGGGGTCGTTTGGTGAGAGAGTATTTAGATGACATCATGTATCTCTCTCGTTATGCCCCTCGAGATCTCCCTAATGATGCAGCAAAAATTGTGAAATTTATGAATGGTCTTAGCCTGGAACTTCAAGACAAGCTTGCACCTCAAGATTTTCGTTAATTTGATCATCTTGTTAACAAGTCCATAGTCTGCGAAAGCAGGGGAAAAGCACTTGAGGAGGAGCACAAGCGTAAGAGGAGGCTCAGAGAAATGCTAGTGGGAATTTCTAATTTCGGAGGTCCCGCTATGAGCAATCAGCTTCCCAGCCACCTCGAGTACCTTCTGCACCTAAAAGGGGACGAGTTCCCAACCCTCGTCCTGAACATCAAAATCTCCATATGAAAAAATCTTAGGAATTCTTAAGTTCATCATGTATGCTCATGTATGTCAAGGTTTGTTCATATCTATCCCAACACACATGTTTAACTTCACCAACCTATCCACTCTTCTTTCTTCAGCAACTTCGTATCGGGCAGCTATACTTCTCCACTAGGTTGCACTCCATTTTTAACAATCCAAATATATTCTTATCTATTATGAAAAAATCTATTTGCCTAATGGACGGGCGAGGCAACAAGCCATGCATACATGATTTAGTAACAAAAATAAGCCAGAGAATTCCTGCCATATCTAAAAATACACGTGATCCACTAGTTAAGCTTCTTGTCGCAGCAAGTCCACCATTTTCGCTTCTAAGTTGGTGCTACAATCTCAAAAGGGAAGCAAAACATAAACAACTGAGGTAAATATGCCATCGTCAACTGAGATTATGGTAAGCCTCATTGACTAAAAAATGTGCATCCTCTGGTGAAGATTTTTCTAAATTTTGGTGAACATATTGAAGGGGTCGTTGCATAGAAAACAAAAAATTTCCTATGAAACAAGCGGAAGAAACCCCAAGGATCTAGATCTATTAGACGAAGGTAGCGAAGTGGAGATTGAATCTCTTACCCTTGAAGATCGAACAAACGCGTTTTGTCGGTGCAGGGGTTGGCTAGTCGATCCCCGCAACTAGACTCATCTAGTCGCGAGGAGATGTATTTCCTCGAGATCCAAACCGATGAAGCGCCGCAACGAGCAGCACCTCCGCGGTATCCACACGTACGGCTCGATGTAGACGTCCACTCCTTGATCCCGCAAGTGAGGAGGATGTGGCTAGATAGATCTCGGCACCACGACGGTTGTGGTGGCGTTGATGGTGTAGATCTCTCCACGAGCAGGGCTTGGCCAAGCCAAGCAAGAGGAGAGGGAGAGGAGGAGGCGCAGCAGCCCCTAGGGCTAGGGGGTGGTGCGGCTAGAGGTGGAGGTGTTGGTGGCGGCAGCCCTACGGGGAGGGGTGGCGCACTAGGGTTAGGGAAAAGGGAGGCGGCAGCTAGGGAAAGGGGGGTGTGGCTAGGGCTAGCCTTGATCAGGGTGTGCCGCACCCCACTCCCCCCCCCCCCTTTATAAAGGCGGTGGCCAGGGGGAAACCCTAGGCCGGCCGGCCTAGGGCTTTCTTGCCCCTCAAGTTGGGGCGCCCCCCCTTTGCCCTTAGCCGGCTAGGCCCATGTGGGCCTTTGGGTGGTGCGTAGCCCACGTGGTTGCTGCACCCCCTTTGGTCCATGTGGGCCCCATACTCCTATGGACCCCACTTCTAGACTCCTCTAGAACCTTCTAGAATATTCCGGTACTCTGCCAAAAAATTCCCGGAACTTTTCCGATACCTCCGGAAACCACTTTCCATATATGAATCTTATTCTCCGGACTTTTCCGGATCTCCTCGTGACGTCTAGGATCCCATCCGAGACTCCGAATCATCATTCGTTCATACCATCAAATATCTCATCGCTAACCCTAGCTACATCGGAGCGTTAAGTGTGTGACCCTACGGGTTCGAGAACATGCAGACATGATCAGATCAATAATCAATAGCGGGACCGGGATGCTCATATTGACTCCTACATATTCAACGAAGTTCTTATCGATTGAACCACGTTGCCGGAGATTCTTAATCTCGTATATGATTCCCTTTGTCTCAAGATATTTAATTTGCCCGAGATTTGATCGTCGATATCTCCACATCTAGTTTTATCTCGTTACCTGGCAAATTCTCTTTACTCGTCCATAATATAGGATCTCCGCGATTAACACTTAATCACATGGTTGCAACCTTTCTGATGCTATATTACCGAGAGGGCCCAGAGATATCTCTTCCGTCACAAGGAAGGACAAATCCCACTCTTGATTCATGTCACCCAACAAATACCATTGGAGATACCTGAAAGCCACCTTTATAATCACCTAGTTACGAAGTGACGTTTGATTTACACAAAGCATTCCTCCGGTAAACGGGAGTGACATAATCTCATGGTCTAAGGAAACTATACTTGGCATACTAAAAGTGTTGGCACTGAAACTTGTGTGACACGATCAATTGCAACTCTTTATTATCGGGTCTTGTCCATCACATCATTACTCGTAATGATATGAATCCGTTATCAAGTGACTATAACAAGTCCATGGTTAGGAAACTCTAACCATCTCTTGACTAAAAAACTAGTCTGGTAGAGGCTTACTAGGGACAACTGGTTGTTTATATTCCACACACGTATTATGTTTCCGGTTAATACAATTATAGCATGGAGAATAAACTATTATCATAAACATGAATATGCTAATAAACCATTTTATTATTACCTCTAGGGCATATTCCCGACAGTCTCCCACTTGCACTAGAGTCCATAATCTAGTTTACATTTTCTCGATCCAACACTCATGGTGTCTAACACTCATGGAGTCTCAATTCTTGATCATGTTTGCTCGTGGAAGAGGTTTTGTCTGTGTTCTGTACTATACAGTTCTTTATGTTCTTTGCAAAACGTCAATGTCACCTAATTTGACATTACTTTATCATCACATGATAAACCTTATATCGTCACATGATAAACTTCATCATCATATGATGAATATAATATATTTGGTTACAGAGTGAGACTTTCATTTCCCTTTTATGCCTACATGACGTATGATCAGTCAAGAGGACTTTCACATAGCATGTGCACCCGGAACTCACTCGGTCTTGAAACAAAATTTCTCAAACCAAAATATTATATCTTTTAATCCTTGAATTAATCATATACTCCTATATGTTGTAGACTCAACAAATCGACAGTGCAATCATGTCACTTTGATATTTTTGATCATGCTTTCGCTGCGCTTCTGCTATTATGAGATCCCCAATCTAGTTTGGTTTTATGACTTCAACCAAGTCTACCAATCTCTAGATTCTATTATCTCAACTCCATGAAAAATGACTCCTCATTTAACATGTTCTTCTAACCAAGAACTTGGGTCACATATCGTCAAATACAAACGCATGGTTCTTATATGTTTAGACCTATGAACAATTCATAGTGAATTCTAACATATCCTCCAACCATCATTTTTGTACTGAGTTATCAACTCAATGTTTCACCTATTTCTCATAAGCAAAATGAACCTTTCTTCACTTGTTCACTTTGAACTCCTTCAAAATCTTACTTAGGTTAAACATCCTGACATAATGCTTTATCGAACATATCTATCCTCCATAGATACATCCATATCCATGGATATTTGACGTTTCAAACTAACTTCATAAGTTATACGTTGGTTCCTGACTCATTTATCGACAAAATACGCATATATCTCCATAGATATATGACATTCAAATTAACTTCACAAGTTATGCGTTTGGTTCCTGAAATATTTACAACATTTATGAAATCTCCATTTCATATATACAAGATGTTGTAAACTCCCACTCAAATATACAACATACACATATTAAATTGTGAAACCACTTTGGCTCCCACTGAGAAATATGTTATCCTTATATTTGACCATGATTTAACTAGCTCCCACTCGAAAATATGTCACCACATATTTTGATCATGAAAAATAGTTTCTGCTCTAACTTAACATATGTCACCACATATGTTAATTAGATCCCACTCAGTTTCTTATGCACTTTCTTGATATTTTGGACACCTCCAAAATTCTTAATTAACTATTAATATCGAGAACTCTTTATACGAATGCTAGTACTTTGCTAGCATAAATCTTTTTGACCTTAAGCACAACTACACCATGTAGTTAACAACATTGAATATGTTAAAGAGATTTACCTCTTGTGCTTTTGTCCAATAAGTTTTATTTATTCCTTACAAACCCTTTTGAAGAATAAATATGTGAAACAACGCTTTCACAAAATCAAGTAACAATTATTTTGTGATTTAAACTTAACATAGGATGACTCTTAGTCATTTTCATATTTAAGGCTTCTATTTCTTTTTTGTAGTTTCGCAGGTATGTCTTGTTTCTGAAACATGACAAGTAAATCATGAATATTATTTTGTAACCTGACAAAATTTTATATTCTTGAATCCTACTTTTCTTTAGACAAGATGAACCGAAATTCAATGATCACCATCATTAATTCCTTTATGTGTCAAGTTTTAACCAACATAGCACTTTACATATGTGCCACTTGATACATAAACAAGCATGGTTTTAGCTTTTCCATTTTATTCCATCAATTCTTTTATCAATGAAACCTTTTCACGATAAACCACTAAAACACTTAGCACAACCAACAAATTGGTTTGCCCCTTTTAGTCTCATATTGTGGAATCGCATTCATAGTCATACTTATGAATATACTACAACATTATTCGCAATAGTCTCTAATTATCTCATAATTAATGAAACCACATTTTCTCATAACTCATATGAAAAATTATATGCGAATCACATATAGACCCTTATTTCTAAACAAAGTGTTTATCAAATAAATCTAAATGCTATTTAAACCCTGAAATAAAACCCTTCTTTGAGACCACACAATATCGAATAGTGCGTGATTACAATATCTTAGGATATATCAAATGCCTTTGAAATATTCCAAACTTTGTAATTTGTGATAACACTTCTCACAAGTCCACATACTAACATATAACTCAAATATTTTGTCTCTTTCGATCAAATAAAAAAACTCAATTTTCTTGTTAACTTAATATCCTAACTCCAGAATTTTATTTGATCTCATCAAATATCATAACTCGAACAAATATATATATTTACTCATATCGTTTATGATGGAGCGCACAAAATAATGACATCTAACTTTTGCTGAAAATATAACCAACACTTGTGTTTATTTTCGGCAACTCATGGCACTCTTCCAAAGGGTGACATTTTTGTCATACTCCTTACAATAAGGCGCATTGATAAAACATCAAAATGTTTATTCAATATTTAGCATGACCAAAACAATTGTCATTATTAAGTTTTGGATATTTTAGTATGTCACATATTTTATAAATGTTTAACTAATTTATCATCTAGATTATAATAAGAATAATACACTTATAATCGAAAACTTGTGATTTCCAAAAAGGATCACTCATGAAAATAGAACAACCATTGTCTTTAACATGAATAACCGTTTCACATAAGTAAGACACACTAATCAAAATCACACTTAATTCGATAACAAAACTTATTCAAATCCTCTAATCAAAACGATAAATGTAGAGACAGATCGTTGCCAGCATCAACTTCTTGATTGCCACCATTCCGCAACGTCTTCCCATATCCTTTATGCAAATCTCAAGCAGCAGGTTCTGTTTTCATAAAACAGAATGAGTATCAAATACTTATAAAAACCGCCGCAATTGCAATTTGGACTTTAAACACTTATAACTTGTATATCACTATATACTTTCTGCATTGTCAACTTCTCTTGCTATGGGTTCCACTTTGACATGACGCAGCCGAGACACAAACTCGTAGAAAGTGATCAAATCCCTTCCCATGACATAGTCTCCGACATAATTCTTGAAGCTGGGGAGAAGCTAGCGTATCACCCCATCTATCGTGAAACCGTCATTCATCTCGTGGTTCCAAACAAGCACTAGACGATGATGTATCTCATGCATTATCCTCAGGTGTTGTTCCAAGCAAGTGTTCTCTTCCATCTTGAGTGAAAGAAAACCGTTCAGACATTCGAACCTTACAATTCTAACTTGTGCTGAAAAACTATTTTTCAGCTCATCAACAATCTCCATTGCAATCAAGTTCTTGAATTGTCTACTTAGGTCAGAATTCATGAAGGTGCACGTCATCCACTTGACTTTCAAGTAGGTGGTTCAAAAACCACTCCATGTACTCTTCATAGCTTGGAGAAATATTTGGGTATTCTTCTAATGGTTCATCTAACACGTAGAGCGCAGCATTGGTGTGTAGGACTTATCTCAGACGCAGGTACCACTCAACAAAATTTGACCCATCGATACGCAGTTCTTGAGCAACGAACAGACTACCGTAGTCGACCATGATCTACAAGGATTTTTTCAAAGACATCTTAGGACTTTTGTTTATGATAATTTTAGTTCATCTTAATCAAAATTATTACATGAACTCCCACTAAACTCAACATCTCTCAGGTTGTTTTAGTGACACACGATCCAAATCAACTACACCACAACCGATCATCACGTGAGATGATGTAGCTTCAAAGGTGAACATCACCATGTTGATCATATCGTCCATATGACTCGTGTTTAACCTTTCGGTTCTTGTGTTCCGAGGCCATGTCTGTACATGCTAGGCTCGTCAAGGAAACCGTAGTATTTCCGCATGTGTAAACTGGCTTACACCCGTTGTATGTGGACGTTGAATCTATCACACCCGATCATCACGTGGTGCTTCGAAACGACGAACTTTCGCAACGGTGCATACTAGGGAAGAACACTTCTTGATATTAACGTGAGAGATCACCTTATCATGCTACCGTCGCGATCACATCTAAGCATAACAATAAGGTGCATAAAAGGATTAACATCACATGCAATTCATAATTGTGATATGATATGGCCTTTCTTCTTGTGCCTTTGATCTCCATCTCCAAAGCACCAGCATGATCTCCATCATTGTGGCGCCATCACCATGGTTGTCCACCAACTATTGCAACTACAACTATTTCTACTCTTAGCAATAAAGTAAAGCAATTATATGGTGATTCAATGACACGCCGGTCACATAAAATAATAGACAACCATATGGCTCCTGCCGGTTGCCGTACTCATTGACATGAAAGTCGTGAAAGATTACAAACATGATCATTGCATACATTATCACAAATCACACATTGGCCATACCACATCACATGATCCTCTACAAAAACAAGTTAGACGTCCTCTACTTTATTTATGCAATTTTTACGTGGCTTGGGTCAACGAGATAGAACCGTTCTAATCTACGCAAAAACCTCAACGGCCATATAGAAGTTGCTTATTTACTCATCCTTTTTAAAAGCATTCCATTAAAAATTGCATCTTCACTAAAGCAAGAGAAACAGACACCCGCCAGCCACTTATGCAATACAAGTTGCATGTCTGTCGTGGAACCGGTTTCTCGTGCGTGGACGAGTAAGGTTGGTCCGGGCCGCTTCAATCTCACAATACCGCAACGATGCAAAGTGCACGCTAGAAGGTAGCAACATAAAATATCAACACCCACAACTCCTTTGTGTTCTAATCGCACCAACATCTACGAATAGTTCTAGGCTCTGATACCACTGAAGGGGTCGTTGCATAGAAAACAAAAAAAATTCTACGAAACAAGCGGAAGAAACCCCAAGGATCTAGATCTATTAGACGAAGGTAGAGAAGTGGAGATCCAATCTCTTACCCTTGAAGATCGAACAAACGCGTTTTGTCGGTGCAGGGGTTCGCTAGTCGATCCCCGCAACTAGACTCATCTAGTCGCGAGGAGATGTATCTCCTCAAGATCCAATCCGATGAAGCGCCGCAACGAGCAGCACCTCCACAGTATCCACACATACGGCTCGATGTAGACGTCCACTCCTTGACCCCGCAAGCGAGGAGGACGTGGCTAGATAGATCTCGGCACCACGACGGTTGTGGTGGTGTTGATGGTGTAGATCTCTTCACGAGCAGGGCTTCGCCAAGCCAAGCAAGAGGAGATGGAGAGGAGGAGGCACAGCAGCCCCTAGGGCTAGGGGGTGGTGTGGCTAGAGGTGGAGGTGTTGGTGGCGGCAGCCCTGCGGGGAGGGGTGGCGTACTAGGGTTAGGGCAAAGGGAGGCAGCGGCTAGGGCAAGGGGGTGCGGCTAGGGCTAGCCTTGATCAGGGTGTGCCGCACCCCACCCCCCCCCTTATATAGGTGGTGGCCAGGGGGAAACCCTAGGCCGGCCTAGGGCTTTCTTTCCCCTCAAGTTGGGGCGCCCCCCCTTTGGGCCCCTTTGCCCTTAGCCGGCTAGGCCCATGTGGGCCTTTGGGTGGTGCGCAGCCCATGTGGTTGCTGCACCCCCTTTGGTCCATGTGGACCCCATACTCCTATGGGCCCCACTTCTAGACTCCTCTAGAACCTTCTAGAATATTCCGGTACTCTACCGGAAAATTCCCGGAACTTTTCCGATACCTCCGGAAACCACTTTCCATATATGAATCTTATTCTCCGGACTTTTCCGGATCTCCTCGTGACGTCTAGGATCCCATCCAAGACTACGAATCATCATTCGTTCATACCATCAAATATCTCATCGCTAACCCTAGCTACATCGGAGCGTTAAGTGTGTGACCCTACAGGTTCGAGAACATGCAGACATGATCAGATCAATAATCAATAGCGGGACCGGGATGCCCATATTGACTCCTACATATTCAACAATGTTCTTATCGATTGAACCACGATGCCGGAGATTCTTAATCTCATATATGATTCCCTTTGTCTCACGATATTTAATTTGCTCGAGATTTGATCGTTGATATCTCCATATCTAGTTCTATCTCGTTACCTGGCAAATTCTCTTTACTCATCCATAATATAAGATCTCCGCGATTAACACTTAATCACATGGTTGCAACCTTTCTGATGCTATATTACCGATAGGGCCCAGAGATATCTTTTCCGTCACAAGGAAGGACAAATCCCACTCTTGATTCATGTCACCCAACAAATACCATCGGAGATACCTGAAAGCCACCTTTATAATCACCCAGTTACGAAGTGACATTTGATGTCCACAAAGCATTCCTCCGGTAAACGGGAGTGACATAATCTCATGGTCTAAGGAAACTATATTTGCCATACTAAAAGTGTTGGCAATGAAACTTGTGTGACACGATCAATTGCAACTCTTTATTATCGGGTCTTGTCCATCACATCATTACTCGTAATGATATGAATCCGTTATCAAGTGACTATAATAAGTCCATGGTTAGAAAACTCTAACCATCTCTTGACTAATGAACCAGTCTGGTAGAGGCTTACTAGGGACAACTGGTTGTTTATATTCCATACACGTATTATGTTTCCGGTTAATACAATTATAGCATGGAGAATAAACTATTATCATAAACATGAATATGCCAATAAACCATTTTATTATTGCCTCTAGGGCATATTCCCAATACATATAACTAACAGAAACGAAATAAGTACAAACTGAACACAACAACATCTTCCACAAAATCTAAAAAAATAAGTTGTTGTAAGGAAAAAGTTTTTACACAACGAATTATTATGAAAATAAAATAGTCAAACAAGCACACATAAAACCACAATCCATTCCGGGAGAAGCAACGTACGACTAGCTAGCTTAATCCTTGTCTAGATGATTTGGTATACTCTCCTCCTGCTCGCCTAGCAACGCTGGTTTACAAACCTTTTGGATAATATGAAAACGACATGAACTCTTTAACTTTACTGATCAGCAAAACCAAACCAACCTAATAAAGCTTAATTGTCCTAACAACGATCCCCTGGCGATACCTCCGTCGGCCTGGTCTACGAAATACAATGGTCGGAGGACGAACTGAGACTGGTGCTGCTGCTGTTGGTGCGCCTGCTACCACTGCAGAATCCTGATTCCCCACCTCCACCTTCATCTCTTCGTCTTGTTCGTCGTCGGTGACTTCCAGCTCGTAGGTGATGTGTCCGGTGGCCTGGTACTCCCGCCTCATCCTGTCCAGCTCCACAATCAGCTTCCCAGCCACCACTAGTGGAAAACTAGCCTTTAGTCCCGGGTCCAAAGGGCCTTTAGTCCCGGTTGTGCAACCGGGACTGCGCAATCGGGACTAAAGGTCCAATCCTTTAGTCCCGATTGTGTTACGAACCGGGACTAAAGGTCCCTCCACCTGGGCGCGCTCGGGCGCTGCGGCTGAAGGACCTTTAGTCTCGGTTTGTAACACCAACCAGGTCTCAAGGTCCTATTTTTTTGAAAAAAAATTGAATTTTTTCGATATTTTGAATCTTTGAATTATTTGTCAGTTTAATCTCGAATCATCCCTAATCTCACACTGAATCACCCATCCTCACACTGCTCTACACTCAGCACGCTTAACTTTTGAGTTCCTTCCCAACTAGCTTCTAACATTGCATTGAGTACATCTTGATAATACATTGCATTAACATAAACAACATTGATTAATTAATACTAATCTTTATGTAGAAATCAATTATTAATTAAAAAAATTAAAATTTTAAAATAATTTGAATTTCTGGCAAAAATCTTCCTGCTTTCATAGTTCCCTTTGGAATTTTGAAAATAAAAAAATCCCAAATGGGTAAACCCCATTGCGAGCAGATGCAGATTTTCGCGTTGAACGTTTTGATATATTAAATAATTTTTTCTGAGTTCGTACGCAAAAGTTATTGCCATTTTACTAAGAATTTGCAAAAAAAAATCAAATATCAAAGTTTTAAATTTTCCCTCAAAGTAGGTTGCGTGGGGTATAGGCACGCCAAAGGATTTTAAAATCTGAAGTTTTTATCATTTTCGTTTATTCGTTTTGGACGTTTTTGTCACGCGGGCGGGGGGTAGGCATGAGAGGCAAAATTTCTTTTTTTTTTCCAAAAACCTTTTGTCCGGGTTGGTGTTTCCAACCGGGACTAAAGGTCTATCTTTATTACCTTTAGTCCCGGTTGGAGATAGTCCCGGTTGGAGATACCAACCGGGAGTAAAGGTGTCGCAACCTTTAGTCCCGGTTTGTATCTCCAACCGGGACTAAAAGTTCCGTTTGAACCAGGACTAAAGGTGTGCGACCGTCCTAGCCATTTAAACCGGGACTAATGCTCCCAGGGCCTCTGGACGAAAGGTCCGTTTTCTACTAGTGCACCTCGAGTACCTCCTGCACCTGAAAGGGGACGAGTTCCCAACCGTCGTCCTCAACATCAAAATCTCCATATGAAAAAATCTTAGGAATTCTTAAGTTCATCATGTATGTCAAGGTTTGTCCATATCTATCCCAACACATGTTTAACTTCACCAACCTATCCACTCTTCTTTCTTCAGCAATTTCATATCCAGCAGCTATATTTCTCCACTAGGTTGCACTCCATTTTTAACAATCCAAATATATTCTAATCTATTACAAACAATCTATTTGCCTAATGGACGGGCAAGGCAACGAGCCACACCTACATGATTTAGTAACAAAAATAAGCCGGAGAATTCCTGCCATAGCTGAAAATACATGTGGTCCACTAGTTAAGCTTCTTGTCGCAGCTAGTCCACCATTTTCGCTTCTAAGTTGGTGCTACAATCTCAAAAGGGAAGCAAAACATAAACAATTGAGGCAAATATGCCTTCCTCAACTGAGATTATGGTAGGCCTCGCCGACAAGAAAAATGTGCATCCTCTGATGAAGATTTTGCTAAATTTTGGCGAACATATAATGATATAACTAACAGAATAATTACAAACTGAACACAACAACATCTTCCACAAAATCTCGACATTAGTTGTTGTAAGGAATTATTATATTATAATAAAATAGTCAAACAAGCACACACATCAAAACCACAATCCAGTCGGGGAGGAGCAACGTACGACTAGCTAGCTTAATCCTTGTCTAGATGACTTCGGCATACTGTCCTTGTGCTCGTATCCCCTGGCAAACTTTACTGATCAGCAAAACCCAACCGACCTAAAGCTTAATAGTCCTAACAACGATCCCCTGGCGATACCTCCGTCGGCCTAGTTTTCGAAATAGAATGGTCGGAGGACGAACTGGGACAGGTGCTGCTGGTGCGCCTGCTACCACTGCAGAATCCTGATTCTCCTCCACCTCCACCTTGATCTCCTCCTCGTCTTGTTCGTCGTCGTCGGTGACTTCCAGCTTGTAGGTGATGTGTCCGGTGGCCTGGCACTCCCGCCTCATCCTGTCCAGCTCCACAATCAGCTTCCCAGCCACCTCGAGTACCTCCTGCAGCTGAAAGGGGACGAGTTCCCAACCCTCGCCCTCAACATCAAAATCTCCATATGAAAAAATCTTAGGAATTCTTAAGTTCATCATGTATGCTCATGTATGTCAAGGTTTGTCCATATCTATCCCAACACACATGTTTAACTTCACCAACCTATCCACTCTTCTTTCTTCAGCAATTTCATATCCAGCAGCTATATTTCTCCACTAGGTTGCACTCCATTTTTAACAATCCAAATATATTCTAATCTATAACAAACAATCTATTTGCCTAATGGACGGGCAAGGCAACGAGCCACACCTACATGATTTAGTAACAAAAATAAGCCGGAGAATTCCTGCCATAGCTGAAAATACATGTGGTCCACTAGTTAAGCTTCTTGTCGCAGCTAGTCCACCATTTTCGCTTCTAAGTTGGTGCTACAATCTCAAAAGGGAAGCAAAACATAAACAATTGAGGCAAATATGCCTTCCTTAACTGAGATTATGGTAGGCCTCACCGACAAGAAAAATGTGCATCCTCTGATGAAGATTTTGCTAAATTTTGGCGAACATATAATGATATAACTAACAGAATAATTACAAACTGAACACAACAACATCTTCCACAAAATCTCGACATTAGTTGTTGTAAGGAATTATTATATTATAATAAAATAGTCAAACAAGCACATACATCAAAACCACAATCCAGTCGGGGAGGAGCAACGTACGACTAGCTAGCTTAATCCTTGTCTAGATGACTTCGGCATACTGTCCTTGTGCTCGTATCCCCTGGCAAACTTTACTGATCAGCAAAACCCAACCGACCTAAAGCTTAATAGTCCTAACAACGATCCCCTGGCGATACCTCCGTCGGCCTAGTTTTCGAAATAGAATGGTCGGAGGACGAACTGGGACAGGTGCTGCTGGTGCGCCTGCTACCACTGCAGAATCCTGATTCTCCTCCACCTCCACCTTGATCTCCTCCTCGTCTTGTTCGTCGTCGTCGGTGACTTCCAGCTTGTAGGTGATGTGTCCGGTGGCCTGGCACTCCCGCCTCATCCTGTCCAGCTCCACAATCAGCTTCCCAGCCACCTCGAGTACCTCCTGCAGCTGAAAGGGGACGAGTTCCCAACCCTCGCCCTCAACATCAAAATCTCCATATGAAAAAATCTTAGGAATTCTTAAGTTCATCATGTATGCTCATGTATGTCAAGGTTTGTCCATATCTATCCCAACACACATGTTTAACTTCACCAACCTATCCACTCTTCTTTCTTCAGCAACTTCGTATCCGGCAGCTATACTTGGTTGCACTCCATTTTTAACAATCCAAATATATTATTATCTATTACGAACAATCTATTTGCCTAATGGACGGGCGAGGCAACGAGCCACGCCTACATGATTTAGTAACAAAAATAAGCCGGAGAATTCCTGCCATATCTGAAAATACACGTGATCCACTAGTTAAGCTTCTTGTCGCAGCTAGTCCACCATTTTCGCTTCTAAGTTGGTGCTAGAATCTCAAAAGGGGAGCAAAACATAAACAGTTGAGGCAAATATGCCGTCGTCGACTCGACTGAGATTTTGGTAAGCCTCGCCGACTAGAAAAATGTGCATCCTCTGATGAAGATTTTGCTAAATTTTGGCGAACATATAACTAACGGAATAATTACAAACTGAACACAACAACATCTTCCACAAAATCTAGACATTAGTTGGTAGTTGCTGTAAGGAAAAGCTTTTACACAACGAATTATTATATTAAGATAAAATAGTCAAACAAGAACCACAATCCAGTCGGAGAGGAGCAACGTACGAGTAGCTAACTTAATCCTTGTCTAGATGATTTTGGTATACTCTCCTCCTGCTCGCCTGACAACGCTGATTTACAAATCTTAGGTAATACAGAAACTCTTTAACTTTACTGATCAGCAAAACCAAACCAAACCTAATAAAGCTTAATATATAGTCCTAACAACGATCCCGGGGCGATACCTCCGTCGGCCTGGTCTTCGAAATAGAATGGTCGGAGGACGAACTGGAACTGGTGCTGCCGCTGCAGAATCCTGATTCTCCACCTCCTCCACCTTGATCTCCTCGTCGTCTTGTTCGTCGTCGGTGACTTCCAGCTCGTAGGTGATGTGTCCGGTGGCCTGGTACTCCCGCCTCATCCTGTCCAGCTCCACAATGAGCTCCTCCCTCATCTTCTCCAGCCGAGCAGCCTCCGCGGGTTCCTCCTCGACCAGCGCCCGCGGGAGGGGCCAGACCACGTAGGAGAGGTAGGTGTCCACCTGATCATCCGGCAGCAAGAAGGTCTTCTTCTTCCTCCTCTTCTCCACATCCTTCGTACTCGAAGGTGATCCGAGATTCAACTCCATTGTCGATGCGCCGAGATGAGATTGGTACGGTATTCAGGTGTAGATCGAGTAGCAGGCTCGGTCGTGTATTTATGAGAGACGGGGCATCGGTTCGCGTGTAGATCTGCACATGATTCGGTTTCAGGATCCAGGGCCGAATCGGATTCAGGAGCCCAACTCGACTCGGATGAGAGCAGGCATCCTCTGAACCTCCGCAGAAGAAGAAGAAGAAGAAGAAGGAGCTGATCGATGGCAAGGAATTGAAGAGAGACGATGGAACGTACCCGGCCGGGAAGCAGCAGTTGAGCGCTGAGATAGCCGCCGGCGCCGATCTTGTTCCCCACCACCCGACCCAGCCGCGTTTACAGAATCGTTTTCTTCTTTTTTTGTTTTGTTTTTTGCCGCGTTTATATATGGGTGGTGAGCCCGGTTTCCTGGCCAATCAACCATATCCAGCCTGCTCTCTAAAAGAGCAACACGTGTGTATCCATCCCTATTGGGATAATTGATGATAACCCCCCATGGTAAAAGTTTACTCACAGTCTCCTTTGATGTGTCACTTACATGTGGGGTTTAAATGATCGGGGGTTATCATCAAATCCCCTGAAACTTAGCAAGTAGGTGTTGTGCAATGTTGCTTGCCGGTGTCGAGAATTAGGGGGACGATTCGAGGGATAGTGAAACGGCGTCCCTCGTGCCGCCTTCTACCCCCTCACCTCTACTACTCTATGGTCGATACATCAAAGAGGATGAACTGCGTAAAATCATTACCAACCCGAACTTTATACTCTCTCCAATCCAAAACAAGTGTCACAGTTTTGAATTCGGATTAGTTCAAAACTGCTACACTTATTATACATCTATCGGAGGTAGTTGTAAAGATGATCCGTGATGCGCCGCATTCTCTTGAAAGTAATGTGCCAACAAAGTTTATTCTCTTGAAAGTAAATAAAATAAAATAAAATAAAATAAAACAAATGTCAAAACAAAGTTGCTCTTGCCGTTAAACCTTCAGACATAGTCATTGGCGAAGAAGATTGACGCTACAGAGCTAACGTTTGGTTCTTGACGTTGCCCGGCCTCATAGGCCTCACTTTTCTACTGCTCTATGAGTCTATGGCATAGTACCCCCACTTAGCGCTCGATATGTATGTACAGGTGACTCCATGAGATTAACCGGTACTACTTGGACCACGTCACGTTTCTACCATGATGGTCTACCACATTGTTCCAAAATTTACCCGGGCCCTGGCACATCAGTTTCAGGTCACAACCTACTTCGTCCTACATGATGATGCGTAGTTCATTAAAGTGGTTGCTCGGCAATCAAGCCCCATTGCACCAGTCGACTTTCAGGTTCCAATCAGTGTCATCGGGTATCTCCTCCTCCTTGGGACGGTCGACAGCGTACCTCTGGCAAACAAAACACAAGTTGAAAACAAGATTGAGAAACATGGAGAAAACTATTGCATTAAATAAACAACCCAAAAAAACAAAGCATTTGCAGGTTTAATCGTCACCTTATTGCGCCGAAGCTCGTTGAGAGCGTACATCTGGAAAATGAAAACAAAGTTGAAACAATATTGAGAAACGTGGGGAAAATATTGCATGAAATAAACAACCCAAAAGAAGAAAAAAAAATGCATCTGCAGGTTTAATCATCACTAGAATCTTTCCTAATTATTAAAATCCAAGCTTGTGTTAGGTCATCTCCAATAGATGGTCTAAGCTCGGTCTTTTATATCTCTATATAGACTATAGTCTTAACAACATTCCTCTATATCTTTTTCATCTTCAGCAGATTGTCCAAATTTCAGCTTATATACTCTCTGTCCTATATCTTGTAACAACCACTTGAACAGCTAGCAGCAACAAACAGAACAAGCACAGACAGGGACACGAAAAATTCAGCAATCAGTTCGTCTATGTGCAACACTCACTAAGGCTCGTGCCAGTGCACCGTCCTAGCGCTGCCACGTCAGCTTTTTCCCCCACTCTCACCCCACTCTCACCCAACGGTGCCAGTGCACGGGCTGTAGTGTCAGCTCTCAATTCTCTCTCCTCCACATCAGCATTTCTTTTTCAGATTAAGTTATTTCACTCGCTTTTGTTTAGACATTGAAAATAATGCAAGGAAATTATTTTATTCAACTAAAAATGTTACCGATTACATAATAATTAATAAAATTGCATAATAAATTTAAAAAATTACATAATAAATAGAAAATAAATTCTAATCCTCCTCCTCCTCATCCTCATCATCTTGCAGCCCAAGCTCTTTTTCCACCATCTTGATGGCCTTTGCATGTGTGCGTTTTTCTGCTTCGTTCATGTCGGCGGTTGATCGGTCCCTCATTTTGTTCCATTGCTTGAGTAGCTTAGCCTTCACTAAACCAGTCCACATGTTCTTCATTGCGAAGGATTTACTTGCTACCTCACTGCTTGATGAGGATTCCTTCCCCTTCCTCTTTCCCTTCTCCCTCCGTGCCGTTGCCTTGGCCCTATCGCGGCCTATTGGACGGTCCTCCTCCGTCGCCTCGCTAGAGCTGTACTCACCAGAAACTCCCAGACGGCTTCTCTTGGAAGTGGAATCGGATCCACTACCAGGACCATGTTGTCCTTTCCACTTCGCTTCATTGCGAACAGCTTGCCACCAGTGGTGGCGTCTGAAAGGCTGAGTCACTCTTATGTCATTCTCGTACCTCGCCATTGCCGCCTGCATGACCATTGCATCGTCTGCTCCACTCTGACGTAAACCTTCTTCTTGGATGTAGTATCCATTAAACATGGACACCTCACGGTTGTAGACGTTCCAATGATCTTTCAGTTGCTTCGCGGTCCGACGACGGGAAGGTTCCGAGGTAGAGTTGAAGGTCTCAGCTATCTGACCCCAAAAACTAACGCCGGTCTTGCTATTACCGGCGATAGACTCCTTGGAGTGAAAAATCCAAGCATGAACCTACACCGAAATAGATATTGTTAGTCATATAATAAAATAAAATTCCATATTAAATATGGCCCCGGAGGTGGAGGGTATGGACCATATGGCCCCGGAGGTGGTGTGCCGGAGGGGAGTAAAACTCGGGGATGCGGCGAAGAACCGACATTGGAGCGACGATGTGTCGGAGAGATATCATCTAGGGGAGGGGCTAGTGACCCGTCGGACTGCAAGAGGTCGGTGAATGGGGTGAAATCTGGAGACCAACCCGACATGGTGGAGAAGATTTGGGAGAGTGGAGGAGAGAAATGAGATGAAGTGGGGTGTGGAATGAGTGAAACCAGGGGGGTATTTATAGGGGGTTGGGGATGAAATTTGGAATTTTTTGACATTTTTTTTCGAATTTTTGGAGGCTGCAACGGATACTTCAACGGCTAGCTGACGTGGACGAATCAGAGCTCGCCACGTCAGCTAGCCGTTGCGGCTACCGCCTCCCTCTCTCGCCGTGCTCCCGCCTCCCTCTCGCCTCGCTCCCGCCGCGCTGCCGCCCCGCCAACGCGTCGCCTCCCTCTCGCCGCGCTCCCGCCTCCCTCTCGCCGCGCTCCCGCCGCCAACGCGGGCGACAGCGGGGCGGTAGCGCCCGCTACCGCCGGGCGACGGATCCGTCGCCCGCCGCTGCCGTCCCGCCCCCCTCCCGCCTCCCTCTCACCCCAAGCCGGGAGATACCGCCCCCCTTCTAGCCCCCACTAGCACCAGCCTAAGCAGTTCACATATGTGCAGCATTCAGCAATCAGTTTACCTATGTGCCATCAATCAGTTCACATGTGTGCAAAGTTCACACTAGAGCAGCAATAAGTAGTAGCAAACTGCAGCAGCAAAACACAAAGTTCTTCCTCACTGTCGCTCCAGCGTGAAAGCAAACCATCAGTGGGAAACTGCAGTAGCAGCAGCCCCTTCAGCAGATTTTGCCCAACTTGACACAGAGCACCCAGCCACCTGCGCCTCCCCGACTTCTTTTCTCCTCCATGGCTCCCTCTCTCCTCCCTTCCGACATTCGCAGCTTTTCCTCATCTCTAGGGTGTTTGGTTAGGCTTTTTTCTTGGCTTTTGACTTTGGCTTATAAGCCATAAAAGTATCTAATTAGGTGCTTTTGGCTTTTGACTTTTGGATTATACCATAGTAAAACATAAGTTAAAAGCCAAAAGTCAAAAGCACCTATTTATGTGCTTTTTGGGCTTATAAGCCAAAGCCAAAAGCCAAGTAAAAAGCCTAACCAAACACCCTTCGACGTCGTCCTGGCTCCATCTCTCGGTCAGTCGCACCATCGCCGGCCTCTTTCTCCTCCCCCACCTCCAGGGCCCACACGGTACCCTGCTCCTCCCCTCATCGACGCAGCATCCCGCGCACATGTGGCGGCACGACGCCAATGCTGCGTCCTGCCCCTCCAGCTGTGGCCACCATCCCCACCCGGTGTCGGCCCCCCAGCCCCTCCCTCTCTACTCTCTCCAGATGTCGCGGCGTGACATGCACCCCGGCATCTGTAGCCTCCGACTAAGTCGGCAGCGCACATACCAGTTATCATGGTACTGATTGATTGTAACAACTACATGTTGATTGATCTGCAAGTTTCCCTATTTATTTATCACATCTTTGCAGTGATCAATTACACTATTCACATACTTCCTCACTTCCAGCCTAGCAGCAAAAAGAACGACAATGGTGCTCATCGGTTCATACAACTTGGGTGTTTTTCAATAGCTGATTATGAGTTAAAAGAAAGCTAGTGCAATTTCTGCATATACAGAATACAGGTATTTACCAAAATGAGTTGTACTCATTGTAGTTTCATTTTATCAATTAAAAGCTATTTCATTCATCATTTCATCCATTTGTAAAGGTGTCACACGTGCAAATATAAGATGTATGAAGTTGAAGGTTGAACATCATTTTATCAAAGTTCCTATAGTAGTGCTAGGGTAGTTTGAGTTGTATGCTTCTATCGGACAATTTATGATACTTGAGTGGGACTGTCAAAAGCAATAGAAGATAAATGAAGTTAATACTATCAGCGTTCGAACATTTGTCGGGTCTAAAAATGAACTTTCATAAGAGCGAGTTGTTTTGTTTTGGTGATGCTCAGGATGACGTCTCTCTGTATGCCGAGCTTTTTGGCTGTGTGCAAGGCCAGTTTCCTATAAAATATTTGGGTATTCCGATTCACTATCGGAGACTTACAAATGCTGAATGGAAAATGGTAGAGGAGAGGCTTCAGGCTAGACTAAATAGCTGGAAAGAAAAATTACTATCCCTAGGAGGGAGATTGGTACTCATTAATTCAGTACTAAGCAACATGGTACTGTATATGATATCTTTCTTCCAACTACCAAAAGGAGTCTTGAACAAACTGGATTATTTCCGATCAAGATTCTTTTGGCAGGGTGATAGTGAGAAGAGAAAGTACCTTCTTGCTAAGTGGAGTGTGGTTTGCCGACCAAAAGATCAAGGAGGACTTGGTGTCACTAGTAGAAAACGGACCTTTCGTCCAGAGCAAGATTTTGCTCTAGTCTCGGATGAATTTTGAACCGGGACTAGAGGGGGGCTCTAGTCCCGGTTCATCGGCTACGAGGCCGGCAGTCTCTAGTCCCGGGTCATGGGAGAGCGCTAGTCCCGGTTCGTATAACGAGCCGGGACTAGAGTTCAGCGCCTGTTAATCTCCCGCTACACCACGGTAGAGACTTGGCGACACACTTGTGTAGGCAAAGGTCCGCTATGTCCAACACATCGGCTGTCGGCATAGCTCTACACATTTGTTGTCACCTTATATGTCGGCAAAGGTAAGCCAACTACCACATCTTATCTGTCGGCGTTCGCTTGGCGACAAAGAATCTGTTGGCAATCACTTGGAGACACATAATCTGTCGGCAGAGGTCTGTGCACACACCCTAAGTGTCGGCGTATGTGTACACGTGGCAAGCAACCAGACTTCGCGAAAAAGTGCCCGCGAGACTTGGGCGCGAGACGTAATTTCATTTGGTCGCGCGGCACAATTTCCCTCCCCTTGTATCTAGATATCCCCAATGATGGGGTCGTAGCATAGAAAACAAAAATTTTCCTACGCAACAAGCGGAATAAACCCCAAGGATCTAGATCTACTAGATGGAGGTAGCGAAGATGAGATCCAATCTCTTACCCTTGAAGATCAACAAACGCGTTTTGTCGGTGCAGGGGTTGGCTAGTCGATCCCCGCAACTAGACTCATCTAGTCGCGAGGAGATGTATTTCCTCGAAGTCCAATCCGACGAAGTGCCACAAGGGGTAGCACCTCCGCGGTATCCACACGTACGGCTCGATGTAGATCTCCTCCTTCTTGATCCCGCAAGCAAGGTGGAGATGGCTAGATGGATCTCGGCACCACGACGGTTGTGGTGGCGTTGATGGTGTAGTCTCCACGAGTAGGGCTTCGCCAAGCCAAGCAAGAGGAGAGGGAGAGGAGGGCATGGTGCAGCAGCCCTACGGCTAGGGGTGGTGCAGCATCTACGGTGGAGGAGATGGCGGCAGCCCTTCGGGAGAGGGGTGGCGCCATGGGGAGGTGAAGGAGGCGGCGGCTAGGGCAAGGGAGAGGGGTGCGGCTAGGCAGCCTTGGCCTAGGTGTGCCGCACCCCCACCCCTCCTTTTATAGGTGGAGGCAAGGGGAGGGGCGTGCTAGGGTTTGGGGAGGGCTGGCCGGCCCCCCCTTTCCTTGGCCCCCAAGTTGGGGCGCCTTCCCTTGGGCTCCAAGCCCACACGCATGGGCCCCTTAGGGCTGTGGTGCGGCTGGCCCATGAGGCCAGTCCACCACCCCTTTAAATCATGTGGGCCCCATACTCCTATGGGCCCCACTTCTAGACCCCTCTAGAACCTTCTAGAATCTTCCGGAACCCTTCCAGAAAATCCCGGAACTTTTCCGATACCTCCGGAAACCACTTTCCTTATATGAATCTTATTCTCCGGACCACTCCGGAACTCCTCGTGATGTCCGGGATCCTATCCGAGACTCCGAATCACCATTCGATCATTCCATCAATTATCTCATCGCTAACCCTAGCTACATCGGAGCGTTAAGTGTGTGACCCTACGGGTTCGAGAACATGCAGACATGATCATATCAATAATCAACAGCGGGACCGGGATGCCCATATTGACTCCCACATATTCAACGAAGTTCTTTATCGATTGAACCACGATGCCGGAGATTCTTAATCTCATATACGATTCACTTTGTCTCACCGATATTTAATTTGCCCGAGATTTGATCGTCGATATCTCCATATCTAGTTCTATCTCGTTACCTGGCAAATTCTCTTTACTCGTCCATAATATAGGATCTCCGTGATTAACACTTAATCACATGGTTGCAACCTTTCTGATGCTATATTACTGAGAGGGCCCAGAGATATCTTTTCCGTCACAAGGAAGGACAAATCCCAGTCTTGATTCATGACACCCAACAAATACCATCGGAGATACCTGAAAGCCACCTTTATAATCACCCAGTTACGAAGTGACGTTTGATGTCCACAAAGTATTCCTCCGGTAAACGGGAGTGACATAATCTCATGGTCTAAGGAAAATATACTTGGCATACTAAAAGTGTTGGCAATGAAACTTGTTGTGACACGATCAATTGCAACTCTTTATTATTTGGGTCTTGTCCATCACATCATTACTCCTAATGATATGACTCCGTTATCAAGTGACTATAACAAGTCCATGGTTAGGAAACTCTAACCATCTCTTGACTAACGAACTAGTCCGGTAGAGGCTTACTAGGGACACCTGTTTGTTTATATTCCACACATGTATTATGTTTCCAATTAATACAATTATAGCATGGATAATAAATTATTATCATAAACACGAATATGCTAATAAACCATTTTATTATTGCCTCTAGGGCATATTCCCAACAGTCTCCCACTTGCACTAGAGTCAATAATCTAGTTTACATTTTCTCGATCCAACACTCATGGTGTCTAACACTCATGTAGTCTCAGTGCTGATCATGTTTGCTCGTGGAAGAGGTTCTGTCCGTGCTCTGTACTATACAGTTCTTTATGTTCTTTGCAAAACGTCAATGTCACCTAATTTGACATTACTTTATCATCTCATGATAAACCTATTATCATCACATGATAATTCTCATATCATCATCATATGATGAATATAATATATTTGGTTAGAGAGTGAGATTTTCGTTTCCCGTTTATGCCTCCATGACGTATGATCAGTCAAGAGGACTTTCACATAGCATGTGCACCCGGAACTCACTCAATCTTGAAACAAAATTTCTCAAACCATAATATTATATCTTTTAATCCTTGAATTAATCATATACTCCTATATGTTGTAGACTCACAAATCGACAGTGCGATCATGTCACTTCGATATTTTCGATCATGCTTTCGCTGCGCTTCTGCTATTATGAGATTTCCAATCTAGTTTAGTTTTATGACTTCAACCAAGTCTACCAATCTCTAGATCTCAACTCCATGAAAAATGACTCCTCATTTAACATGTTCTTCTAACCAAGAACTTGGGTCACATATCGTCAAATACAAACACATGGTTCTTATATGTTTTAGACCTATGAACAATTCATAGCGAATTCTAACATATCCTCCAACCATCATTTTTGTACCGAGTTATCAACTCAATGTTTCACCTATTTTTCACAAGCAGATGAACCTTTCTTCTCTTGTTTTATTTTGAACTCCTTCAAAATCTTACTTAGGTTAAACATCATGACATAATGCTTTATCAAACATATCTATCCTCTATAGATACATCCATCTCCATGGATATTTGACGTTTCAAACTAACTTCACAAGTTATACTTTGGTTCCCGACTCATTTACAACATTTATGAAATCTCCATTTCACACAAACAAGATGTTGTAAACTCCCACTCAAATATACATCATACACATATTAAATTGTGAAACCACATTGGCTCCCACTCAGAAATATGTTATCTCTATATTTGACCATGATTTAACTAGCTCCCACTCAAACATATGTCACCACATATTTTGATCTTGGAAAATAGTTTCTGCTCTGACTTAATATATGTCGCCACATATCTTAATTAGATCACACTCGTGTAATTTCTCGATATTTTGGACACCTCCAAAATTCTTAATTAACTATTAATATCGAGAACTCTTTATACGAACACTAGTACTCTACTAGCTTTAAGTTTTATTTATTCTCTACAAAACACGTTTTGAGGAATAAATATGTGAAACATCACTTTCACAAAATCAAGCAACAATTACTTTGTGATTTAAACTTAACATCGAATGACTCTTAGTCACTTTCGTATTTAAGGTTTCTATTTCTTCTTTGTAGTTTCGTAGGTATGTCTTGTTTCTCAAACATGACAAGTAAATCATGAATATTATTTTGTAACCTGACAAAACTTTAATATTCTTGAATCCTACTTTTCTTTAGACAAGCTAAACCGAAATTCAATGATCACCATCATCAATTCCTTTATGTGTCAAGTTTTAACCAACATAGCACTTTACATATGTGCCACTTGATACATAAACAAGCAAGGTTTTAGCTTTTCCATTCCATCAATTCTTTTATCAATGAAACCTTTTCATGATAAATCCACTAAAACATTTAACACAATCAACAATTGATTTGTCCCTTTTAGTCTCTCATTGTGGAATCTCTATTCATAGTCACATATGAATATACTACAAACTTTATTTGCAATAGTTTCTAATTATCTCATAATTAATGAAACCACTGTTTCACATAACTCATATGCGAAATGCAAATCATTAAATAGATCCTTATTTCTAAACAGAGTGTTTATCAAATAAATCTAAATGCTATTATTAAACCCCCCGAAATAAAACCCTTCTTTGAGACCACACAATATCAAATAGTGTGTGATTACAATATCTTAGGACATATCAAACGCCTTTGAAATATTCTAAATATTGTAATTTGTGATAACACTTCTCACAAGTCCACATACTAACATATAACTCAAATATTTTTGTCTCTTTTGATCAAATCATAAAGACTCAATTTTCTTGTTAACTTAATATCCTAAACTCCAGAAATTTATTTGATCTCATCAAATATCATAACTCGAATAAATACACCTATTTAATCATTTATGATGGAGTTCACAAAATAATGACATCTAACATTTGCTGAAAATACAACCAACACTTGTGTTTATTTCGGCAACTCATGACACACTTCCAAAGGGTGGCATTTTTAGTCATACTCCTTCAACAAGGCGCATTGATAAAACATCAAAATGTTTATTCAATCTTTAGCACGACTAAAACAATTGTCATTATTAAGTTTTGGATATTTTAGTATGTCACATATTTTATAAATGTTCAACCAATTTATCATCTAGATTATAATAAGAATAACACACTTATAATCGAAACTTGTGATTTCCAAAAAGGATCACTCATGAAAATAGAACAACCATTGTCTTTAACATGAATAACCGTCTCACATAAGTAAGACACACTAATCAAAATCACACTTAGTTCGATTACAAAACTTATTCAAATCCTCTAATCCAAATGATAAATGTAGGGACAGATTGTTGCCAGCATCAACTCCTTGATTGCCACCATTCCGCAACGTCTTCCCATATCCCTTATGCAAATCTCAAGCAGCAGGTTCTGTTTTCATAAAACAGAATGAGTATCAAATACTTATCGGAACCGCCACAATTGCAATTTGGACTTAAACACTTATAACTTGTATATCACTATATACTTTCTGCATTGTCAACTTCTCTTGCTATGGGTTCCACTTTGACATGACGTAGCCGAGACACAAATTCATAGAAAGTGATCTAATCCCTTCCCATGGCATAGTCTCCGACATAATTCTTGAAGTTGGGGAGAAGCTAGCGTATCACCCCATCTATCGCGAAACCGTCATTCATCTCGTGATTCCAAACAAGCACTAGACGATGATGTATCTCATGCATTATCCTCAGGTGTTGTTCCAAGCAAGTGTTCTCTTCCATCTTGAGTGAAAGAAAACCGTTCAGACATTCAAACCTTGCAATTCTAACTTGCGCTGAAAAACTATTTTCCAACTCACCAACAATCTCCATTGCAGTCAAGTTCTTGAATTGTCTACCTAGATCAGAATTCATGAAGGTGCACATCATCCACTTGACTTTCAAGTAGGTGGTTCAAAACCACTCCATGTACTCTTCATCGCTTGCAGAAATATTTGGGTTTATCTCCTATAGGTTCTTCTAACATGTAGAGCTCATCATTGGTGTGTAGGACTTCTTTCAGGACGCAGGTACTACTCAACAAATTTGACCCATCGAGACGCAGTTTTTCAGCAACGAACTACCGTAGTCAACCATGATCTACAAGGATTTTTGCAAAGACATCTGGACTTTTGTTTATGATAATTTTAGTTCATCTTAATGAACTCCCACTAAACTCAACATCTCTCTGGTTGTTTAGTGACACACGATCCAAATCCACTACACCACAACCGATCATCACGTGAGATGATGTAGCTTCAAAGGTGAACATCACCATGTTGATCATATCATCCATATGACTCGTGTTTAGCCTTTCGGCTCTTGTGTTCCGAGGCCATGTCTGTACATGCTAGGCTCGTCAAGGAAACCGTAGTATTTCCACGTGTGTAAATCTGGCTTACACCCGTTGTATGTGAACGTTGAATCTATCACACCCGATCATCACGTGGTGTCTCAAAACGACGAACTTTCGCAACGGTGCATACTAGGGAAGAACACTTCTTGATATTAACGTGAGAGATCACCTTATCATGCTACCGTCGCGATCACATCTAAGCATAACAATAAGGTGCATAAAAGGATTAACATCACATGCAATTCAAAATTGTGATATGATATGGCCTTTCTTCTTGTGCTTTTGATCTCCATCTCCAAAGCACCGGCATGATCTCCATCTCCGGCATGATCTCCATCATCGCGGCGCCATCACCATGGTTGTCCACCAACTATTGCAACTACAACTAATGCTACTCTTAGCAATAAAGTAAAGCAATTACATGGTGATTCAATGACACGCAGGTCACAAAAAATAAAAGACAACCATATGGCTCCTGCCGGTTGCCGTACTCATCGACATGCAAGTCGTGAAAGATTGCAAACATGATCATTGCATACATTATCACAAATCACATATTGGCCATACCACATCACATGACCCCCTCTGCAAAAACAAGTTAGACGCCTTCTACTTTGTTTATGCAAATTTTACGTGGCTTGGGTCAACGAGATAGAACCGTTCTAATCTACGCAAAAACCACAACGGTGATATAATAGTTGCTTATTTACTCATCCTTTTGAAAGGCCTTCCATTGAAAATTGCATCTTCACTAAAGCAAGAGAAACAGACACCCGCCAGCCACTTATGCAAAACAAGTTGCATGTCAGTCGTGGAACCGGTCTCTCGTGCGTGGACGAGTAAGGTTGGTCCGGGCCGCTTCATCTCACAATACCGCAAAGACGCAAAGTGCACGCGAGAAGGTAGCAACATAAAATATCAACGCCCACAACACTTGTGTTCTAATCGCACCAACATCTACGAATAGATCTAGGCTCTGATACCACTGATGGGGTCGTAGCATAGAAAACAAAAATTTTCCTACGCAACAAGCGGAATAAACCCCAAGGATCTAGATCTACTAGATGGAGGTAGCGAAGATGAGATCCAATCTCTTACCCTTGAAGATCAACAAACGCGTTTTGTCGGTGCAGGGGTTGGCTAGTCGATCCCCGCAACTAGACTCATCTAGTCGCGAGGAGATGTATTTCCTCGAAGTCCAATCCGACGAAGTGCCACAAGGGGTAGCACCTCCGCGGTATCCACACGTACGGCTCGATGTAGATCTCCTCCTTCTTGATCCCGCAAGCAAGGTGGAGATGGCTAGATGGATCTCGGCACCACGACGGTTGTGGTGGCGTTGATGGTGTAGTCTCCACGAGTAGGGCTTCGCCAAGCCAAGCAAGAGGAGAGGGAGAGGAGGGCATGGTGCAGCAGCCCTACGGCTAGGGGTGGTGCAGCATCTACGGTGGAGGAGATGGCGGCAGCCCTTCGGGGAGAGGTGGCGCCATGGGGAGGTGAAGGAGGCGGCGGCTAGGGAAAGGGAGAGGGGTGCAACCTTTCTGATGCTATATTACCGAGAGGGCCTAGAGATATCTTTTCCGTCACAAGGAAGGACAAATCCCAGTCTTGATTCATGTCACCCAACAAATACCATCGGAGATACCTGAAAGCCACCTTTATAATCACCCAGTTACGAAGTGACGTTTGATGTCCACAAAGTATTCCTCCGGTAAACGGGAGTGACATAATCTCATGGTCTAAGGAAACTATACTTGGCATACTAAAAGTGTTGGCAATGAAACTTGTTGTGACACGATCAATTGCAACTCTTTATTATTTGGGTCTTGTCCATCACATCATTACTCCTAATGATATGACTCCGTTATCAAGTGACTATAACAAGTCCATGGTTAGGAAACTCTAACCATCTCTTGACTAACGAACTAGTCCGGTAGAGGCTTACTAGGGACACCTGTTTGTTTATATTCCACACATGTATTATGTTTCCAATTAATACAATTATAGCATGGATAATAAACTATTATCATAAACACGAATATGCTAATAAACCATTTTATTATTGCCTCTAGGGCATATTCCCAACACCCAAATCGAACCCGCACCGCACAACCCTAGCGTCCACCCCTCCTATCCACTCCACCGCCGCCGCTGCCGCCATCGTGCTCCCGCGTATACTGCGGCCCTTCCCCCGCCTACGGCCGCCACGCCTCCGCCCCAGCTGCCTACGGCGGCGGGCGGGAGGACGACTAAGGCCGCCACGCCCCTGCCCCGGCCTACGGAGGAGGCCACGAGGACGACTACGGCCGCCACGCCCTGGCTCCGGCATACGGTGCCCACGCCCCGGCCTATGGCCGCGAGGACGACTACGGCCGCCACGCCCCTGCCCCAGCCCACGGCAGCGGCGACGGCTACAGTGCGCCGGCTCTGGCGGCCTATGGGGGACGCGGGCGGGAGGAAGGCTACGGCCGCCACGCCCCCGCTCCCGCGTACGGCGGTGGCCGCGATGATGGGTACGGCGCGCCGGCGCACGGCAACGTCGTCCACGTCTCCCATGAGTCCGGCCGCGAGAGGCCGATGCAGGTATGGATTCCGCTCCCCTCCGGACGATCTCAGGCGAGCCCCCTCTCCGCCGCCGATCTTCGGCGATCCACAGCTCCGCAGCTGCCCCCTCGCCTCCACCAGCTTCCATTCCCTCCCCACTCACCCGATCGAAACTCGCCCCTCTCCCTCTGTCGAACTCACCTCTCTCCCATCTGACCCTTGATCTGCTGAATGGTGGCCGGTGGAGACCGGCAAGGCCCTGAATCTGGTGGAGGGTAGCTCTCTCCTCTCTCTCTAATCTCTCCCCATGTCGATCTGCTATGGCAAGGCGGAGGGCGACGAGTCCCTGCATCTAGAGGAGGACGGTGCAGGCGGCACGCTTCTCCTGTAGGCTGTAGAGTGTGCCTCCTCCTCCCGTGACATCGTGTGAAGCATTACCCAATTCGTGGGAACGGCAGCCTGCTGGCACACAACAGTGATGCAGATGCACTATGCTGGGCAAGAAGCAAGGGGTTTGCCTCTCTGCTCCAAAGTTGTCTCTCTTCACGCCCTGCAGGTTAGGTTCCTGCTGGCACACAACAGTGATGCAGATGCACTATGCTGGGCAACAAGCAAGGGGTTTGCCTCTCTGCTCCAAAGTTGTCTCTCTTCACGCCCTGCAGGTTAGGTTCGAATATGTTTTCTCTTCTATGGTAATAAAAGCATTCTATTTTGTACTGTTTTATGCTGGCGTGTTAAACTAACCTATGGTTTCTTCTATATTTGCAGACCTGTTTTGTTTTGGTTGTGCTGAATGGAAGGGAACACTAAGGGTGTGTTTGGTTTGAGTCATCGGATGGAATGGAATGGGTCCAACCTACACCTGCGTCTGATTCCTGCGTTTGGTAGACAACAAGGATGGGAACCAACTGATTCCCGAAACGGCATATTCGCTCTAGATCCGGAATTTGGTGGTTCCACCGAATCGGTGGAATTACCTCGTTCTCTCTGCCGACTCCCCTAATCTCCCCCGTATCCTCCTTATCTCTTCCACCTTTAACCTGTCCTTTGGATCTTGCAACGGGCCGGCAATGGTGCGCCAGATCAAGCTGACGGACGAGTGCCAGATCCGGTCAACGGAGAAAGGAGGCGGAGCGCCAGGTCGGGCTGACGAAGAAAGGAGGCGGAGCGCCGGCTAGGTAGCCACAAGAGCGGCTCCATCAGGTAGCTCCTGCCCTTCCGCGGCGGCGCCTGGAGGACCTCCCGCTCGCGGCGGCGCGCATGAATCAAGCAGTAGGGCGGCCAGCCGGCCAGCTAGCAGCAGGGACGCGGGCCAGCAGCAAAGCAGCAGGGCCGCGGGCAAGCTGCGAAACAGGATAGCAGCAAGGCAGCGGGCGAGCTGCGAAGCAGGCTAGCGGCAAGGCAGCGGGCGGCCGTGAAAGCAGGCTAGCATGCAGCAGGGCTCCCTGCGCTGGCGCGTCTTGGCGTGAGGAAACTAAACACATTCTTGGCATTCTACCTTTCAACCAGACGCAAGAACGTAACCAACCCATTCTAGTTTTCTCACCTACCAAACATGAGAATGGAACCAACCCATTCAGCAGGAATGGAATGATGACATTCCATTCTACTTGGTTCCCATACCAAACACACCCTAAGGTATGCGTTTTGTTTTCCATTTTCTCTGTCGATTAGAATCTGCCAACATTAGCTTTTTTCATAGTATCTTGGATGCTCTTGCAGATTAATTGTGGAAGGATCTCGTTTGTGCTGCTCCATGAAACTGTAGTGCAGAGGTGTTGGCACATTTACTAAGTCTTTTGTCTTAATAATCTTGTGTATCTTGGTCAGTCAGCAATTAGTAAGATAGGTCGACTTTAGGATCTGTGGGAGTGGAGTCCTGTTCTACCACACCTAATTAGGTGTCATACTGCTATCGGGTGCATGAATTATGATATGGATGCTTTATTAAGGTGATTATTTCTTTTTATGTTCATGGTATTGCGTCACACTGTATGTCTGCTTTGTGATATAAAGAATAAGGCTTTTTACGTGGAATTCCCATACTATATGTGTGAAAGTGGGGATTCAGCTATGCAAGGAATTTTCTTGATGTGCGGACTTACAGTTATTTTTCTGATAATTAGTTGGCAATAGAGGCACATGTTTGAAGGAACTCTAGAAACTTGACACCATACAAAGCCTGAGTTGCTTATATTGTTCTATGGTTAGTCTGGTTTCTGTACTGTTTATGCTGATAAATTGAAGAGTTAAATAGTCCTATATTGCTGCATCTTCTCACCTGAATAAGGTAGTTAGAATAGTCATTCATGATGATCCTTGTTAGGACATGAAGTATGTCCAGCAAATGTTCATGTTTCAGACTAAAGCATGGTCTCGAAGTGTAGCCTGAAGATATCCATTAATTAACAAATAATTTAAACAATGACCTGGTAGCAATTTTCCTTGTAAAGAGTATTATCCATGTTGACTCCTGTGATATTTTTATGGTTCCTTGTCTGCCTTTTTAAGTTTTTGTACATCTATATTAATTTGTAATGCCCTTCACCAAACGATGTGTTGTACAATTTCGAAAGATGAACAATTAATGTTATGCCACCCGTGAGTTCTCAATGAATGGTTAGGATAAGTTAGCAATCATAACAACATTTGTCATAATTTACTTTGGTGATGTCCAGTTGGTAGTCTATACGCCATTGTGTCTTAAAATTCTTTTGTTTACCTTGAAAGTTTCAGAGCTTGACAAATTCATGTGAATAAATTCCAGGGATTGATACACTTGTGCAGATGGATGTGATGTCTTTGAAGTGCATTGGACCGTTCGGTGTATGAAGTGTTTTGGAGCAGCAACATTATGCCCGTGGATGTACTGTTAGATCTATGATAAGCAGCAATGTTTTGCTGTATTTACCAAAAACAGTTGCTATACATATATATGATTAATTGGCCTAGCTATGTAAAGAAACGAATGTTTGTACTTGTGAATTGTGATCAATATATTGTTGATGTATATGGATGTATGCTTGTTAATGTGTCTTGTATGTTGATATACGGAGTAGAACCTATAAACTGATAGTTCAATATGGAATTATCTAACATGGAATTTATAAACTAATGACATCGGTATTGAGCATAATTTTCTATACAATTGTTTGTTTGGCTGTGTATTACTTACCAGCACAATGTGTCGGCAGAAGTATTGCCACAACATAACTGTAGGCAAAGGTAGGGAATATCTAGACAGGATAACTGTCGGCAAAGGTAGGGCGTATCCAGACAGGATAACTGTCGGCAAGTGTATCATCTGTCGGGAAAACATTTGCCGACTGCTTTTGCCCCGACTCTTTATCTTCTGTGGGCAAGACACTTAGCGACACATTTTCTGTCGGCAAAGGGTACCTACGCCGACAGATGCTTCTGTCGGCAAGTGACTACCGTGGTGTCGGCGGTTCGATTCTGAAACCTTTAGTCCCGGCTCGTGTTTAGAACCGGGACTAGAGGTCCGCGCGTTTGAAAGCTGATCAAGCCGCCTTAGAAGATGATCAGCCGGCGGCGTTGATTCATACGTGAAATTATTGCACCGCTGCCGCCTTGGAAGCTGATCAGCCAGCCCGCACGCACGCCGCCGGCCTCCCTCTCCTGCCCGCCGGCCTCCCTCTCCTCTCCTCTATATAAAGCAACTCTAATCCATGGCCTTAAGCACATCCAAATCCCTCTCTAATATCCTCTCAAAAAGCCTACCCTTCGAAGATGCCGCTCGTGATCGCGCGCGTTCCTGAAGATCGGGTGTACCACCTCACCGCCGATCGAGTTAGGTTTAGGTTTGTCGTAAGGTTTACGGTCTCGGTTTCGGGCTAGGGTTAGACATAACTAATTCAAAAAAATCAAAAAAATGGAAAACCTTCACATGGCATCCTTTTATGTGACCTACCACCTGGAAAAAATTATAAACATGAGTTATGGAGGTTTTTATAAAAAAAACTTCACAGAAATGAGCTACGAGGTACAAAGATGTATGGTTTTCGACTGAAATTAGCTGGGTATGACATTTAACATAGCAAAAAATGTCGAAACGAGGCAATTTTTGACACAGTTGTGTATCTTGGTTGTAGAATAGTATTGACTAAAGGGTTTAGGGTTTTCGTTGAATAAAAAACATTTTTCATTTTTTTCGTGTCAAAACAGACTTTTTTTGTGAAGCAGCTACCAAAATGGTTCACCGAAAGAGAAACATCCAAATAGATAGAAAATAATAGATCACCTTATAAGTGCATTTAACCCTAGGTTTGGATATAAAAACATACTTCGGCATTTCAAACATTTCAGATAAGTTTCTGCCGATTTCGGTGGAAGTGGGTCTGATTTGAACTACGAGTGCCGCATAGTTTGATCATGATTTTTTGCAAAAATCACTTTTAGATCCACAATGTATACTTTCTTTAGAGATCTTTGACGGTTTTTGTTGGATCGAAGTTACGATTAGGTTTAGGTTTGTCGTAAGGTTTACGGTCTCGGTTTCGGGCTAGGGTTAGACATAACTAATTCAAAAAAAATAAAAAAATGGAAAACCTTCACATGGCACACTTGTGTATCTTGGTTGTAGAATAGTATTGACTAAAAGGTTTAGGGTTTTCGTTGAATAAAAATATTAGTTAATACATTTTTAATTGAAAGTGGCAAAATTGTTAATAGTTTGAATAGTTAGATTAATTATTTTGAAAAACAGAAAATGTTTTGGATTACTTATTTAAATTCGAACACTTTTCATTTTGAAATTTCTGTCAGATTCAAAAAATATTAGTTAATGCATTTTTAATTGAAAGTGGAAAAATTGTAATAGTTTGAATAGTTAGAATAATTATTTTGAAAAATAGAAAATGTTTCGGATTATTTATTTAAATTCAAACACTTTTCATTTTGAAATTTCTGTCAGATTCGAAAATATGCAAAAATATGCAGAAATAGTGAAGTTATTCAAAAACCCTAAAAATATGCAGCAGTTATTCAAAAATTTGGTCCTTGGCGCGCAAAAAAAATCACCTCTAGTCCCGACTGGTAAAACCAACCGAGACTAGAGGTTTTTTTGGCGCGCTCTTTCGGTCCACCAAAAAAACCTCTAGTCCCGGTTGGTGAGGGTACCCTCTAGTCCCGGCTCGTGGCACCAACCGGGACTAGAGATTTTTTCGGATAAATAGCGACACCTCCTCCCCGGTTCGAGCCACAAACCGAGACACACAGGGAGGAGACACCGCCGCACGACAGACGACGCCGTCAGGTTGCCCGCGCGCCGCGCTCGCCTCCTCCTCCCCGGCGCCACCGCACGAGACGACCGCCGCGTGCCACAGTCCGCGTCCGAGCCCCCTACCGCGCGCCGCCACTGCCGCTCTCCCCAGCCCGCGAGCCCCCCGCGCGTCCGCGCCCGAGCCCCGGCCCACGCCGCTGCCGCTCTCCCCAGCCTGTCCGCGCCCGAGCCCCGGCCCACTCCGCTGCCACTCTCCCCCGCCCGAGCCCGCCGCGCTACCGCCGTCGCAGAGGTATACCGAGCCGCTCCCCTTTCTCCTCCTTTTTTAAGTCTAGTTAGAAGTTCTTTAGAAATTGCTAAGTTAGACTAGAAATTGTTTACAAATTGCTACTAGAAATTGTTTAGAAATTGCTAAGTTGGACTAGATATTGTTTAGTAATTGCTAAGTTAGACTAGATATTGTGTTTTTAGTTTATTGCGTCTAAATATTGTGTTTTTAGTTTATTGTGTACTTTAGAAATTGCTAAGTCTAGTTAGATTAGATAGTACTTTAAAAATATTGTTTAGAAATTGCTAAGTCTAAATATTGTGTTGTTGATGTGCTAGACACTCTTTTTTCATTGTTGTATTTTAAGTGATACTAGAAATTGTTTACAAATTGCTAAGTGATACTAGAAATTGTTTAGACGAAATTGTTAAGTTGGACTAGATATTGTTTAGAATTTGCTAAGTCTAGTTAGATTAGATAGTACTTTAGAAATTTCGTTTAGAAATTGCTAAGTCTAAATATTGTGTATTTAGTTTATTATGTCTACGAATTGATAAAGCCGATGATTTAAACTATGTCACGGTAAATACAAGGAGAGTGTCTACAATGCCTTGTAGTGTATACAATTAGAGTGTTTGTATTAATACATGGTCTTGTAGACACTCTTTTTGCCTTGTTCTGCATGGCAATGATATATGAGGCTTTCTGTTGTTGATGTGCTAGACACTCTTTTTGCATTGTTGTATTTTAAGTGATACTAGAAATTGTTTACAAATTGCTAAGTGATACTAGAAATTGTTTACAAATTGTTGTATTATGTTAGCATTTTGTCCAACTTAAAATAATTGTAAATAATGTTTTATTATATTGCTTTATTATGATCGATGAGCTATTTAGGGTTGCTTGTGTGTGTGCCGATGATTAAAAATGTTGTGGCACTATGTGGTAACCCTGAAGGTCTGCGGAGCCTTGTGATATGCACAAGTACAAGTCCTGTGCATCCTAATTGGCTTCGCCGATCCTTCAGGGCAACTAATTAATTGTGTGTCCGACCTAAGTATGAGGCGCAACATCTAAGTCATTTTTATTTTGTTTTGTCTGTTTCTTCGAAAGCCGATGATTAAAAATGTTGTGGCACTAGGTGGTAACCCTGAAGTTCTGCGGAGCCTTATGATATGCACAAGTACAAGTACTGTGCATCCTACTTGGCTCCACAGATCCTTCAGGGCTACTAATTGTGTGTCCGACCTAAGTATGAGGTGCAAAATCTAAGTTATTTTTATTTTATTTTCTCTCTCTTTCCGAATGCCGATGATTAAAATGTTGTGGCACACTATGTGATTCAGGAGGTGCTAGCGGATCTTGTGATATGCACAAATAAACATCTTGTGCATACTCTTACTTGGTCCACTTGCCCCGTTCCTGATCAATGTGTGTCCAATCTATGTATGAGGTATAAACTCGAATCATTTTGTTTCTTATCTATGAATTGACAAAGCCGATGATTTAAACTATGCCACGGTAAAGGCAAGTAGAGTGTCTACAATGCCTTGTAGTATATATAATTAGAGTGTTTATATTAATACATGGTCTTGTAGACACTCTTTTTGCCTTGTTTTGCACGGCAATGATATATGAGGCTTTTCATTGTTAACTTCTCACATTTCATAAATTTTAATATTACCTTTGTAACAAAAATTTGACTTAGGCATTTTTGACTTAGGTGTTCTCGGCGACGATGTCCATGTTGGTCCAGAGGGGCGATGTGCGGGACTGGGCTCCACCGGGCTGGCACTGGGAGGTGCTACCTTCTGGGACGCGCAGCTTGGTGAGGATTCCGGGTGATGTCGTCGACCCGGATCTTCTGTGGTGGCAGTCGCGTGGGCCACGCTCGGTGCAGAGGGAGCCGGCCCCCGAGGAGGTGGTACGTCGCCGTATCAGGGAGGAGGATGAGCACGTCCATCGCTACGTGTATCTATTGGATAGGCAGTATGATAGTAGGTGGTCGTTTCTTCAGAGGGTTCCTCCTCACGTGAGCTATGACCCTGTGAGGGTTCCTTCTCTTTGGATGCGCAGCGCCGGCGGCTCAGCACCCCGCGGCTCAGGAACCGGTCGAAGCTAGTTTGAGAGCTCATGTATTAGTGATATTATTCGTGATGTACTAGAGTTAAATAAAAATGGACCCGAGCTATGTAAATACATTATTCTATATGTATTAGTGATATTTTGCATATTTCTTTTATGAACATTTTGATATGCTATATGTATTTTTCTGTTTTGTATTTAATTAACTATGTATTTTGCAATATTGATCATACTTTTGAGATGTGGCGGGATAATTCAAAAAAAAGAGGGAAGAACTCTAGTCCCGGGTCGTATTACGAACCGGGACTAGAGGTCCTCGACCACGCGCGGGGTTACGGGCCACGTGGGGAAGCCTTTTGTCTCGGGTCGTATCTGACCCGGGACTAGAGGTGAGGGCCTCTAGTCCCGCTTCCACAGTCCCTGGTGCCGATCCGGAACTAGAGGCCCTAACGACCCGGGACTAGTCAAGCGTTTTCCACTAGTGTGTTCATGACCTAGAGGTCAAGAATAGAGCCCTCCTTGGTAAGTGGCTTTTCAAGCTACTGACTGAACAAGGGGTTTGGCAAACCCTCATTAGAAGAAAATATGTGGGTTCACGTACATTGTCCCAGGTGTACTGGAAACCGGGTGACTCCCACTTTTGGGCTGGCCTCATGGCCACAAAGAAGTTCTTCTTTCCGCATGGTTCTTTCTCTATCAAGGATGTATCTGAAATTAGGTTTTGGGAGGACAAGTGGTTGGGTAACACCACACTCCGAGAACAATTTCCATCATTGTACAACATTGAGCGCCACAAAAGCGATACGCTCGCTAAGGTGATGGCTACATCACCACCAGATGTGTCGTTCAGATGGAGTTTCTTTGGTCTGAGACAAGCATCATGGAATGTCTTGCTTCAGCGTCTTGCTTCTGTGCATTTGACGCAAGGGCCCGATGAATTTAAATGGAATCTAAAGCAGAATGGTAAATTCACAGTGGATTCTATGTACAAAGCCTTAATCCAACCTATCATTCCAGTTGATAATAATAATAAAATTTGGAAGATGAAAATTCTGCTGAAAACTAAGATGTTCGCGTGGTATCTTCGTTGAGGAGTAATTCTAACCAAAGATAACCTTGCAAAGCGGAATTGGCAGGGAAGTAAAAAGTGTGTCTTTTATCATCATGACGAGAGTATAAAACACCTTTTCTTTCAGTGTAATTTCGCTAGGTATATATGGTCAGTCATCCAGATAGCCTCTAATTTATACCCACCTAGAAGCGTTGCAAATATTTTTGACAATTGGCTGAATGGTGTGGAATCTAGGTTTAAGCTACTTATTAGGATGAGAGCGATTGCCGTTATTTGTTCGCTATGTCTATGTAGAAATGACAACGTTTTTAACGATAAAAATTCGTCTCTTATGCAGGTCATATACCGATGCACAGCTACGATCCGTTCATGGTCGCCTCTACAACGTGTCGAGCATCGCGACTTATTAACGGAGGTGTCTACGCGGTTGGAGGATTCGACGGGGGCCTTTTTTCCCCGACATGGATGGCAACATAATCTACGGATATGTCCGTCACCCACTTAGCCGTTTTTACAATTTTTCAATATGATATGTAATGCGCCTCTTAATTTTCGCTCCCGAGACTTTTCGAACTTGCTGGGCTGTGTGCATCTTATCTATGTAGAGGCCGGGTGTAATGATTAAAACTTTTTTAAGTAATAAAATTCCATTTATCGAAAAAATATCCTGCACATGATTCGGGTTCGGGGACCAGCTGGGACGAATCGGATTCAGAAGCCCGACTGGGAGGAGAGCGCTGAGAAGAAGAAGAAGCTGATCTCTAGCGAGGAATTGAAGAAATGTTTTTTTAGCGATTGAGACCACGTGTATCCAGACCAGAACACCAAATAGTGTGTACGTGTATGTACGTACGTGAGCGCTATGCTGTAATTCCATCGAGTGTTTTTTTTCGTGGCTGCTACGGTGGTGCCGAAGAAGATGGATAGGCGTTGGTTTGTCACATAGGTTTATCCTATCTTTTCAGATCTGTAAGATCGATGTATACGTATTTTGTATCTCGTCTTTTATTTATCAATGAGAATCGTATTACCATGTAAAAAAAAGCTACATATACGTCGGCAAAAAAAAAAAAAAAGAGTTAGGTACATATACATACGTACTGGAGCCAACAATATAACCGAGTTTTGGTCGATTCTTTCCATCTCGATCTCCAACCTGCGCGCCGCCATGCCCATGCACCGGAGGAGGCGGTGCCCAGACCTCCCACCGGAGCTTCTCCATGAGATCTCCGGTCGGCTGCACGACGCCGCCGACTTCGTCCGCTTCCACGCCGTCTGCAAACCATGGCGCAGCTCACACGAACTGACCCGCAAGAACACGACGGATCAGTTCCTACCCTGGCTCCTCACGTCCAATAAGGACTACGAGTCACTCAAGATGAGATTCGTCTTCTCCAAGATCAGCTACCTTGCGCCTCCGCTGCCGCCGCCGTTACTATCTGGCACCGACGGGTGGAGGAACTGGGTGGCCAGCGGCCCAGCGCTGACGACACCACTGTCTGCTACTCCACCGCTCCCTACCTGCGCCCAACCCTCCGTGACCCTCTCACCGGAGAAGCCCTGACCTCCCACTTCTTGCCTCTCTTCCCTGACTACGACCAGTGGGAGGAGGAAAAGAACCCAAGCGGCATCATCTACGACGACGGTACCGTCCTGCTGTACATCAAATACGACATTATGACTAGTAGAAAAATAGCCTTTTGTCCCGGTTGGTTTGGGCCATTGGTCCCGGTTCCCCAACCGGGACAATCCAATCGGGACGAATGCTCGTCCCGGTTGGGACACCAACCGGGACGAATGGGGGGGGGCACGTGGCCCGGCCACAGGCAGCAGGGGCGGAGTCTTTCGTCCCGGTTCGTATTACGAACCGGGACTATTGTCCCGTCAGATTTTACTTTTCCAAAAATTTCAGAAAATTGTTTAAATTTATAAATAAATAATGCTTATTCTATAATTCATAAAAATATGAATAAAATACCAAAATGTTCAGAAAAATAAGACCTATTTGATTATGAAAAATGCATGCATGTTTAAAAAACTTAAATTAAATATTTCTTAGAACTACAAAAATGCCACTACTAGTTAAATAAGAGGAACCACTATTACACATCATCGCCACGAATATATATATTACACACATCTCATTCGTCGTCCTACATATATACATCTCTTTTATACTCTCCTATTTAATTTCAACCTTACAGTAGTATTCTCCTTTCGGATCTAGGACCTCTGCAAGTAAGAATCCGACAATTTCCTCTTGAATTGCTCGTATGCGATCGTGTGGTAGAAGGCCATCCCGCAACCGTTCGATCTAATTAAAAAAGAGTCAATATATATGAATGAGAGTAAACAGAATTGATGGCAATAAACTAAGATTATGAATATTGCATACGCACTTGAAGTTGTTCTAAGATTCTGCCCTTCTCACAGCACGTCTGACGAATGAACTCGCAGACTTAGTATCCACATAAATGATTCCCACTTCCCTGGCTCAAACAATTTACGGGAACAGAGTTCAATCAAAATAATAATGAAGAATGGTAATGGTATTGAACTAGAATCAAAGAGATGCGCGGATCTAGATAGTAGTACTTACATTTATTGGTTTAAATGTAAGCTCCTCCGCCCATTCACCCCTAGCCCTGGCGGTGAATCGTTTCCAAGCCCTGCCCGGCAAATAAAATGAATAAAGGAGTTATATATTAATTACTTGCTATCAGTAAATGAACGGAAAGTTGCCGATAATGCCATAATGATTGAAATTACCTCTGGAGGCATTCCTGCATGTCCGCCCACTTCTCAAGGGGTTTATGTAAGGAGTCCATGACTTGTACTACTCCTTTGTCAGGCATAATGATTAGCAGAATAAAGTGGAAGCTGCGCACGCATAAGTCATCAATTATACACTTAACATCGAGAAATTAAGCGAAATAAAATATGTAGAAGACAGTAACACTTACTTGAAGTTGTAAGGAAATAATATTTCTCTTTTGATTTCGTTGAACCGTAACGTATTTACCAAGTTATTCTCGGTATCGTCGTAAAAATCAAGGAGACTATTTTCATGAACGGTATTTGGATCAACGAACCCAATGTCATAGATTTGTCCCCTTTTGCATTGGAGAATCTTCATTCTGCATAATTAATATAGTGATAAGTAAGATTATAAATGCAATGAACGAGGTGAGCTAGGTAGAGACTTAACTACAGAAATAATACTTACAGACAATAGGCGCTGATGATAGCTTTGTCAAGGGCTTCTTGTTGGTATAACTGAAATAATTCACAAAATTCAATCATTACGTGGTCATCTCCATGCCCGTAATGCTCATTCTTATATCCCACGTAGATCCAATTTTCCCCTTTCTTTGAGGCTGCCATGTACCAACTATGTAATCTTCGCATTTTTGTTGGTAGATCTTTGACTAACTGAGATTTGACGAGAGGATGCCCGTGCCGGTATTTGTATTTTGGAACTATTTCTTCGTGGAATTGTAATTGGTCTAAGTACTGAGCAATAGACAAGCCGTGTGCAGCGGCTGCTTCTCCGTACGTTGCAACAAACTCAGGATCGATGCCGACCGCAGGTTTGCTCGACCCCACCTTGGTATCGGAGAACACTTTGAGCGGGGGGCACGATTGTTTTTGCTGTTCTCCTAGCTGGGCTACTGTCTTCCGGCTTGCACTAATACTCTTCGACCGCTGTTTATTTGCCCGAACCGACTTGAGAATAGAGCGGTCATAGTCTGGTGTCAGCTTTGGCGGGGGTTGGGCCAGATTTTTCGGCATTTTCACGACAGTGGCATGTTCTTCTGGGGTGTCGGGGAACTCTGGCGCTTCCGCCTTCTTTACCTTCAAGTTAGCAAACCACTTATCCGTTTCCCCTTTTGCGATCGCCTTATTTTCCTCCACCGTATAGTCATAAGGTCTCTTGGCAAGATTCTTATGAGGTACTTTTGGGAGGGGTGACCTTGAACGTTTCGGTGATCGGTTTTTATCAAACCCCAGAGTACCCACACGTGGCGCCGGAGAAGACTTACGCGGCGGCGGAGACGACTGACGCGGCGGCGGAGACGACTGACGCGGCGGCGAAGACGGCTGCTCTGGAGACTGGTGAGGCGGCGGAGACGGCGCCTGAGGCGGTGGAGAGTGGTGAGGCAGCGGAGACGGCGCCTGAGGCGGTGGAGAGTGGTGAGGCGGCGGCGGTGAGAGTGGTGAGGCGGCGGAGGCGGTGGAGAGTGGTGAGGCGGCGGAGGCGGTGGAGAGTGATGAGGCGGCGGCGGTGGAGAGTGGTNTCAGCACAGCCTGCAACTGGACCTATGAACCCGATTCAGAAAAGGGATACACCTGATAAGTAACTGTTTCTTTTTTTTTAAATAACATCTTTTATGCAAGACAAAAGAAGAGTAGCTAGACCATGGTAATTTTGCAGATCTGCAGATTTATTTATTACATGCAGTACAACATGATCAAGAGAAAAAAGTTAGGCACTGGGGGGCAACCGTCAAATTTCTATACCTTTTTTTTTTTGAAAAGGGATCGTCCCGGCCTCTGCATCAAAATGATGCATACGGCCATTTATTGCAAACAGATAAATCAGTAACTCAGTTTACAAGCCTCAGCATGAAAGACACATTGGCCACAAGGATTGACCAATGGATAAAAAAGTACTACAAGACTAGCCATTATCTAATCTTCTAGCATGACACCAGCCACCCCGGTTGAAGATAGCCCGAACGACCGCCATCAACCGTGTGCATCCAGACTCCATAAGAACACGTTGCTCCAGGGGTAGGAGAAGTGACCAAAGATTGATCCAATAAGACGCTTTGTAGACCACCTGCAAAAAATGAACAGCTCCTGTCTTGTTAAAAACAATATCATTTCGACAGTTCCACAGTGTCCATAAAAAAGCACAAACACCAATGCGAATGTGAGCTTTAGATTGTTTATCCACCCCGACCAGCCAATCACCAAACATATTAGAGATCTATCCGGTGGAGTAATATTATAAGTGAAATGTATGAGTCTCCAAATGTTCTTAACTAATGGACATGAGATAAAAAGATGTTCTACCGATTCATCATCCTGGCAAAAAACACATCTCTTGCATCCATTCCATTGTCTTTTTGCTAAATTATCCTTTGTGAGAATGACTTTTTTGTGGACAAACCACATAAATTTTTGATTTTTAAAGGGACCTTTAGTTTCCAAAGGTATTTTCTTAAAAAGGGAGTGTGACCATCCATTAAGTGAGAATACAAAGATTTAACCGAAAACAAACCCGATGGAGTCAACCTCCATTTAAAAACATCGGCCTCATCCGTTAGGGAAACCATCATTAGTCTCTCTACTAGATTAGTCCAGGCATTCCATTTTTGTCCAATTAAAGCCCTTCTAAATTCAATATTCAAAGGGCTATTTGCCAACACATCCGCCACCAAAACATTTTTATGACGAACAATATTGAACAAGGATGGGTATTGGGAAGTCAATGGAGTATCACCAAGCCAAGCATCTTCCCAGAACCTAGTGCCTTGTCCATTACCAATTGTAAAAGACCCATTGGCAAAGAAATCACGTTAGACCTTTAGGATTCCCTTCCAAAAAGGTGAATCGGATGGTTTACTAATTACTTGAGATAAAGTTTTACCACCAAGGTATTTATTAGTTAACAGTTCCTGCCACACTCCCTGTTCATGCAATAACTTGAAAAGCCATTTGCTTAACAAGCATTGATTTTTGATCTCCAACATCTCAATACCTAAGCCCCCTTGATCTTTAGGTCGACAGATAATATTCCATTTAGTTAGGTGGTATTTCCTTTTATGTTGGTCACTCTGCCAAAAGAAGCGACGTCGAAAGTAATCTAATCTTTTTCGAACCCCAACAGGTATCTCAAAAAAGGATAAAAGGAACATGGGCAAACTTGTGAGGACCGAATTTATAAGAACTAACCTTTCACCATAAGAGAGAAGCTTACCAGCCCAAGAGCTCAATTTCTTCTCTAAACGATCCTCAATCGCTTTCCACTCCTTGTTTAACAGTTTTCTATAATGAATTGGTATACCTAAATATTTAAAATGTAAAGAACCAACCTCACATCCAAAAATGTGACGGTAATCATTCTCAACTTCTTCAGCCTTGCCGAAACAAAAAATCTCACTCTTGTGGAAATTAATTTTAAGCCCCGATAATTGTTCAAAAATGGCAAGGATTAATTTCATGTTAACGGCTTTTTCCAAATCATGCTCTAAGAACAGAATTGTATCATCCGCATACTGTAAGATGGACACCCCTCCATCAACAAGGTGAGGGATTAGTCCACCTACCTGTCCATCCTCCTTTGCCCTTGCAATAAGAACAGCGAGCATATCAGCCACAAGATTGAACAACACTGGAGAAAGGGGATCGCCTTGCCTAAGACCCTTGAGAGTTTGAAAATAATGACCAATATCATCATTTACACGTATCCCAACGCTCCCACCTTGGACGAATCTAGCGACCCAATCACACCACTTAGGATCAAAACCCTTCATTCGTAAAGTTTGTTGGAGAAAATTCCAATTCACCTTATCGTATTCATAATCAGGCTTTATTAAATGTTACATCTTATGAACAAGGAGCATCACCTGTAGCACCGGCAATATCTGAACCAACGCCTGCAAAACGTAGTACACCATCAACAAGCTGGACTCGCAGCGACCCAACTCGAAGCAGTATCCTCGACAACATACGGTTCACAGTAACGACATTGTTTTCATTCCTAGCATCAATCATCGCTATGGCACCCGTGTACATCGACTCAATATGGTTCTTCAGACTCGTGTTCTCCTCGTTCACAGACGACATGTGATCGTGCACATCCGCGCTGATGAATTCCAGAACCTGCAGGCAGCACACAAGTAGTTGTCAAAGGGGTTGCATCCATGCCACGGGCCACATACATCAAATGAACTTTATCATTTTTCAGGCGAATGTGTACAAGGTATGCCCGTACCAAGCTCTGCCACTGAGGCAAATCGGACAGTGTGTAAGTATGGGGTGCAGGTGCCGCGGTTTCTTCAGAGGAAACGCATATTGGGTTATCAACCGCAGCACCGACAGTAGGCACATCTTCAGTTCCAACACCAGCAGCTTCAACAACTTCAGGTTCAACAGCAACCTGGCCAGCTTGAACGGAGGAAGCAGCGCCCTGCACAACACTCTGTGCAGCTGGACCGGGAGCATCCTCGTCTGCCTGAGGTTCCACGGCAGCATCCTCGACTTGCACCAAATCCCCAGCAGCAACCACGGGGACAGCTTGGGGGCGGACCTGAATTTTTGTAGGAACATGTTTTACAGCAGTCAAAGTATTTTTTACTTCAGTTTGCAAACGCAACCATCACGTTCAGTCAACATAATTGTATTATCCAGTATTACCTGGGATCGTCCGAACATTTTCATGTTCCCAAACAGGTCAATATGATCAGTGTCGTCTTGGATTATAACTTTCAAATCTGGAACTTCGTACAGGGGTATGCGAGGATTCCCCGGCACGGTCCCCTTCCCTTTCGCCAGGGCGTCGATGTAGACCAACTGAAAAAAGCAGCATCCGAAAAAGAGATCAAGATATTGTGTCGAACAAAAACTTCCTAAGTTGATGCTAACATCTAAAGCACAGCACCTACCTCAGGGACTAGCTGAAAACCGTTCAAATAAACTGTCGTCTCTCCATTCTCCAAATCCAGCCGCAGCTTCCTAACGCATGCAAGAATCACGTCCAGAATGTATTTGTTCCAATTCAGCTCACCGATCTTCGACGGATCCCGGACTGCAAGAAAAATCTCAGGAGGGATAGGATCGGACTTCCAGTGACCACAGAAGGGGTTGAACAGGCAGGACGCACACAGCATAGCAAACGCTGCGCGC
>QRDG01000097.1:0-146053 GCA_012064385.1 Puccinellia tenuiflora | reverse complement strand
AACAGTATATTCCAGCCCACGGACCAACCCTCCACAACATCTCATCGACCTAAATAAACTCCCCAAACATTTCAAACATGGTACGAGTGTATATCTTGCTGGCAGTTCCTCTATAGGCAAACGACCTCAGAGAAACGCCACCGTCAAAGTAAAAAAAAGGTTGCTAGTTCATATCACAGAGCATCTTTATAGCCAAGAGACCATAGAGACACACTTACCAATCGAGTTCTTTTCTCCTGAAACCCTTCTTCAATTCACGATCAAACTGCAATTTGTTGTATTGTTTAACAAAAAGATTCATGGGACAAGCTGGAGGGACGTAACCTTTTAGGAGGTGGTTTGCACTTTCATTGCACTGAGTGCTGGTCTGTTTGGCACAAAATTTGCCACTGAAATATGGCTTGGCCCACTTCTTCCTAACCTCATAAATCTGAATCAAGAAAGGGTTGTTATGGAGCTTGTACTTCAAAACCAATTCTCCCCATGCCCCCTCAAACTCATCCACAGTTAGCATGTCATTACAAACTTTGTGAAACTCAGCCCGGAAGTCACTCTTTTTTGTGTAGTGTGAACCAAGCTGCTCTTTCGCTTTCCGCAGTACGTGCCATTTGCACCACCGATGAGTGGTGTCAGGAAAAACATCTTCTATAGCAGCCTCCATCGCACGCGCCTGGTCTGTTTAGAGAACAGGAAGAATTATGATGTGCAGTCTATCGGACAAAAAGCTTATATAAAAAAATTCGAACATAAGAGGACTCGACTACCAACTTTTTGTTGGCTCGTACTAACCTGTCAATATGGTTTGGGGTGGCTTGCCACCCATCAGACGGACGAACTCACGGAACACCCATTTGAAGCTTTCAATTGTCTCTTCCCTCATCAGCACACCCCCCAAAATTATGCTCTGGAAATGGTTGTTCACACCGATGAAAATTCCAAAAGGCATGTCATATAGATTTGTCTTGTAAGTTGTGTCAAACGTGATAACATCACCAAAATTGTGATACTGCAACTTGCTTCGTCCATTTGTCCATAATAGCGTATTCACTTTTCTCTCCTTGTCCACTTCCACAAGGTAGAAAACTCCGGGTCTTCCGCTATCATTCCATGAAGACGTCCATGGTTTTCCGGATGTCTTCGTCCGCCTGCTCTTTGCTAAGTTTACCGCAAAAGGTACGGAGACATCTCTTTGTGAAGGGCACATTCTCCATCCTTCCAAATAAGCTTCCAATTATACTATAGACCTTCGAAAGGTTCACATTGTTCTCCCTCAACTGCTTCACCAGATCCCTAGTATACTTGTCAATATGGCGGGTGAGATGGCCAGTGCAGTTTCTCGGCGCAGGTCCTCAGCATTACATGGTTATGTTCGGCCCTGTGTTCTGACACATACCAACCACCGTCGTCCGTGCGGGATAGCCGTATCATCGCAGAGCAGTTCGTCCTGGCTGAGGTGCTGTTTTCTTTCTCAGGCTTGCCCTGCGTTTTAATGGGAAAAATATCAATAAGTTCACCTTCGTACCATTGCTAACATGGTTAGAAAAGAAAGTCTGGTAACCATGTAACATAAGTCTAATAAAAAACAGAGAAAATGATTAAAAAAAACAGATCCATGAACACATCATTTAATCTCCTGGGCGCACAGGATAAATTTAACAAAACCCACTACATAAAGCTTCATAATCACACGAATATAATACCACTTGAAAGCATGGATACTAGGAACCCTAATCCCTTGGAACCATACATCGATTGATGAGAGAACTTGCGTCCTGGTATTTTACATTATCGGCACTCCGCCAAACTTCTGTCTGGGTTTGATCCTATTTATTATGCGCCTCTAGACGCAGATGATAAATATAACAAAAATACACCATGAACCGGAAACCCGGAACCATAACCGGAAAATAAACCCCCGTAAACCCATGAACCACAAAAAAGGTAAAAATGACCCCCTAAGATAAACATCCTCCCATCCCCTCCCAATCACGGTACTCTAATTCCTTGGAACCCTAGGACAGAAAATGGTGTCCAATAAACACATATTCCATAAACCCCGGGCGGCTTAAATCCACTATTGTTATAGATTTTGGTACAGGTAACTTCATATACACACGAATATATTACCACTTGAAAAGCATGGTGATGCATCTAAAATGCATACATGAACTTTGCACTATAATAGTTATATTCCATTCATATTTGCATCATATAAGGGGTATATTACTGTTATTTAATGATTTTTGGTAATTTATAATGATTTCCCCTTTATATGGAATTAATCCTGCGCAGGCAGAAAACCCCTATTTCTTTCTTTATTTGTTGCAGGACCTTAACAACGTCATATTGAGCTATAAATTTAGGTGAGTCATTATTTTGGAAGGAGAAGATTTAGGAGCGAAAGAAGTCGACGAACGGAGTCCGGAGGACCAAAAGGGGGGGTCCCACGTGGCTACAGTACCAGGCCGCGTGGGCCCATCCAATTTGGCCCTCGTGGCCCCGTTTGCATCGATCATTCCACCAGAAGCATCCTCGTGACCTAAAAACGCCTATATAAAAGGTCCCCCGACGTTTTCCAGAGGGAGGCGGCGGAGAAACGCAAAACCAGAAATAGAGAGGCAGAGGGCTGCCGCCGGAGAAGATCGGAGGGGGGAAACGCCACCGGAATCCACCTCCGGAGGGCTCCACCCCCCTCCGGCGTGATCATCATCAACATCTACAGCAAGATCATCTCCACTCCGGGCTGCACCTCTTCATCAACCTCTCCATCAAGCTCCTCATCTCCATGATGAAGGGGGAGTAGTCTCCCTCGGGGCTGAAGGCTCATGCCGGTAGCTATGTGGTTTATCTCTCTCTCCCATGGTGTGATCTTTATGTGATCATGAGCTTTGTAATCTAGTTGAATCCATAGATGGTACTCTTCTTTATCTTATGAATTATGCTACTCAAGTGGTTTTATTGATGTGATTGCCGGAGTCACCTTTGTCCCATGGTGTGAAGTTGACAGTGTGTGCACCGTGTGTGTCTCTTAGGCTAAAGATTACATGAATACTTATCATGAGTTATTATTTGTATTGGGTGTCTCTATGATATTGTGGTGTTTGTTAGTACTATCTTTGGATGCAAATAGTGACCGCATGAAGTGTCCATAGATGTGGAATATGAACTTTAAGGTGTGCTTTTTGTAGCCCTACTTAATGGATTGGTGTTCGTTATCCAACCAGAGGATAGTTCGGGGTAGCATAGTGAAGAGGAAATATCTATGTATTCAATTATATTATTATTGTTGAGAGTGTCCACTAGTGAAAGTATGATCCCTAGGCCTTATTTCCAAAGCACCGTTTACACCTTTGTCTTGTCCTCTTGCATTAAAGAGGATTGGGACACTTTCACACTCTTGTTCCCTTGTCTTGTCCTCTTGCATTAAAGAGGATTGGGACACTTTCACATTCTTGTTTTGTTACATTAAACTTCCATCCATTAAATCAACCATCTTGTTCTTTAAACTTGTTTAGTGCATAATCAACTAAAACTTGTGACACTTTAGTTGTAGGGAATAGATAACTTTTCCTTCTTGCTCCTGCGGATCGATACCCTTCTTCCACATTGAGAGGTGCTACAGTGATCCCCTGCTCTTGGGGTTATCAAGTACTTTTCTGGCACCGTTGCCGGGGAGTGTAGCGCTTAAGTTTTTATTCTTGTTTGCACTAGATTTTATTTTCAGTTTTGCATATACTCTAGTTTACTTTCAGTTTTGCATTTAGTTTAGTTTTACTTTCAGTTTGCATTTATCAAAAACCCAAAAAAATTAAAAAATGGAAAACTATTATAAAAATGCCATGATAGCTGCTGAATTTAGAGTATCTTTAGAAGGGAGAAGATTAAAAAAAATCCATGAGGTATCTAAATGAAATTGCTAGTACGCTGCTTACTTGCCATAAGGAAGAAACTTGTTGCTCTGAATACTGTAGACACTTTGAATTCCAATGCCCTTCCAATAAAGATGAACCTGTTATTGCAACTTATCATACTTGGAATTATGCTCACTTAGGGATGGAAGAAGTAGAGCAATTTGTTATTTTTATGGCAGCTTATGAATTATACACCTTCATTGAAGAACATGAAACCTGCCCTATAGCTTCTCAATTTAAAGATTTGATTGCCATGATCCTTAATATCTGCAGAAATGAATTTGATGAAAATATTTATGTTATTGACACAACGAAGAGAGCTACCCAAGGAAGATCTAATGTTTTGCAGGAAGAAGACGATGAAAACATGAGCTTGGAAGAAGAAGTATGTGAAGAAGATGACCAAAGCCTAAGCTTGGGGATGCCCATGCAGCCCCAAGAGGAGGACAATGAAGAGCAAGAAGATGTAGAAAATGATGAACAACTAGAGAATGAAGAGAGGAAACATCCACCTTCACCACCTATGGATGAGGGTAACACTCAAGATTTTGCTGATAATAAACTTTGATTTTATGATTCTAAAAATGATGAAGAACATGGTTTATACATGCTATATGATGATGCTTTAGATGATGGTCCTATGCTTATTGATAATCCTCCATGTTTAGTTGTTACTACTTTATGTGAGGATAAAAATGATATACTTGCTGCTTGTGATAATACTCTCACTCATGAGAGTCCTACTTTATTTTTGAACTCTCCTATTCACACCATAGAAGAGGAAATTTGCTTTGATGATACTATGCCTCCTATATATGATGATTATAATGATGAATGTGATCTTTTCAGCCCACCTACTATTGAGCATAAAATTGCTTATGATTATGACATGACTCCAATTTATGATGATTACAATGATGACTATGAATGTTTTACTCCCACTATTACTAATGAGAAGAATTTTGCTTATGTGGAGAGTAATAATACTTTTATGATGATGAAGGAAAAGAATGCTTTATGTGATAGTTACATTGTTGAATTTGCTTATGATGCTACTGAAAGTTTTTATGAGAGAAGGAGACATGACTTCATATATCTCAATAATACTAAGTCTTCTCTCTTTATATTGAAACTTTTGAAGTTCCACTTTTTTTATCCTCCTATGCTACTTGCTTTGTGTTTCAATGATTTATTTTCTTACAAGATCCCAATGCATAGGAAAAGAGTTAGACTTAAAAGTTAATGGTTTAATGTTTTGTGGTGTGTTCCTTATGCTTTAACTTCCAATTCTGTTTGGGCACACCTTTATATCTTGAGAACTTGAAAAATAACTTTACCTACCGTTCTCTAACAATTAGTCTAATATTTTAACTTTATATAAAATTTGGGAAAGTAAATGAGAAGGATGAGTAATGGAGATGTTGGGGTCGACCTTGAACATGTGTTGTTCATGCCAATGGAACCATTGCAAAGTCTCTATCATTAAAACTTCTTCCAAAGCAAAAACTAAATAAATAGAATCAAGGTGTTTGTTTACTACTGTAACCACACCTTTGTATCTTACTTTGCATCTTAATGGCATGGATAATCTCTTTTGAAAGATAAGATTGAACAATAGTGATTTGCTGTCCAGAAAACAGATTCCTGAGATTCACTTCGAAAAATGTGTAAAATCACATAAGAGGAATTTTGAGCTGATATTTTATGACAGCATTATTCAGCTATTAATACACATTTCATTAGTTCAAAGTTTTCTGATTTGAGCAATGTAAGTGCCTCTGAAAATTCACTCTTTATGGGCTGTCCAGTTTTTGACAGATTCTGTCTTTATTTTGCATTACTCTCATTACTTGTGTTTGTGTGGTTCTATTGATCAGAGAGCAATGCACAACCATAGTAATAGCAGCTAATGTGTAGAATCAATTCATGATATGTCTTTGCTGAACCTATGGATATTTAATTTATGGAGACACTAACCCCTCTAATCAAGTTTTATGATGAGTTATGTGTGAAGAGAACTTTCAAGTGGAAGAGTTGAGGGTGATAAACAAAGATCAAGAGGGACAAACACTCAAGCTTGGGGATGTTACCCCCAAGCTCACCCTGCATACAAGAATTTAAGCTTGGGGATGCCAAGCCACCTCACTCCAACCATCTTGATACCAAGTAAGTAAGCCTAGCTATATGGCTATAAAGAAAGCGCTTTACGGGAGGCAACCCGGTTGTTTTTATTTGTGTCCTCTTACTGTAACAAGATATTGTTTTCTTAGTTTAATTCTTGGAGTTTTAATAAAGTGCCAAGTTTTACCCATTTTGGTTTGAAAAGATTGCTATTTCTATTCGGAGATTTTATTCCTGCACAAAGTCTGTGCACGGTTTGATTTTTCATTGCTATTCTGTAACTCCGAATGAGCTTAGATTTTTACTGTAACTTAAAATTTTGATCCTCTGTGTTCCTGAATTTGTTCAGAATTGTTCGACAATTTTAAGTAGGACAGAAAAATATGTTTTGCTGCTGCTGTTTTTCTGGACAGATTCTGTCCCATATTGTTTTATGCATAGTTTGAACTTTTGAGTTGATCCAATTGAGTTTATGAGTAGGCATACAACCTTATAAACTCTCTGATCATTCATATGTATTTTAGTCCATGGATTATATGCAGCAAGTAATGCATTTGTCTATCACTACTAATGTCACCCCACAGAAAAGAAATGGGAGAAACAGTGTTTTGAAGTTTTTTTCACAGGGATTAGAGGAGATGCACCAAGAGCTATCCAAGGATGGTGAAATCCATAAGCTTGGGTATGTGAAGATAACCCCACTGGACCTACACACTCTCGGTTTGCACACGTCTAACTTCTGTTTTTCTATCAATGCACTTTATCGCATGAACTTGGAGCGTCTTTTATTTGTTTTTTGTTTTGATTTGATTTTTGTTTTGAGACCACCACTATCATTTATATATGAAAGAGCTACTGGAAATATGGGTTGAAATATCTTGCATGCTTTTATTGTGTTGGGAAAAGGGATATCTAAGTTGATTTTTAATGACACATATAGTTGCATGATTCATGAGCTTCTTTATGAGTAATAATTTGCAAATGTTTTATCATGAGCTATCTTTTATTCATGTTTTGATGTTATATGTTATTTCACCTTATTTGACATGAATTAGTTAGTTCTATGGACACTCATGCATGCATCTAGATGGTCATCTTTCTCCCTTTTGCTAGCCCAAAAATTCCAACAAGTAAAAACTTGTTTCCAACACCTTCAACCCAAGTTTTTTCACTGAGTCCACCATATCTACCTATTAGATTTATGCTATTCCAAGTATGTTTATCATGTTATTTGTGTTATCTATACCTCTAAATAAAAATGATGATGTTATTTATTGTAATGGGAAAAGTTGGTTAAAAATCTCTCGCGAACTTGATGCACACTTTACTTCTATTGCATTTAATAAACATGAACCATTGTGATTAATATTATGATGATAGTGGCTTGATAAATGTTTAAGGTTGGGAGTTAGCCCATATGTGCTGTCACATGCAAAGCTTTCAACATGTTCCATTATCTATTTAGTTGATATCATGTACTTTTGTCTATGGATGCCTATCATGACGAAATAATGTGGAAATAGAGTTAGGTTTAAATGAGTTTGTATAAATGGTTAGAGAGAATCCTAGGCCGCTAATCTAAGCCATGCATCATTCATGGTGGAAATTTACTTACATGCTATTTTGAACTCTCTGTGATACACCCTACAATAAAAAGCTATATCAAGTGGTAAATAAAGAGGGTGTTGAGATTGTTCATTATGTTTGTTTGTCTTGTTGTTTTGATATGGGCTTGATCCATATCATGGGACAAGAGGTACCCCAGTTGAGACTCTTGATGATACCGTTATTACTTACAATAATAGATAACTTAAACTTGCTCTATTTCCCAAGTTGAGTAATCATGGTGTAGGTACTTGTATTGAAGGGGCATGAGACATCTAACCTTTACTTTATCAAGGCCACTACTCATATTTTCTTTCACATTCAACTTTAATCATTCAAGATGCTATGATAGGGGAATGAGAGCTTGACACCAAGTATTACCATTGCATTCAATAACTTAAGTAGAATAGTTTGGAGGATAGATGAAACTTATGCATGCTTTACCTCTACTTATTTATACATCTTTTCCAAAGTGTCCACCTTTTATATTCAGATTTTCTACACTCTATGGACCACAAGTATGCAAAAGTAAGAATGTCCATAGTACTATCTTTTATGTTGCACTTTGTGAACTATCATTGATCATCTTTTCATTGAATACTTGATATCACTTTATAAACTGTTTGCATATTGCTACTTTTTGAAATAATGAATCATTTGACTTTATGTAGCAGTAGCAATCATCTTGTATATCCATGTTGTGATTATATTGCAAAGTTCATGTTAGTTTTATCACTTTCATACTCGAGGACGAGCATGAGTTAAGCTTGGGATGTTGATGCATCTAAAATGCATACATGAACTTTGCACTATAATAGTTATATTCCATTCATATTTGCATCATATAAGGGGTATATTACTGTTATTTAATGATTTTTGGTAATTTATAATGATTTCCCCTTTATATGGAATTAATCCTGCACAGGCAGAAAACCCCTATTTCTTTCTTTATTTGTTTCAGGACCTTAACGATGTCATAATGAGCTATAAATTTAGGGGAGTCATTATTTTGGAAGGAGAATATTTAGGAGCGAAAGAAGTCAACGAACGGAGTCCGTAGGACCAAAAGGGGGGGGGGTCCCACGCGGCTACAATACAGGCCACGTGGGCCCATCCAATTTGGCCCTCGTGGCCCCGTTTGCATCGATCCTTCGACCAGAAGCATCCTCGTGACCTAAAAACGCCTATATAAAAGGTCCCCCGACGTTTTCCAGAGGGAGGCGGCGGAGAAACGCAAAACCAGAAACAGAGCAGAGGGCTGCCGCCGGAGAAGATCGGAGGGGGGAAACGCCGCCGAAATCCACCTCCGGAGGGCTCCACCCCCCTCCGGCGTGATCATCATCAACATCTACAGCAAGATCGTCTCCACTCCGGGCTGCACCTCTTCATCAACCTCTCCATCAAGCTCCTCATCTCCATGATGAAGGGGGAGTAGTCTCCCTCGGGGCTGAAGGCTCATGCCGGTAGCTATGTGGTTTATCTATCTCTCCCATGGTGTGATCTTTATGTGATCATGAGCTTTGTAATCTAGTTGAATCCATAGATGGTACTCTTCTTTATCTTATAAATTATGCTACTCAAGTGGTTTTATTGATGTGATTGCCGGAGTCACCTTTGTCCCATGGTGTGAAGTTGACAGTGTGTGCACCGTGTGTGTCTCTTAGGCTAAAGATTACATGAATACTTATCATGAGTTATTATTTGTATTGGGTGTCTTTATGATATTGTGGTGTTTGTTAGTACTATCTTTGGATGCGAATAGTGACCGCATGAAGTGTCCATAGATGTGGAATACGAACTTTAAGGTGTGCTTTTTGTAGCACTACATAATGGATTGGTGTTCGTTATCCAACCAGAGGACAGTTCGGGGTAGCATAGTGAAGAGGAAATATCTATGTATTCAATTATATTATTATTGTTGAGAGTGTCCACTAGTGAAAGTATGATCCCTAGGCCTTATTTCCAAAGCACCGTTTACACATTTGTCTTGTCCTCTTGCATTAAAAAGGATTGGGACACTTTCACACTCTTGTTCCCTTGTCTTGTCCTCTTGTATTAAAGAGGATTGGGACACTTTCACATTCTTGTTTTGTTACATTAAACTTCCATCCATTAAATCAACCATCTTGTTCTTTAAACTTGTTTAGTGCATAATCAACTAAAACTTGTGACACTTTAGTTGTAGGGAATAGATAACTTTTCCTTCTTGCTCCTGCAGATAGATACCCTTCTTCCACATTGAGAGGTGATATAGTGATCCCCTGCTCTTGGGGGTTATCACATGGATACCAGGAACCCTAATCCCTTGGAACCATAAACCGAATTATGAGAGAACTTGCGCCATGGCATTTTACATTATCTGCACCCCCACCACACTTTGTTCTGGGTTTGACCCTATTTATTATGCGCCTCTAGACGCACACGATAAATTTAACAAAAATACACCATAAACCGGAAACCCGGGACCATAAACCGGAGAATAAATCCCTGTAAACACATGAACCACAAAAAGGAAAAAATGGTCCCCTGAGATAAACATCCTCCCATCCCCTCCCAAACACGGTACTCTAATTCCTTGGAACCCCAGGCAGAAAAATGGTGTCAAGTAAACACATATTCCATAAAACCCCGGGCGCCTTAAATCCACTATTGTTATAGATTTTGGTACAGGAAACTTCATATACACACGAATATAATACCACTTGAAAAGCATGGATACATTATCTGCGAGAACTTGCGCCATGGCATTTTACATTATCTGCACCCCGACACACTTTTGTCTGGACTTGACCGTATTTTTTATACGCCTCTAGACGCACACGATAAATTTAACAACATTACACCATAAACCGGAAACCCGGAACCATGAACCAGAGAATAAATCATAAACCACAAAAAAGGTAAACATTATCCCCTAAGGTAAATAGCCTCCCAGCCCCTTCCAAACCCGGTACTCTAATTCCTTGGAACCCCAGGACGAAAAATGGTGTCCATCAAAACACATATACCATAAACCCCAGGGGCCATATATCAACTTTTGTTATAGATTTTGGTACATCAACCCCACTACATAAAACTTCATAACACACGAATATAATACCACTTGAAAAAGCATGCATACCAGGGACCCTAATCCCTTGGAACCATAAACCGAATTATGAGAGAACTTGCGCCATGGTGTCCATTAGACACATATACCATAAAACCCGGGAGCCATAAATCGACTTTTGTTATAGGTTCTGCTACCGCAAACTCGGCAACCACATTTGTCTCCCCTACATTCACGAGTTGTACCTTTACAGTACGAAAAAATTGGCTAACATGATTAGAACAACTTACCGAGCAACCACACACAATCTCCTGCATACATTTTGAGCCGCTGACATTTTGCCTGCTTCTACCAAACCTAATGCCAAAACCAACCTCCCAGGAGTGCAAGTTGTAGTATTCATATGCTTCAACGATCGAGTCGAAACTCAATCCTTCAGCAGGATTCACAACCACATCCGTCGTCCTCTGTGCGAAGCCCCGTATAGCCGCTTCTAATGCTGGTACGTGACTCACCAGCACTGGTCTTTCATCTGGTACGGGGGGGGGGGGGGGGGGCGTCTCCGCCTGTTTACAGTTTTAGTTTCAGAAATTTGGTTAGATACTCACGTCCACCTAAGAAATTACAAGCGCATATGCCAGTCGGCACTTCTGAATTAAGTTCTTGCAGGTCGTCAAGAACATTAATATTTTTCCCATTCTTTTTTTCATGCAATTATGTTCTTGGGAAAAAACGGCACAATCGGTTAGACCCCTAACTGCGTCCTCCTAGAATGGGCATGAGCTCCCCTAGTCTGAATTAACGTTTCAACCCCCCCCCCCCCCCCCCCCCCCCCGGGATATTTGTCAATGCATGGATCATACGCAGGGGAACGCTAAATCAAAACAGAAAAGATCAGAGCAAATTTACCTTGTCTTCCACCCAGACGAGACCTGATCTTGGTACGGGAGCCTTGCGAGTGGATTTGGGGGTGCGGAAGATTGAATTTGCCCAGCCGTTGAGCTCCCAGCCGGGGCGTCGTTCGCGTATCCGACGCGCATCGACGGCGAGACCACGAACTGCTGGGTAGTCCGGGAAGGGGTGCCCTGAGCCACATTAGCGGGGAGACAAATAACCTCAGAGGAGTTTGCCCGCCGGCAGATCTGCCCTGCTTCCCGGTCCAGAGACATATCGGCAGAGGGAGCCGATTCTTCACACTCCGGCACCGGATATAGCTGCCCAATAACCAGCGGTGGCTGGGATGCACCATTGGAGCACTGGTCTTCCATCTTGGTATGGGGGGGTGGTTGGGGGTGCTGACTTCCTCCCACCCGACGCGAAGAAAGAGGGGGAACGGGTGCAGGAGGAAGACGAGCTTTGGTGGATGAATTATTGAAGTGACGATCAGCCGACGATCATTTACTCGTTCCTGCCGCTACGATTCTACCCGCTTTTCCCGGACCCATGGATCAATTAAACTGGCAAACGCGTCGAACACTGTACGCATGCCGACACCGTAAAAAGGGGTACTGCATGGACGGTGAAAAACGTGAGCGCTCAACGGTACCCCATTAATTCATCAGTTGCCCCACGTCATTTACTGCCTAGTATACCATCGTATAAGCAACTGGACGAGATTTCATTGGAATTTCGGACACAGATCCCTGCGTAAACTTGAATGGTCAGATAGACCGCGGCAGCGTCCGCTGTGGTCAGATCGTCCACTCTCAGGAATGCACCCACTTGGCCGACGGGGTCGATGCATGAGATGAAACAACTCATCGTGCTTATATACGACCGGGACGATAACGACTCGATCGATGCGTCTGGTTGATCGTATTCACTTTCTCGGAGTAGTTGTGAGTTAGGGCGATGCATGTATGCCATCTTTCCCTATCGCCCTTGACTATCCACAAGTAGTACATCTGCATGCATGCCTGTCCATCAATTCATCGATCTCTAACGTTGGTTTTATATGGGCCTTACGTACGCACTCCGGAGTTTTTTTCTCTCTGCCTCGATCGCGACGTGCCTGCACGAGCACGAGAGGAGGTGCTCCCTTCAGCCTCTTATCGTGCATCACCACCCTGTGTAGTGTGTACTCACTCCATTCCTAAGTATAAGATGTTTTAGATATTTCGACATAGTCTACGTACATACGAACCGAAATGAGTTACACGTTAAACACGTGTAGATACATCCGTATCTCTCTTCGTTCCTAAAAGTTAAGAAATCTTATATTTAGAAACAGGGGTGGACCCAGAGTTGGTCCAAGCCTAGGGCTGACCTACTTTTCTGGGCTTTAAGCTACAGGCTCACACGATTTTTTCTACTTATTAAATAATATTCAATGTAGTTTTAGGCCCAAGACCCGGGCTAGAGCCCGGGCTGCCCTGGGTGCATGTCCGCCCCTGCTTAGAAACGGATGGAGTACGTACCGTTGTTCCTGACCGTACTTACTACTCTATCTCAACTTCCTCGAATGTGTTTTGCTATATTTCAAGTGATCCGGAAAGTAACTATTTCTAAGTTGACACTCAAGCAGATATTGTTCTAAACATCAAGAATTGGGAAAATACAAAATAAGGAAGATAACTTGGCTTGATAGGTATATAGGGATGTCGAGCGGGAAATAACTATTTAAAAGTTGACTACGTTGCCTCACAAAAAGAAGAGGAAATTGATAGCACTGGCACTCTAGCAGTGCTAGTGCCCCCTTGATTTGCATTTCCCTTCTTGTCATGCCCTTACCATTGCATGTCATCATCGTCGCCGCCTCCCTCCTCGCTATTTGTTTGCCTCGTCGATCACCGAAAAGTTCAACCCAGTGGCGGTAGAACTGTTCAGTAAAATCATTGCTAGTTTGGAGGCAGCTGACTCTAGATCTTGCAAGTTGATCGGATGCCTTTTAAAGGAGAGTGAAACCAGGAGCAAGAACAACAAGGTGAGATCTTGCATGGAGAAATCATTCAAGATCAAATTCAAGAAGATTGGAGCACCAGGAAAAGTGCATGTGGTTGCTTGATGACTAACTCATCTTCTCGAGTTGTTGTGTTCGGTACCTTTGGTGATAGGTCTGAATTCGTGTTTTTAGTTGAGTTCGTTTGCGAGGTGTTGATCCACATATTAGTGGTTTTCGGTTGTAATGTGTTGGGTGAGTTCTTTTTTTTTCCCGGTTTTTCTTTAATTTACTAGCCTATTCTCTTCTCCTAAATTAATCGGCGAGGCAAAAAAATTGTGGCCGTTTCGGGAAAAACATATAGTGAAATATTTATTAGTTTGCTTAGACAGTGAAATAGAAAAGAACATGCTAGCCAAAAGGACAAGGTTACAAAAGCCACCAACTCGTGCACGGACGGTGGCCCGTGTATAACCACCCGCTAAATATGTGCACACAACAAGAAAGGAAAGCTCCAGTGTCCCCTAATCCTTGAACATTCCCTTCAAAACCTCTCGATCGCACTTGTAAATTATGCGGCTAAAAGTGACCGATTGTTTAATTTATATATCCCAATGCCGCCGGTTAGATCACCTATAGGCTACAGCTGATAGTGCCACAGCCGGCGGGCTGCACCTATCGAGCGGGCTCACATTGTTTTTAAACTTTCTTGTTTAGGGCACTAAGCGGCATAGTTAAGCAATTACTACCTCCGTTCCATAATGTAAGCCTTTTTAGCATTTCTCTTTCCATCCGTATCTATACATGTTTTAGTGCAATATTCAAATGAATCTTGCACTAAAACATGTCTAGATACGGATGGAAAGAGAAATGCTAAAAATGCTTACATTATGGAACGGAGTGAGTAGTACTCACTAAAATATGTCTAGATTCATTTGAACCTTACACTAAAATATGTCTAGATACGGATGAAAAGAAAAATGCTAAAAAGTCTTACATTATGGAACGGAGGTAGTACCTGCCTGCAAGCCCAAGATGAATTGCATCACTATTTACTCTGTCTAGTATTCCAGGTGTACATCAAACTGTAAAAGATTCAAACTGTCTGAACAATAACTACCGGAAATCTTCTCTAGGCAACTGTATAATTGTAGCACTACTAGTCGTTCTAAATCAATGCAAATGACTCACGATCTAAAGAACGGAAATGCGTAGTACGGTCTGCAAATGTGAAACCGAAAGACTGCCTGATCACCTGAAGCTGTAGATTACCAGTGTCCTGACTTATGTAGAGGACATGATTACGCAGTGCCGACCATGGCATGTTGGGTTGAAGTAATGGAGAAGTGTGACATGCGGAGCAACAACCAGCCACGAGAAGGCTTCAATGCAGATGAAATGGATATGCAAACGTACATGTCACTAGGTCAGAGATCGATATGAATTACTACCATCGTCCTACGTGCTACATAGTCAAATATTGTACGGAAACGGATTAATTCTTGATCAAGCGACGTGGAATGGTACGTACTTCGTGTTAATGCTGCTCTCAGAAGAGATGACGTTCTAGTCAATACTAGTACGTGCAAATCAGGGGCGGAGCGCCCAGTAGGGCAGGGTAGGGTGTCCGTTCTATCTTGGTTTTTATCAACAACAAAAAAATAGATGTATCTATTTTTTCTGAACAATTTGAGTAGTTGTACGTTAAAAATGGATTTCGTATGAGAAAACTATGTTGGTTTTCGTCAACACTTCGCAAAACCGATTTCAAAGCGAAAAGAGGGACTAGATTTAGTCTAGTGGGAAACCAACTATTTCTCTTTGCAATAACTAATTCTCAATGTAGAAAATAGATACTCTAAACAATATCCTAGGTGGGGTATTTAAGTCAGATTTGAGGCCAGACTATGGGTGTCCGAAACCAACTTTAGCTATGTGATGGATTATGTTTAATGGTACACTGGATTTATGTTTTCTTTATCTAAATTTTTAATTGTATTAGTTCAGTCAATGTTTTTGATTAACAATGTAAGGACATGTTTGCTCAACTGAAAAATAATTGTTGAAAACTCTCTTGGTAGATGTCAATTCACGCAGAAAATGACATCATAATCCTAAGTTTTGATGAAATGGTAACAAAATGGGGGAAAATAGATAGAATGGAAAGACATGAGATCAATGTTGGTTATTTTATAGTGTGGACACTTTCTATATTGCTATATAGATTTTGACAATCGCTTAAATGAGCTATCTTCGGAGTTGTCCCAGAACATCTCTTCTCTTGATTATTTTGGTAGGATTTTTTCTTTAAAAAATTGTCTTGCATTTAACAAAACATGTCGGGTTTTTTTTTTTGATAAACCTCAGAGTGTTTACTTTGCGGCAACAAAAAATAAGACAAAATGTCGAATATGTGACTGTATTATATCAGTGAACCAAAGCAAAGTGCTATCATAAGATCAATCTAATTTTTACATTTTTATTGTGCATGTTCTCGTACTGATGTTTTTTACTTTAGATAGAGCATATTCCAAGTGTGATAAATCAATCCAAATCAATGACCACGAATTTATGTTACCCATGAATTTGGGAGGAGAGTTTAGTCCAACTTATGGAAATATAATTAAGTTGTGTTTTAAATCAGCTAGAGTGAAGCTTAATGCAATTTAATTGGTTAAATACATAATTATTAATGTTGATTAATTTTAACTATTTTGGAAAGTTGTAACTTGTATATTCATGTTAAAAAATATGTTACATATTTTTTGCATCCTTATCACGGGGTATGGGGGCGACTGCCCCCCCCCCCCCCCCCCCCCCCCGCCGATCCTAATGAAACAATGACTCCATCATACCTAAATTTTGAACCATCCTTGGCGACTGACCTCGACGAAGATGAGCGCCGCATCGTACAGTAGACGAAGAGCGCTCACCACTAACTGCGTAGGCAGGATGAAGCGTAGGAAACTACTAGATTAAAGATATTGATTGGTTCAATTTATTAAAATTGTATTGGTCCGGAGGAATCCAACTATAGTGTCTCGAGTAGGAATATCATTTAAAGGTTACACTAGGATGAGATAGGGCCACTTCTCAAGGTGTGCTCCTGGTCGAAATATTCGGCTCTCCACTCGATCTCGACCGTCGGTTTTTTCTTACAGTGGTAGGATAAAAACGCTAGCGGGGTAGCGGTATAAACCCTAGCCACCACCCTGCTCTGGCGCTCTTTCCCCACCGCGTCCTTTCTCCTCTCATACTCTTGTATCCCTCCACTATGATCCTAATTAGAGAATGACTCCACCATACCAAAATTTTGAACCATCCTTCACCACTGGTGATCCAAATTGTAACACATCAACCCTATAGATTGCAGCGTGTCTGCCAAATGTCATTCGTACGAAAATAACTAATTAATCCGCGCGGTGCTGGCGGCAACTGACCTGCTTCTTCCCGTCCATCGTTAGTGCGCTGCGTTGCGAGCTCGGTTCGGGGGATGGCGTGTCATGATGGCGGTGCCAACGTCCGGGGTGGCGGGTTCCAGGCCGGGATGAGGGAGACAGGAACTCCTAGCTGTCGGGTTGTATGCAGATTTTTTTTTTAAAATCGTCTTACTTAATCCACCATGGGATGGAAATGTTACAATGATGTTGTAATATTACAAAAAGAATTGTTGTGGTGGTGTGGGATATGCTGCAAAACCCGGACAGCTCAGCTCAGATTCACGTTTTATGACAACTAGCACAATACCCATACGTTGCATCGGGAATAATTCTTGTAAAAATTAAAATAAATAAAAAATTTGGCCTTTAGTTTCTTCAAAAATCATATTTTTCCAATCTAGACGCATCACTGAGTGGGTCTTCAATTTTTCTACTAATTAGTGGCACGTCGCCGTCCGATCCCTTTTATGAAAAATGTTCTTGGCCACCTGGAGGATCGGGCGTCACCGATCGGCCGTCTTGAGCACGTGCCACGTGGGACAAGAGGGCCTTCAACGTGGGAGGCCCACCTACTACCTTATCGTTTCCCGTCTTCTACCATCTCAATTAGACTTTTCGTACCTCCTTTTTTTTGCACGGGCGACGCCACCTCTCTCTGCTCTCTCTCGTGCCACGTCGTTGTCGTCCCTCTCGCAACCACACACCTACGCTGCTCCTCTATCGCTTGACGACGTGTCAGTCCTCTCCCCGACGGCGCCACTCCTCTCTCGACGGTGCTGCTACAAGCATAGGGGCCCTGCAATGAGGGGTGCCATTCGCCCCTCCTCTCTCGTCCAACACCACCATCTCGACGATGTTGCTTCTCATCTCTCATCTCCCTCATATCGGTGCTGCAAGTGGCGCCCACGATGCTACCAGCGGTGGGGCACAATGCTACCAACAGTAAGCCACATTGCTGCGGTGCTAACAGTTGCGGGCGATTGTGCTGCCAGCTGAAAAGATGCAGGAAGCGTAGGGTGGGGTTGATGCTAGCTACCGGTGGTTTGTGGTGCTGATGGCGGCGGTCGGCGGTACGTCCCCCGGCCGGATCACGTTTAGATGGGTGGCGTCAATATCAGAGCGGACGGACGGACGTTCCCCATGACTAAACCTAATTCGACACAGCAGCTAGCTTACCAGAACTAACCGAGCTGAAAATCGTCTTACTTAATCCACCACGGGATGGAAATGTTACAATGATGTTGTAGTATTACAAAAAGAATTGTTGTGGTGGTGTGGGATATGCTGCAAAAACCGGACAGCTCAGCTCAGATTCACGTTTTATGACAATTGACACTCAGGTAGCAGTGTCCTTTCCAAAATATAGCTCTACTTCCTCATTTCCAAAAGTTTTCCAAATAAGAAGGCGTATTTCCTGCTGCACCTATGAATTATTAGCCTAATAAATGGAAACGGACCTTAATCCTTGGTTGTTTTGGAACAAATAGTTTTTCATAAAAGGCCATATACACCTAAATGGAGGGAGTACCATAATTCCCTGTATTTACATACAAAAGACTAAAACAACACAAATAAACCCTAGTTGCAAGATATTATGATTCTCAAAGGTTCAAACGAAAGAAGGGCGGGGACACAGCTGGTAAAAATAACGGACGTCAGAAGTCAGAACTCTGTCAAGGACTCCGGCGATTCATCCGCCTGCGGCGGAGGTTGGTGAAGCTTCTGGAAGTACTCTGCCACGCCGAACCCCTCGCAGGAGACAATTTCATCAGCCGGCGGGGGAATATACGGCGGCCGGGACACCTCCCCGAGCAAGTCCCACGCCACCCCGGCAAAGAACGGGTGCGCCCTGACCTCGTCGGCGCCGCCTGAAAACCCCAGCCTTCTCGCAGGATCCTTATCCAGCAGGCGCGACATGAGGTCGGTGAGATCCGGCCACCGCCGCTGGACGTCCGCGGAGAACTCCGGCTCCCGGAGCAGCACGTTCCGGAACGTCTCCCTCCTGTTCCGGCCGCGGAACGGCGTCCTCCCGAACGCCATCTCGTAGACGAGCACCCCGAGCGCCCACCAGTCCACGGAGAATTCGTGCCCCTCGCCGCGAACCACCTCCGGCGCCACGTACTCCTCCGTCCCGACGAACGAGAACGACCTATCGCACGCCGCGACGCCCCCGGCGCTTGCGGCCGAGCAGAAGCTTGGGTGCTTCTTGCCGCGGCGCACCGACGTGGACGCCCTCGCGGACTTGGCCTTCTTCAGATGGTCCACGCCGCCGCCGTTGCTTCGGTTGAGGTACCATGCCAGGTTGCGGGGCTCCTCTTGTCCGGACGTTGACGACGGCGCGGCCGCGGCGGACTCGCTTCTCGCGAAGATTCGCCGCAGGTGGCGGTACTGTCGATACCGGCCGTGGGCGTGGGGCTTCGGCGTCGTTGGCGACGGCGTCGCCGAGGAGCTCGACGACGAGGATGCGGACGTGGACGTGGAGGCGGAAGGAGACTTGGGCGGCGGGAGCAGCCGGGAGAGGTCGAAGTCGGTGAGGGTGACGTGGCCGTCGGCGCGGAGGAGGACGTTCTCTGGCTTGAGGTCGCGGTAGGCGATACCCGCGGCGTGGAGCTCGGCGAGCGCGGAGACGAGCTCGGCGGCGTAGAAGCGGACGGCGGCGGGGGAGAAGGCGCGGTCGGGCTGCGCGCGGCGGAGCTCGTTGAGGTCGCCCCCGGCGCAGTAGGGCGTGGCCCACGCGAGCAGGTCGGGCGTCTCGGCGCGACCCAGCAGCTTCGGGAGGCGCGGGTGCGCGAGGCGGGACAGCACGGACACCTCCCACCGCGCGCGCCGCGCGGCGTCCTCCCGCCCTCGCGCCGCGGGGCAGCGGCTGCTGCGCTTGTCGAAGACCTTGAGCGCGTAGGCGTGGTGCTCCGTCGTCGTCGGCCCGGCGCCGGCGACGAGGAACACCGTGCCCATGGCGCCGCGGCCCAGCACCCGCACCGCGCGCACGGCGCCGAGGTCTATGTCCACCGTGCCCACGGGCTGCATGACGGACGCACGTCGTGTCGAATCCATTCGTGCGAATTGCGGTGTGGCTCGTGACTCGTGAGTGAGTGCGAACAGCGAAGGCGTGCAGTGTAGTGTAGATATAAATAAAATAAAAAATGATTAATGGAGGCAAGCAGGTGCAATGTGGCGGCACAGTTTAATCGGCGTCTTTGTCTTATCCTGCTTGCTTCCCTTGCTAATGAAGCAGAGAGTGGCTTTGTTGTCGTCTTCGGCGCAGCTTTGGGCTTTGGCGTTTTTCCTCGTCACATCGGTTTTTATCCGAGACGAAGTCATTTACCGAGTACTTCTACTTAAAGAGTGACCATCCCAGTGAGAGTTACTTTCTACTTGAAAAGAGTAGTTAAGGTGTGATTATCTAAGTGAGAGTTACTCCCTCCGTTTTAATTTACATAGCGTTATCGCATTGTGGGTTTTTTAAAGTCAAACATTTAAGAGTTTGACCAAGTATAAACGAAAAAATATCGACATTTATAATATGAGATGCATATAATACGAAAAATTTATATTGTATGTGTTGATATTTTTCCGCATATACTTGGTCAAACTTTAAAACTTTGACTCTTAAAAAAACCAGAATACAATGTAAAAAAAAGGAAGAGTAGTTAAGTAGTGATTATCCAAGTGAGATTTACTACTTCTACTTGAAAAGAGTGGTTAATGAGTGATTATCTAAGTGAGGCCTCCTTTGATTCACATGATTTCCTAAGTAATTTCGTAGGATTTGGATTATGTGGATTTTTTCCATCCGAAGGTCTTTGATTCATAGGACTGAAATCTGCAGTAACTATTCCTGTAAAAATTCCATAGCGTATTTTCACCAAAAAATAAGCATGAGTTCAGACCTCATGAAAAAATCCTACTCTTGTTCCTATGCTCACAGGATTACACAGGACAACTTAATCCTACACAATCTCTATTCCTTTATTTTTCCTTTATTTGTCACAGTGATTAAGGAGTGGTTTACTTTTCAGTTTCGTTTGCTGTTGTTTATAGGTGGCAGATTTGGAATGCTACTCCGTTTTTCAGTCCAGCTTGTTTGGGAATTACAGCAACTGGCCGGACCCAACTAGGCGAGTGATTTGGCGCGCATATATGGCCCAGTTTTATTTAAAAAATGCATGTTGCACAACTATCGGTTGGCTGATCCATTTTTTTATGCGGAGAAAAGATAGATCATTGGGCGTGGAGCTCAAGGCCAGAAAGAAAGGCTTTACACTTGCAGATAATGTATGCAGAAATTCTTTTCAAAAGTCCCCTGAAAGGCTGAAACAAGCAATATGTATTCAAACCTGAACTGAAAAAACGAAGGCATCATCAGTCAGGTGATGCAACGGAACGGCCGTAGATTCGGACACCTAATCGAGGGTCGCGATTTGCACGTGAACAAAGATGATTGTCGTCTCGATAGGACCTGTCGTATGTCTTTTGCTCCGTGATTTTTGCTTGGGATGCGGCTCGTAATTCGTGTTTTGTTGCTGCACACTGCACACGCCCGTACGTGCGATCGACGTGGAGTAGGGTGAAACCTAAACTGTAGTTGACGTGCCAATGCATAACAAGGGTAGACAAGTAGTCCTGATGTGGAATAGTGTTATCACCAATCACCATTGACCGCTAGCTAGTCAAAAGCTGCACGATCATGGATTCTGGTGGTGCAGGGTTTTTGTTTTTCATAAAACATGACTAATAATGCTCATCTCCTGATGAATGGCATTGTTGTTTAGATGAAGTTCCACCTTGGCTTTGTTCTGAAATCAAGAAAAGGAATACTACAAGGACTCTTTTCGGAAGAAATGTGAATTCGGTCGTAGCGACGTTTCGACTTAGATATCTCGAGACCGGCTAATCCCAAGGAAAGTAAAATAAAAATCATAATAGCAAAAGCGTTGTGACAAAGTTACCGATGGGAATGCAAAATCGTCTTGGAGACGGTATGTCGCCCCACCAAGTAATGTTAAAGGTACATTCTAAAAGTGCCTCAAAAGTTTTGGACCTCGCCATGGTTAAATGGTATTCGCCCAAAGGACATTGCCCCCAAGCTTTTTGAAGAGACAAAAAGAAACAATTGCGCGATCAAGAGGACCCTTGAAAGCAACTTTTGGGCGCCATCAAACTCAATGTCCAACAAGGATTTGATATAGACCATATTCAACAATGCCTTGCTTGGTGCGGGTGCCATGATATTCTTCCGGCGCCTTGGGCCAATGATGCGAGCATTGGTGAGTGGTGGTCTAACCTTGTTCTCGATTATGGCGTAGCAAGGAAGGCAATGTACTCCATCATCATGCTTAGTTCTTGGGAGATTTGGAAAGAAGGCAATGATAGGGTCTTTCGACATGTTGCCTCTCCGGCAAAGGTTGTTGTTTCTAGAATTAAAGATCAGACGACAGCGTGGGTTTTGGCTGGGGCCAAAAAAATTAGCAATGTAATCCCGGGAGAGTAATCTCCAATGTGAAGTCCTAGGGCATGTCCAGGGTGATGCCTCTAAAACCTTCTACTTATTCCATGAAAAGGGAAAATCGTTTTCCTTGTTTCAAAATAAATAAAAATAAAGATAGCATTTGGTGCACATATTCTTTAGATCTTTGTAGAAAACACGTTTTTAAATATATTAAATATTGGAGAAAACATACACGTAGATATTGAGTTGAAACATGCCCATGTAAATTTGTTCAATTATTCACAATTTTTTTTTGAGAACTGCCTCTCCGAATCACGAACTGATCCACATGTTAGATCCTGATAATAGGGGTTTTGAAAATATCCTCTACGATTTACACCATGAGTTAGCTCTGTCCATTGGTCAGTTCAACTCACGTTTTTTTAACAAGGCAAAAGATTTGCCATTTTTATTAATTAAGAAGGAAGTTTTTACAGGAGTTTTACAAGGCCGGGGCATGAACACGTTCATGCCAATGAATGGGCCTACTCTCGCGGTATTAGATTACTCATGTCTTTCGCACCGGCAAGGCACCAAAGCTCCGCCTCCTCCTTGATTTTGGCGATAAGCATGGTCATGGTGGAAGATTGGTTTCGGAAGATACGAACATTCCTCTCCAACCAAATCTCCCACGCAATCAACATGGCAAGCGAAGCCATGGCCTTCCTATGGGCGCTCCTCTTGTGGATCACTTCGGTCCACCAATCTTTGACGGAGTTGAAAATGTGCCAATCTCCGGGGACGAAGTCTTGTAACCCAAGTCAATCCTTCATGGAGAGCTAAATGCGGGAGACGAAGCGGCATTTGAAGATGAGGTGGGCGGCCGACTCTTGAACTTGGTTACAAAGCTTACATAGCCCACAATTTTGCCATCCTATCAAATCTATCCACCATCCATACTCAGTTTTGGAGAATCAACCAAGCGAAGATTCTACAATCGGAGCGCCCATTGCTTCCACACTCTTTAGGCATCTCCAAGATAGTGAGTCCCAAAAATTGCATCTTCCAAGCGGGCGACAAGGAGTAGCATCCGTTGGAGGTGAGCTTCCAAGCAATCGTATCCTTTAGATGAGGGGCGAGGCTTTTCTCGAATTTACAATGACCAAAGAAACTAACGTAGTTACCTTATCTGAAATACATGTAGTTTAATAGCCCTTGAATCTACAATGTATCTATCTATATATTTAAAGACGGAACCTTTCGCGAGCTGAGAGCGCTCGGGCGCTGTAGCTAGCTACAGTAAGCACTGTAGCATGCTACAGTAATACAGTAACTCGATCCCGGCCGTCCGTCGTCGATCCAACGGCCTGGGGAACGCGTCGATGACGCTTTTGCAAAAAGACCCCTCCAGAAAACGAAAATCAAACCCGCAGTCCACGGAAACGCGAAGCGAGGGACCGAATTGCGATTTCCAAAAAACACGCGGACTTTTCTGATAAAATCTCGCAGAGCCCCCCGTCCCTCCCCCTCTCTCTCTCTCCCGCGACGGCCAACCGCCGCGCCGCCGCCGACACGCGCCCTCACCGCTCCGCCCCTCCCCGGTCAAATCGCCGGACACGCCGAGCTCCGCCGCCGCGCCCTCTTCAACCTCGCCGGTGAACGCGAGCCGGGACGTCCGAGGGACGCCGGAATCGGCGTCGCCGTGCTCCGCGTGCGCCGCCACCGAATCGGTCGACGGCGGCGTGCAGCGCCCCCTCCTCGCCCCTGCGGCCGCGCCGCCTCCTGCCGACGCCGCCGGCCTCACGCCTGTCCGAGCCCCTGCCCACGACGCCGGGACCAGCCGCGCCGTCGCCTGCCGATGCCGCCGATCCCGTGCCTACCCAAACCCCTGCCCACGCTGTCGGCTCCCCGCACTGGAGGAGGATAGGGCCGCGTGCCCGCCGAGTCCCTGCGCCTAACGCCGCCGTCTTCTCCATCCTCTCCGGTCATCGCCTGGAGCTCGGCTCCTGCCTCGGCAAGGTAAGCCTTGCGTCCTCTCTCCCCTACCCCCTCTCAGCGATCGGCTATTCTCTCATGGTGAACTGCAGAATATTTGGAAAATTTCATGTACATATTTTGTGTCATCTATGCATATATCCTAGCAGATGTTACATCTCTTGCTTCATGTCTGAAACGATCTGCAATTCTTTTTCATCTCCAATTGGGTGTTCGTGTGGAGAGACAATACACAAAAAATATGCACATATGTGGTATATGGAAATTCATTTCACTAAATGAAAACTTGCTGTGTGCATAAGAGGTCTATTCCTAGCAGAGAGTACACTCAAACATGGGATGAATCTGTGATTTTTATTAGGGGAACAATATGACTCTGATGTGACTTTTTGTTGATTTAAGCAAAAGAAAAAAAAATTGCCGTGCAACTTAGCCTCAGCTACTCAATTTACCTTTATAAGTCAATTTGCCTTTATAGCGAGGTAGTAGAAAGCATACGTAAAACGAATTATATTTTTTGTGTGATTCTCTGTGTGGTGGCACACTGGTACTCATAAGTGATTTATTTTCTTTCGGGTTATGAGCAAATTTGTCCTTAAATAGATGTACAGTACACACTCTGTACGTAGAGGTATATTACAGACTATAGTTAATTAGTGCAAATGGCCATCTTGGTACAAGTTACGAACTTCTATTTGAATATTCTTTACCATGCTTTGCTGTTTTATTTGTTAACTTCTCTGAATTTCAGAGTTAAGGTGGAATCTTAGCCGTGCCTTCTTTGAATTCTTCTGACCCCTTTCACAATATTATTTTTCAAATATCCAAGGGTGGTAGGATTATTTCTTTGGCACCTCCCTATTATTAAGTCATATATGTGTCACTACAACTGCAAATCAGGGTTTTTGTTTTTGTTTGCAGTACAAGTTCCTGCAAGAAATTAATTAATCATCCCAATAAAGCTCCTTCTGGTTTAGAGATGAGAACACCAAAATTATTATGCGATGTCCTTTCTACACCCAAATTTTTGAATTTGCAGTAAGTCTTGATACTTACATTTATAAGTATAGAAATTTTGGTGTTTGTGAAGTTGCAATGTCTGTTTGTCGATCTGCTATTGCTGAAGTTCAATTCAAGAAAACAACATCTCGCTGTTTTTTCATCTCATTTTCTTTCGAGGATCTGGGTATATACGAAGTCATTATCGGTGGATGCAAGATCAGGGAAATTTTGTTGAGATGACACTCCTACCATGGATTACTTCAAATTTTGGTTCTACATGCATATGGCTTAGTTTCATGTAAATATTAACCTCAATAGGCCAACAGAAGATGGCCAATATCTATTGCCAAACTGACCTACATGTCGTACCATCCATTTCGTTGGGAATTTTTGTTGCTTCTGTGCTGGCATACAATATGCAACATAATCTGTAAGTAGAGCTTACGAGGCATCCTTTCAATATCTGATAGTATAGCCTCTCTTTTTTGGTAATAGCGGTATTTTGGAGAGACTTTTAGAGAAGGATAAAACTGAAATCTAAGCAAATCATATGTGTTCAGAGGCTACTAAAAGGTGTTCTTGACTACCATTTTCATTTGTCTCTGACATACACGCTCTGTTCAGAAATCACCTAATGTTCTTTATCATGTGCAGTAATAGCATCTGTATTGGAATGCATGGAAGTATCTTAGAATGGGTTTTACTCTCCTTGACTATACTCACTACTCAGTACTGGCCACCTATTCCTGGGGTTAATTTTTCAGGGTAGATGTACAAACCAGCACCTTCAAAGTACAATTTTTTTACTTCCAACGCCCATTTTCTTTTTACTGAGGCTGCCGAGACAGTTGTTCTCCATATTATTATGGATGATTTACATATGACAAGGTAATGTATGAGAAATATTAATTTCTCAAATCATGGTGCTATATTAATTTTTAGATAGATAATGCAGCCAATAAACTCGGTTACTTCTACTGAATTTCAGAGAGGGTAGCTACCTTAGTTTTTGTCTGAAAGATGTTCCTTTTCCAAGTTCAGTTCTGTTGAATGAATGGCTATATTTGTCACGACCAGGCCAACAATAATGAATTTGGTAACAGAAATTTCTAGAGGGACTAAGGCAGATTCTTTGTTTCTTAACGGAGAATTTAACGATTCAACAGGACAGTTGAGTAAAGCTGGCAAGGAGTTGTAGATACTAGATATAGAAAGAAGAATCAGTTAAGATTCAAAGACGCCCAAAGTTGACCAGAAGAACAGGGCCACAAGTAATATGTTGACTATGCTAGAAATAGTCTGCTACCAGTATATATTAATATTCATAAACTTTACCTGTTATCTGTAAGAAATTTTGCTGTGGAAAAATACCCGCGTGCTACCCAAATAGCACTTCTCTCTGTTGGAATTTTATACCTGATGGTATGGTTGTGTTTTCTGACATATTTCTGTGACAGGGGCTTCTGAGGTACAGAGAATCAGCACTGGTGGCTGCCGTTGAAGCCATACAGGAAGCTCCTGCTGCAAAAGTTTGGCGAGATGTTTGAGGTACCTTTTTCTTCCGGACACTTTTTGTGGCATAATATATGTTTTTTTATTTCATCTCATATGTAAGTGATCTGGCGGCGCTGCTCCATCAAGGATTGCCGTGCGCAATGGCCTGCATGCGACCGGCGCGGCCGCCTCCATCTGCTTCGGGATTTATAATCGTTTTCGGTATGTTTCGCTGATTTTTTGTGTTACTTGGTTTTGTCTATCCACTGCTATAATTCCACAGGGACCGCGAAATCAGCGAAACAGCGAAACAGGGACCGCGCGAAATTCCACATTATAGCAGGACGGACGTGGTGTGTTGCCGCCAGGAAGAATTGGTGGAAGAAGAGGACACAGAGATGGGGATTAATTAGAGGATAGCAGCACAAAGAAGCGCCCGGTTGTGCCGCTCCCATCTCTCCACCTCCACGCCTCTGCCAATTGAAGGTACCCACCTCTCTCTTTCTCTTGATTTTCCTATTCCCCTCCCTTTTCTATTCTACATAATTTCTCTGAATACAGATCCGTTGCAGTGCAAGTGTTTGCTGGCATGTCCAGCAGCCGAGCAGCAAGGCAGAGCTGCAGCTGACGATGATTGTAGTGCTAAAGTTTCGGACCCCGTGTTGTATGTAAATCTTACTGCCTGCTTATTTGGAGCATTAGAAATCCTGTGCTTTTGTATGGTGTTAGTATCTTAGTGCCTGATTATTTGGTGCAGATAATTATTAACTTCCTTTTGTTACCATTCACTTGACACATATGCTAATTCCCTTTTGTACTTTCATTAGGATATTTGCAATTGTAAACTAGAAGCATCAGTGTTCTTCCAGACTGCACCCATTTATTTGCACAACGGGGCGCCGTGCCCCATGTTATGGTAAGATTTTGTAAGCTGGTGCTATCTTTTTATCATGTAAATTTTTTGTTGTTGCGAGCACTACATATGGCATATATTTTGTTTTATCATGGAGTAGATAGGTAGAGTCACTGTATCACTCGGTCATGTACTTATGATGTTAACAGGATATATTGTCATTCAGTGCATTGCAGATTTACAGGTAACAGGCTATATTGCAGACTAGAAGTTGGCATGATAGCTGATGGGTTCAGAAAGTCAATCCCCTTCCAAGGTTAAATCTACATGTGCTTCCTTCAGTTGTTTTCTGGAAAGGATCAATTCTTGCTGTTTTTTTTCATCTGTGAATATGCGCTAGGGCTGTCAGTCTGCATCTAATTTATTGTCAGATTACTTCGACTCACTGATGTCTAGCTATAATGCAACGATATTAGGCCGTATATTTAACTTCTCATGGCATGTAACAATATTAGGCTGAATGAGCCACAAAGCATCTTTCATTTAACAATATTAGTAAAAATATATGCGCCTTCCACAGAATGTTGTTATATCAATCTTTGCTCTAAATAAGGTCGTTGTTATTTGCAATATATCTTGGTTATTAAGTTCCATCTGAAACATATATTTGCTAAATAGATGAGTGGTTCGTGAGAACAATATCAGTTCTCGGATCTAAGGCCCATGCCTGTGTTAGTTTTAAACATGTTTAGGCCTTTGTACATATATTTGCTAAATAGATGAGTGATTCGTGGGAACAATATCAGTTCTCGGATCTAAGGCCGATGCCTGTGTCAATTTTAAACATGTTTAGGCCTTTGTATGATTTCATTCTCGAAATAAAGTTACATATCATATTCCGACTACCGTTAGATTCCTTCTTCTTTGCAGGGGACGACTCTTTTCTGGTTCGGAATTGCTTCGCGCTCCTGCTTGATGGTCACCTGGTCTGTCTTCTAGGTAGCTATTTTTACTGCCCTGCCTCTGTATTTATAAGCGAAAGACATATTAGTCGAAATACATTCCTAGCCTCCTAGGGCCATGCTCATAATTATTCCTGTCATTGTTCAACGTTTAGTTCTAGGATTTCTTTCTTCTTTTATGTCTCTTGCTTTGTTTCAGAGTAAGAAATGAATATTCGCACATCGTATTTGATTTCGGAAATAATACTATGGGGTATTAATTTTCTAATTGTACATGAGATTGGTATGTTCTGTTTCTGCCGCATTCTTTACCTGTGTAGTGCGAGCCCATAGCATGCTAGCAGATGTGAACAGTTATTTCTAGGCTGCAAAAGCATGTGAAATGGTGCTTTCAATTAATCCCCGCAAGTGCTATTTACTTGGATCCGTAGGTTGTATTCTCTCAGATGCATTTCTCTTGATACTTTATGTATTCCAACGATCGATTCTTAGTTCCTATTAATTTACATGTTATACTGCTGTGCTGAACAGTTGTTACATTGTAGCAGATCCTGGCAGGTTTACTGTGCGTGCGGGAAGAGATAGCAAGGCAAAATCAAAGGTATATGCTTTATATTACTTTCCAGAACCATGTCCTATGATAATTGGGGTGACTCAGTTTTTATGGTTGTGAATGCCTCTTACATGCACTTATTTAAGGAACGAAAATCATCTTACTGTTAATATATAATCTATCATTTGCAGGGATGAAATAAGTCCATGTTAGTTTTTCCGTGGTCAGTTGATTCTGCCTATTTTTTTTTTGCCTGACCGACAAATATTTCTGGCTATCATGCTCTCATAATTGTGTTATTCAGCTGTTGTACAGCTAGCCTGGCCACATTATCAGTTTGTATTTTGTTTCATCGAATCGTTGTTTCACGGTTGATTATAAGAATGTGCGGAACATCAAGGAAATGCACTGATGTTTGTTTAACTATTGCGCAAATATATATCCAGTTACGTGATCAATTGTATGAACCTTATTTTCGGAATGCTTGTGGTTTGGATAAGAGAAAACGCCATCTTCCACTGGCGTATTTTCATCTTATGACAAAAAATATTGCTTAAACATAGATTACGTGCCTCTCGATTTAGTATGTGATCCCTCTAAATAAAGACTTTAAAGTTGTATCTTTATTGTGCTATAGGATTTCGAATCCCTGCCATGGTTTGCATGTGTTCAAATGGTTTGGTGCTCTTCTTTCGCTTGAGATGATTATCTATTGTTGTTGTTCAAGGAATATTGTTTGTTTACTTTAATGCACATTTTAGTATGAATATGCAGAATAGATAAAAAGGTTTATTCGACGCGACGTAGCAGTGGCCCCCACAAGCCAGATTTCTATTTCTTTTAAATAAAAAAACAGAAACCAGAAATATTTCTTCACATTCCCAGCAAAAAAAGGGAAAAAAGTCCTAATGCACATCGTTCTTATAACAATTTATACAACATGAAATTATTACTAGAAATACCCTCACAAAAATAAATGCTAATTATTTGTTCCATATAACCAGATGTCAAATTTACACGTTCCCAAAATTTAAATACCTCCATGATCTACAAACATGAAATTTCGAATACTCAAATTTGTCACCATTTAGAGGTAATTCAAATGCATTTCCTCTAAATTAAAATAAATATTGACGCCGATACAACTATGCTTGAACAATTCGAACTACCAAATATTTGGATATTTCACAGGAAACCTACTCATACGAGGATTTTTTTTCCAAATTCCAACTTGGTCTACATTTTGGGAAAATATTCCGATATTCAGTACAATATATCAAAATTTTTAATTTGGCCAAAATTTGGAAAAGAACAACCAATGCACTTGCTCCAATTATATGGACACCAATGCACTTGCTCCAATTATATGGACAATAACATGGAGTTGAACTTCACAAAACAAACACTCTAATTATGGAATTTAGTTAAATAAATGTGCTTTCGCACTCATTACATACTTAAATTAGAAATTGATAAGTAAACAGAAATATTTTTTAACATTCCAGTTTGCTTAAAAAATGGACATGCTCTTGAATATAATGGATTTTTTCCCTTTTCAAAAATAATTTCATAAACTACTAAATTTCTGACGGGCGGGCCTACCCTATTTAACCAAATTAGAAAAAAAGTTTTAAACATAAATTTTTTCTACCAAATTTCAAAAATATTCAGATATAAACTACTTTCGAATGTGCATCTCTATAAAATTTGAAGTTTTCCCACCAAATATTCACAAATATGACAAACATACCAACTTTAACACATAAAAAAAAGACCGACTATTTACAGCATTTGATCAAATTTCAAGTTTGAAAACTTTAAAATATCCCATGCCTTTTGAATCTGAGCACTTAAAAACCACAAAAAAAAACATGCGAACAGCTTTACACAATTTTGAAATTTAAACAATTTGTAAATGAAAACTTCTCCTTTCCTGATTTCAATTAAATATTGCCGTCGAAATACAAACATGTTCGAACATTTCAAACCACTAAAAATTTGAATATTCTACATAATATATCAAAAAAAACTCACAACAAAAATGCTGCCTATTCATAACAAAATAAAAACATGTTCCAATTGAACTCAACTTTCACATTTTGTGATGTATTTACTACTTAATTACTGACTTGAAAAATTCAAGGTACCATCTAAAGATTACAAATACTACAATATTCACTACTAATATATTTTCCTTTCATATCAATGTGCACATTAAATGTTCCCCAAAATGCATTTAATATTATGTCGTTTTCCCCCTTTTTTTTGATCCCCCTATAAATTTAATTGCTACTTTAACTTCAAGATATTTTTCCACTACGAACAAATTTTTGACCACAATTTATAAGACTTTTGCAAAGCCATAAGTCTTTTTCTGACGCTCACATTTTTTAACACAACTTTAGACAAAGTTTTTTTGCGAACAACTTCCCACTTCCACCAACTTTTGAAATTCAAACAAAGTATACATCGATATCTCTGAATATGTCCGTTCAAAAATCACGACAAATATATCAAAACAATCCTAATATTACATGCAAAAAAACTTATGTTGAGATATTTTTCCCCCAAATGTTCATTTTTTCCCCATTTAGATGTAATTCAAGTGCATTTCTTCTAATTCCAACTAAATATTGACGCCGAAATACAAACATGATTGACCATTACAAACTACTACATATTTGAATATTCAACAAAATATATAAAAAATGCTCAAGAACAAATACTACCTGTTCATTACAAAATAAAAAACATGTTTCCAAACACGAATTTTGCCAACATTTGGGCGAATATTCAAACATGATCGACCATTACAAACTACTACATATTTAAACATTCTACAAAATATTTCAAAAATGCTCAAAAAAAATGCTACCTAACTACAACAAAATAAAAAACATATTTAAACACTCCAAATTGGCTAACATTTTGGTGAACAACAAATATACATTGTACAAAAAAAATCACCAAGGGCGTGGCGTGACGCCACGCCAAAATTCAACTAGTAGAACAGTAATGTTACTGCAATTTAGCTATTGTGTGTCTGTGCCTGAGTCAGTGTATGACTCACGTCTCCTCCTTACAGTATAAGTGCAATTGCCACTTGTGGCAACCAGATCACAGTTCGTTGGTAACAGATCTCTCGTTAGAAAAGGGACCTACGCCATTGAATTGAACCACATCTAGATTGCATCTGATCATTTTTCCCTACGAGAGTTTCAGTGTCCAGCGCAGCTAGCTGTCCAGTGTCCACCCACTGCTAGCGTTCAGTACGTAATCTTACTAACAGTGTCCGTCAGTGCCGTGAATCTGCCAGCAAGAAACAACCGCACCGCAAGTGCAAGGGGCAAAGCACTATTTCTTTCTCAGCGCCAATAGGAGGTTTCCAAAATAGCCTGAAATCCTGCCTCGAGTGTGAAGGGGAAACATATGTGTACGTTTTTTTTTACTTTTCTGAAAACATTATGTATGCAGTGTCTCTCATCTGCTTTTATTCTCTTTTTGAGGGGAGGTTACGTACGTGTCTCTCAGTTCTGTCTTTTCTCCCAAGTTGTATACTGTTCTTCGTGGAGCCCTGCCTGAATTCCAGGGTACGTAACCCTGCACTCCTGCAGTATAGTTTAGGAGTTGCACCGTGACGCTTCAACCAACAAACCCAAAGCTCCAATCGAACCATTCGACCAACACTTGCCAGACAGATGTATGTGATGGACCAGCAGTACCGGTGATGATCGATCACGCCACGGCGTGGTCAAGGTTTAGATCAACCCTGGTTGGTACTTGTCATTACTCATCCCTCGATCGCTATCTTGTTTTGTTTGTGTCTGAAAGACTGAAACAATGATTACTCGCAAACAGGATTAGAGAACATGGTATAAGCATGCCGTACGTGTCACGCATCAATCAATCTGCAGGATGCAGGATCCTATAATTAATTTGCCTCCCCATTGTTAGTACTAGCTCGATCTCTTTGGTATCATCTTGCTAATTCGTGCTTGCAACAAGAGCCGGCCGCCTACTGCTCGATCAACAGAAGTGATCATGCTAAACGATCCGCAGTCTTTAACAATTCACAAGTGGAATGATGGGTTGCAGACATGTTAGCTCACACTATGCAGCATAGGCATGGTTAGAGTAATAAAAACTGCAAGTGACTCGTCTTCTTTTTATTTTATGTAGTTGTGGCTAGCTCGGTCGGCCATTACATGCCAGTGTTCTAGAGGAAAGCGAAAGAATTGGAGTTAATCTAGAGGATCCCCCTAATAATGCATGGTACCTGGCCTTGAAAAGGGGTGACAGAGATAGGAAAGGCGGCCATTACAGGAGGACAAGAAGGCTTTGCCGTCTTTATGTGTGTGACGAACTGATGATTAGAGAAGTCTATATCAGAAATAGGTTCTTGACCTTTGGTACCATGAAAAAATGACATAGCGATTAGAGGTACTAATCAATGGTGCCATATGGTTTGTTCTGTCACACCTAGAGGCTAGAAGGTACTTTATATATCTCATATTTGGATTGCTTTTAGTACACTAAGCACCGCCCTCGTCCCCGTCAAATTTCGTGCCGTCGCCTTCTGCTCCTCCAAGGTCCGGAACATGCAGAAAAGATGGGTGCAGACAATGTCGAAAAAGCTCCAAAGCGAAAGACTCTCTCAAGTCTCACCCCTCTGCCTTGGGATTTCAAGAAACTAGGTGAATACCCCGCGCGTTGCGGCGGGAATTTCAAACATGATTTCACACATATGTAACTTAGTAAAAGCAAATAAGTCCAAAAGTAACACTTCTATTTGAAGAAAAATACAGAAACTACAGAAGATTAATAGTTTATGACATAAAATTATGTTCCTTATGCTGGTCTTGGCAATCATGTAAAGGGAAATACAGAAAATAATGGATGCTTAAAATAATATGAACATTTTAGATCCTCGCCAATTTGTGATGGTGCGTTCATAACTGGACCATGGCTGAAGGACAAACTGTGTGCTCTCAACTGCATCCACCTAGGAATCAAGCTCATGGTGACACGTTAGTGCCCAGAATAACGGTACAAACTATAACATGGGCGTGCAAATGTGGAACAGCAGAATAAAGCATGCAAGAAAACACCACTTGATGCATAATTTGGGACCTTTGAAGTGGTAGGCGTGCCATCTTAATTACTCAGTGTAAACCTTTTGTAGGAAACAGACAAAATGATGCAAATCCAAGATATATTTTACAGGATTTTAACATTCAACTGTAAGAGCAAAGAAATGATTTTTAACTTACAGGAGAGGAAAAATAAAAATCCAACCAGGCGAATGAAACATATCCTTCAGTAGTGTGCTTGGGGACATTTACCGGTGCTTCTCTGTTAGGAGATTCCCTTTCTGCATTAGATGAACCAAACTGCTGTCCTATGAAAGCCATCAATGAATAATTCCTATAAAGAGTTAGAGCTAGAGGCTAGGGCCTGAATCTTGTCAAATATGTAAAAGAGGAAAGTTGCCCACCTTGATTTGGTACAATCAAGACATATGAGGACAGCTGAACATGTTCATATATCAGTCAGTTCTTCGTTGCAGGATAGGTAAAAAAAAATTGAGTAGACAAAGTTAGTTCTACGATATTATGAAGTGCATAATCAAGCCACGACTCCTTTGACTGATTCCTTCTTCTATTGGACCTCGTCCTGTATTCCTTTGCATCCTCAGCGTCTTACATCTCCTTCTCTAATAAAGAAAAGTGACAGATCAGTCGGAAAACGAATTAATATTAAGAGCCAACAGAACAACATGAGCCAAACCATCCATGAAAATTCTAGCATGAACAAACGGGGTATTAAAGTCTTTGAGGAGATGGTCATCTAGATCGGATCCTTGGGAAATATCTGCACGGCCAACTCTACCTGCAGGTATCAACGCCAACACAACCTGCAGCACAGGAAATTAAGTCGAGGTGACGGAAACTCACATCACAGAAATAATCAGGTTGAACCCTCACTACCCTTCTCCTTGGCGGTGCCGGCGGCGGACTGGATCGAGCATGCAAGCCTCATCATCCACTGGGAGAAGGCTAGACGAAAGGATCTTATGGTGATTCGATGGAAGAAGTTTGGAGATCGGGAGTAGGGGATAGCAAAGAGGCTAATAATGAGAGGAAGAGGAGAGATCAGGGGATTAATGTTGGTGAAGGGAGGGGAGGCGACGGGACTTGAGCACGCGAAGCCGAAGTTACGATCCTTACTGTATGCGTGGGACTATTTCGTACGTGCAAGCTGCAAGATGCCAAGATTGACCTGTGTACTTCGGCTGGTTGCGTAGGAGGGGAAAAAAATTATGAACAGGAGCTTGGTGGGTGTACGACTTCTTGTCACATAAGATGGGGTGAATGGACGGATGACGATCAACATCCTATGGCTGTGAATACTTGATGATGTGGCTATGCTGCATGTAAAGATAGAAAATTCATAAATGTACTTAGTGGGGTTTTGCTTTATAAGAGGTATAGATACATTGGTTTCGAGGGCGAATCCTATATGCCGCGTAACGCGGGAGCGATTCGCTCCCGCACATACCTTCATGGGCCGGCTCAGCTAGCCGAGTTTCTCCCATTGGTTTTTCTGTCATTTTTTTTTGTTTTTTTTTATTTTTTTAATATTCATGTTTTACATTTTATTTATGTTTTTTTTTGTTTCTTTTCATTTTGTTCAAAACAAGATAAATGTCAATATTATTTTTGTCAAATAATATAAATGTTTTTAATTGGAAAATTGTTCATATAATATAAATATTCATATTCGAAACATTGTTCAAATAAAATTTTATTTGAAAATCGTTTAATAACATAAAAAATCATATTTTGAAAAAACATTCAGATAACATAAATATTCATTTATTCACAAATAAGATAATGTTCATTTTTAAGATCATTCAAATAAGATAAATGTTTTCTTGTTTTTTACATATGAGAATATTTTATTCTTACAACGAATTTGTTCTTTTTCTTCCTTTTCAAAAAATTGAACACATTTTTTACTATAAAATATAAAATTATAAATATAAAAAGGGTAAAAAACAAAAAAGGGAAATGATGAAAGATTAAAAATAACAGTAAAAGTTATTGGGCCGGATTCGGTGCGGCCATGACGGGAAACGCTATAGGCGTGAGCAATTCGCTCCCGCGCTGGTGGTCAGATAGGCGGCCCGGTTTGTAGGAGGCCGTGGAGGTGAAGAATGATGGCTGGGCTGCCCCTTTCAGTCTTTGGCTGGGAAGAATGTCATGGACGTGATCCCAATTGAGGCCGGTTGATTATTTCCTTGTTTAGGCTACGTATCGTGATTCGTGAGTAGTAGTTTGAGTCGGAGTCGGAGTCTATATGCGTCGCCAAGGCAAGGCCTTATACAGTACATCGCGTTGGGACAGAAAGACAAGAACACAACAGCCGCGAACCTGCAACACCGCCGCCGCCGCCAAGTTTCTTCCTTCTCCTTGGATCGGGTCGACCACGACGATGGTGCGTCCGCGCGGCACGCCGAGCACGGGGCGGCACCGCATCGAGATGACCCTCAGGCTGGACAAGACCAGCCGGCAGGTCACCTTCTCCAAGCGCCGCTCCGGGCTCTTCAAGAAGTGCTCCGAGCTCTCCCTCCTCTGCGGCGCCCACGTCGCCGTCGTCGTCTTCTCCGAGGCAGGCAACGTGTTCGCCCTCGGCAGCCCCTCCGTCGACGCCGTCCTGCGCCGCTACGTGCCCCTCCCCAGCGGCGCCCCCGTCCCTGCCGCTGACGACGCCGGCTTCGATGACGGTGACGACCGTGAGGCGCTGGAGGAGATGTGCCGGGCTAGGGAGGCGACCGCGGAGCAGGTAGCGGCAGAGATCGCGCGGATGAACTCGATCGGGGAGAAGGTGGTCAAAGCCCAGGGTGAGAGGAGGTTCTGGTGGGAGGCGGACCCGGAGGCGCTCGGGGAGGCGGAGCTGCCGGAGTTCGTCAGGGCGCTCGAGCGACTCAGGGACAATGTGCGCCGCCACGCCGACAAGCTGATCTGCGGCCCGCCGACCGCCGCCGTGCCAGCACCAGCCACGACAGCCCTCGCGCACGCCGGGGATGCCCGCTTCTAATTCTTGCGCTTTCTAGGCTTGATCTGCTTTGCTTAATTTTTTGGATCTTTTTGTAAGGTTCTACCCATTTCCGAATGTCGATGCTACAAACAAAATTGGGTAGGTCACCTTCGTCCGTTCGAGAATCCTAGGACGTGTAACTTTTTTTGTAAGGAGGTTGTAAACGAAAAGGAACGTCAGATCTTTTATAAGAAGATGGCACTCACGACAAATGTTCAGATCTGGAGACGTGACATTGTAAATTTCAAATCTTCTAAAATTGATCAGATTTGTCTTTTTTAGCCTAAAATAGGAGGTATTTTACATTGGAAATTTACATGCTCATAGTGTACTGTATATAGTTTGCCACATCCAGATTTTTTTGTCAGAATTGTATGAGACATTGAAATCGAGTTTTAATTTTTTTTCAAAATAATGTCCTCCACGTAGCTCGTGCTCCAAATGCAGTTTTCCCACGCACGTACGCCTTTTCTTTTTACTGGGTTGAAATGTAAGAGAGAGAAGTCAACCTATCTCAAGCTAACATTTTTATATGTTTTATTTTTTATTTTTGTATGATCTTACATGTCTCACTTGTAAACACTAAATGATCAATAATATTCACATATAGAAAAAGAATAGCCAGATAGTATTATGAAAATGCAAATATGTTTGTAATCATTACATTTTGAAAGTCGTCACTAACGCGAGGTATATACTGATAATCAAGTGAGTTGCTCAAATTTGGTCCACAATTCAGTTATACGTGCTTTTTGAATTGTTGGTCCATTCCTTTCGTCATGTCTTTAATGACGAGAATCTTGATGTTGCTCTTTGTGGTGGCTTGGGACAACACGGCATATAGCCGACTATGAGAGAACACTGGTTCTTATAGGTTCACGCTGATAATCAGGATGATCTACCCTTGGGTCTTGCTAACCTACCGTCCTGATGGTATACGTCGGTGGTGAAGCGGATCCTTCTTTGGCGAGTGATGCGTGTGTGATCGACGTCGGGTTTACCATTGTCAAAATAGTTGTAATTGGACATGGCATTGCGATAGATTCAGTGCATGGGGTGTTCCGCCTAGCCGCAACATTTTCTTTTAGCCGCCTTCTGCTCTTTAGGTAGGCTCTCATATGTGCACCAACATACCATATTTTATATACGTTGAGATACTCATGCATGAAACATTATTTACCAAAAGACTCAAGCCTCCATATAGTAGAAGTCTTGGATATACCCAATGTAACCTCCAATTGGTCTTTAGTGGCTCATGATCGGCTAAGTTACCCTTGATCTTTGGCAGTGGTGGAGCTAGCTATATGGCAAGCTCTGGCTTCTGCTACACCTTAATTCGTGTAGTTTGCATAGTACGTATGTATAATTACGCATAGATTAGTAAATTTTGCTTACTATCTAGTCATTCCGCCACATCTTAATTTTAATTCTACCTCCGCTGCTGATCTTTGGCAAACTAATCTTGTCCTGGTCAATGTGTGAAACTTCCGTCCTACCTCCCACGTAACGTAAATCCCTTCCCTCGTTCACAAATTCAACAAGGAAGTGAAACTTAACTGAAAGATCCTCAGTTGGATCCATTGCAATTCCTAGGAACATACTGATGCATCCAAAATGCATCCACTTTTCCAAGCACTTTGCCTCATAATTTGCTCCGGGGTCCTTCCATATTTGAATAAAACTGCTGATTCTGACGCTGCTTTTAGCAAAGTCTCTCCTCTGGCTATTTTTGCAGGAAATAAAATCGGGGAAAAATACCACGTCAGTTTTTCTGGAAAAGAAGCACGATGGACAAAAGGATGGACACGAGGGGGTGCCGGAGGGCCAAATGAGGTGGCCCCACACGTCCCCCGTACCTGGCCGCGTGGGCCCACCCCAAATGGGCCTCGGGCGCCGTCTCGCCTCCGGTCTTGGACGTACCCCTTTATATACGAAAAAAAAACGCTTGCCCTAGGAGGGGGGAGCTTCCGCGAAACACACCGCCGCTGCCACCACGTTCTTCGTTTCGGGGACAGATTGATCCAGGATTTCTCCTCCGGTGGAGGGATCTGGAGGCCGTCTTCACCGCCATCTTCACCACCTTCATCTCCATTGACCATAAGCTCTTTCTCCATCACCATGTGTGAGTAGTTTGCTGTAGGCATGTGAGGTGGATGGGGATTGGATGAGATTGACCATGTAATGCTACCCGTTGTTCGATAATCCTAGGGTTTATCTTGAGGATACTTTTGTATTGTGTTGGTGCACTTATGCTATGTTTAATGCTTGCTACTAGGGCCCGAGTGGCATGATTTCAGTACTGAACTTATTTGCTTCATCATATAATTGAGTTTGGTATTTACCTGCAAAGTGTATCACCTGCTATTGTGTTGAACCTGCGAACCCTAAAAGTGACATATAGGGAAAACAAGGGGAAGATGTTTTAGTTTGAGGATCCTATGTGTTTATGGAGTGTTAATGCATTGTCCCGGTCTACACGAAAGGGTAGACCTTAATTACCTGTAGTTCCAAGTTGGCCCCGGTGAAATGGGCAGGTAGGGCAATAGATGTTGTGCAAATTCTCTTGGTTAGTACGCACAACTATTTAAGGAACACATACCTACATACATCGGAGTTAGAGAAAAACCCCATTGCTAGCTTTATTTTATTATATGATCAATCTCATTCATGCAATGCCCCGCTGTCACCTCATGCCTACATTTTAAATCTCTGAGTTACACTTTCACTTTTCCGGTGAAAACTAGGAAATCCTTGTTACTATTGCTGTTTTATTTCTGCTCGCTTGAATCCTTTACTGCCATCACTACTACTGCTGCAAGTTATTGATATACAGGTGTGGTTGAGAGTAACGCCTCAATTGCTAAGGTCTTATTAATATTCTTGTGTTCCCATCGTGTCGAACTATAAATTTGGGTAATACTTCCCAACGAAGACTTCAGCGATCCCCTATACTTGTGGGCATCACATACTGTCAAGAAACGTTTATTTACTAACTGTGGAAAAATAAAATACAAAATATAAGTCTTTCATGAAACATACCGTCAATGTATATAAACTTCATGGAAAGACCAGAGTTCCTGAACGAAATAAGTAACGTGTAAAGGATGACTATATGCTACTGAGTATAGTTTCTCATCGGTCAAGCTATGTTCTTCGCCAGATATTCTTCTTGCATTTCATGATCTCGGTATACTTCTTGATGATTTAAAACTTACATATGTATGTGCGGCCGACCAAGAAACAAGGATTCCCTTATTTTCCAGTTATGTGAAGGATGTTGTATAACACAATTTATTTGTGCCCTTTGCACATTTTTGGGTCGGTTTTGGTATGCATTTATGTGGAAGTGTAAATTCACTTTGAATGAGGTTTTGTCTAGCTCATGTGCTTCTGTCTCAATCTAAACTAGCAATTTACGAATAGCCTGTATAAAGTAACTGCTAGATGATAACCCGGGGTGAGGCTCTCCACAGTCAAATTCCTCAGTCATGCAATTTTTATGCCTTCCCATGTAAACTTGAACCGCTTCGTACTAATTCATGTAAGCATGCAACAAGGAGTAGGGATCAGCGATGAGTCATGAACTAGAAGCAAAACCAAAACGACAAGATGGCTATACACACATACGAATGTACGATGCTATGTATTAATGTATAGTGCAGGTAGGAAATATGAGCACGAAACTGACCTGATATGACACCGTTTGAATTTCTGGGACATCCAGCCGATTTGGCGCCAGACAAGAGTTGGAGAGAAAGGTATAAATATAAATCTTGGGGTACAAACTATTTAACTTAACCACCCTCCACATCACAGTCCTACATGGCAAATAAAAATGGTGAACAAGAAATTTCTGGGCTAGCAGCGAAGGTGACGTTTGACGGGTGGTTCCCCACAATCCCTATTCTCCGCGTACCGCGGAGCTAACATAGCTCCGCGTACCCCCTCCACGCTAGTGGGCCGGCCCAGTGAAGCCTCCACTGGTTCATTTTTTCTTGTTTCTTTTTCTTTTTTTCTTTTTCTTTTTTATTTTCTTTTTCGTTTTTCGTTTTTCCTTTCTTTTTTTCTTCTTCTTTCCTTTTATGTTTATTTTCTGTTTTTCATTTTTTGTCTTTATTTTTTAGTTCTATATTAAATAAATGTTTTATGTTGTGGAAAAATACGAGTCGTTTTTCCTTGTTTAAATACTATAAATGTTACTGAAATTTGACAATACGATAAACATGTTAATTTTTGAAAAATCGTTCAAATAAGATAAATGTTCTTGAAAAATCGTTCACACAACATAAATATTATATTTGAAAAAATCGTTGAAATAACATAAATTTTATGTTTCGAAAATCGTTCAAATGAGATAATTGTTCTTATTGAAAATTGTTCAAATAAAAAAAGTTCATATATGAAATATCGTTCAAATAACATAATTGTTCATGTTTTGAAAATCGTTCAAATAAGATAAATATTATTATTGAAAAACATTCAAATAACAAAAAATTCATATTTGAAAAATCGTTCAAATAAAGTAATTGTTCATTGCCGAAAATTGTTCAAATAATATAAATGTTCATTTTTTTTCAAATAATACAAATGTTCATTTGCGAAAATCATTCAAATAAGATAATTATTTATATTTGAAAAGTCGTTCAAATAATTTAAATGTCCATTTTTAAAACTGTTCAAATAATATAAATGTTTTTATTAGCCTTTTTACATATGTTAATATTTTAAAAATTAATAAATTTACTATTTCCTTCTTTTATTAAAAAAACATGAACACATTCTGTTCTGCATGTTTTTTAGTTTCGCTTTTTCTTTTGCACATAATTTTGTTTCAGAATGTATTTGATACCAACTTTCGCGTCAAGAAATAATTGGGGAGAACCATACGTGAAACAGTAGAAAATTCGCGGTAGAGAACCAGCGAACAAAACGTAGAAACATTTTTACAGGGGACGGGAGGGAGCGATACAACAGCGAGCGACCTAAATGGGCCTGGCCCAGGTAGCATCGACAAGCATGGAGGGATACGCGGAGCGAGCTTAACGCACGCTAAACGCATGAGACAGGAGCTCCCGTGGTTCCCGATCAGCGCAAAGGTTATAGAGACCAGCAAATCTTGCCTAAAAAAAAGGGGGAGTAGCAATGGAAAATACTATGTCGAACATGGGGGCATATGAATCAGGTTGGGAAATGCATTTTCTAAATGTTTAAAATTTCTGATAAAATTTCGCGTGTACATCTGCACATTCCATGTGTGCATAGAAAATTTCGCGAAGAAACGCATTTTTATTTGGCCTATGTAAAAAAAGACAAAAATACGTCATATATATATATACTGCTATATAGCACTAATATTTTCTCTTTTTTCGGAGTCAAAGTAAATAATAATTTCGTCACGAAACTCATGTGCATGGCACATGTTTTGCATTAATTATGCATGGAAATTTGGTTTCGAATTTTTTGGACATATTTTTGACAGTTTTTTTAACATTTTAAATAGGAGGGTGCATATGCCCCATGTTCACTATATTCACTCTCTAGCAATGGAAAATAGTTTGACTAGTAGACGGAGTAATTGAATTCTACTGTAGACTAGAATTAATCAGCAATCAAGACGACGTGTTCTTCAGTCATTGTCCGGGTCATCTTTGGAATGGAGAAGGCACAACGCGTCGCCTTTGTCCTGACGTCAAACCCTGAAGTGAAGGCGGAATTCACTGTAGCAATTCAGAAATCGTCTTCTTCCCGCAGGTTTGTCACAACGCTGATCCTCTCGCCTTTTATTTTTTTTCTTTTTCTGCCCACTTCTCTTCATCATTGCATAAAGTCAATTGGTCTTCTTCGTGCAAGCGTCAGGCGAAACTAAAATTCAGAAATTTCCTCAGCGAAAAGCCCGATCGACGTGCACATCATGTGCTCATCTCATCGCGACTTGGCGAGTATTTCTTGTTTTCTGCCGCAGTGAACATCAAGGCGGCTAGTTCCAACGCAGCCATCGAGCAGCCTGATGAGGATTCATGGGTTCATACCACTCACAAGAGCACAATTCGTACATACCACCAGCCGACAAACCACCATTAATTAAGATGAAGGAGTAGCGAAGAACGAGTCAGCAAGCAAGCAGTCGCTGTCGTGGAAAAGACGACCGGCCACCACGAGGCACCAGCAAAAGGAGAGTTGGCGTGCGTCTCCACCGGGGCCGATCGAGCCTGCCACGTGGCGTCGTCCACGATAGCAACCCGTGCTGGGCGTCTTAATCAATCCTTGCTGTCTGCTCTGCGTATATTGTTATTGTTAGGGATGACTAGTACTCGAGCAATGATACACGTCTGCTAATGGAGTGTATATATATACGTAGGATGGTGGACCTCAAATGCAAAGGTGAAGAAGGATACCTTTAGAAAGGGATTCAGTTTAAATACTACTAATAGTACGATGGATGGACCAAAACGTTTGGCGATCAATCAATCAAGCTACTCATTTTGATTCCTTCAATGATTGAGCAATTGCCAAATGATTTTGCACAAGGAATGGGGCAAATCAAATTGCGTGGAAGAACATAGTACACATCCAATCCATTTCTTTCTTTCCCATTCGCCTCAACCACCGGTTCATATTTTACACCCTATTTCTTTCCTCCCGTTTCCAATAAAAAATAAAAAAGGGAAAAAAAAAACAGCATACACGTCCAAATCCCATTGTTTTCTTGGCTTCCCTTTGGTCTTCTCATCAGAACCTGACGATCTTTGCGGCGCGCACGACGGGGTTGTCCCTGGCGATGGCGTCCCTGGCGGCGGCCTTGTAGTCGTAGGTGCAGGCGTGGCGGTCCGAGTACCGGTGCTCGCCGCAGAAGGTCCGGTCGCACCGGCAGCGGAACCCCGTGAGCCCCACGCGCTTCCGGCAGCTGGAGCACCGGTTCACGGACGATTTCGCCGGCTTCATGACCTCCGGCGCGGGAGCCGGGTCGACGGCGGCAGCGGCGCTGGCGGGTGAGGACTCCTCCTCGAGCGCCGGCGGTCTCGGCCTGTCGACGACGACGACGGCGACGGGAGAGACGGCCGGCATGGAAGAAGACGGGGACGGCGGGCGTCCGGCGAGGAAGCAGTTCTGGCAGAGGTTCTGCGTGGCGGGGTTGGCCGGGAAGCCGCAGCTGTTGGCGCAGAGCGTGATCTCCGGCGCCCGCACCTCCGTGGGCTCCTCCTTGTTGTGGTCGCGCTGCGCCATGGGGAACGAACCAACGATCGAGCGACCGAGCAGGCTGTCTGTGCGTGTGCGTCCGTCCGGAGAATCCGTACGACGTCGCGGTGTGTACGGGAGGCAGGCTGGCTGGTGGGGGGAGAGGTGAAGGAAATGGATGGAGAATGTTTTGTGGAGCGAGGAGCTGGGTCGATGGGCGAGGGGAACGGAGCGGAGATCGGGGTCCTTTTATCGGAGGAGACGACGGGCCGAGACGGGGGACGCGCTGAAGCGACAGCGACCGGCGTGCTGCCCCCGCGTGTTATAGTATTTCCCAGGAAAAAGTACAAAACGAACCTTAAACTCATAGGTAAAAGCTAAATGGAACCCTCAACTCCCGATCCCCGAAATTGGCACTCTGAACTTGTTGATCCCGGTCTATTTTGAACCCTGGACCTGTTTGAGTTGGGATTTCGTCCAAATTTTTAAAAAATGTATTTCCGAGTCTCCAAAAATTTGGCCCAAAAATATACAGATAGATATATATGGCAGGAACGTACGTCAGAAATTTCTCTTCAAAATACCATGTATTTTGGGAGATATAAAAAAGACAACTTTCGCTCGTACATATACTGTCAGGAATTTGTCTTTTTTCTATAGCCCAAAATAAAACGAGTTTTTTGTCGAAATTTCGCTCGTATATACGGACCATGTATGCGTATTCCCTAAATAAATTTCGATTTTTTTTGAAACTCAAAAGTACGAATTTCAAATTTTTCAAAAACCGAGTACTATATACTGTCAGGAATTTGTCTTTTTTCTATAGCCCAAAATAAAACGAGTTTTTTGTCGAAATTTCTCTCGTACATACGGACCATGTATGCGTATTCCCTAAATAAATTTCGATTTTTTTTGAAACTCAAAAGTACGAATTTCAAATTTTTTCCACTGTCATTGAGAGGAGCCTGTAATCCCCGTCGGGATTGTAAATTCCTGGTTCGCCAAACAGATCTAGGGTTCAAAATAGACCGGGATCAACAAGTTCAGAGTGCCAATTTCGGGGATCGGAAGTTGAGGGTTCCATTTAGCTTTTGCCTATGAGTTCAAGGTTTGTTTTGGACTTTTTTCTATTTCCCACTTCCGGTATTGGCGTGGCGCGGGGAAATGCGTGAACTGCCGACGATGCCCCTCCGTTCTTGGTCGGAAAACGCGATGGCTGTGCTGCCATAGTGCCATGGAAACGTGAGGGGGAGGACGTGGCTCGGTGCGGGCCGCAGGTGGAGCCGGGCCACTAGGCTGGATCCAGCGTCCGAGCCGTGTGGAGACGCGGGGAGGGGTAGGATGGTCAATCCCCGGCGCCGAGCCGTGTCGTGTCATGGTTGGGCCGCGCCGTGTCTAGCAGAGTCTGGACCCGGCCGAGCAAGGCAAGTAGCCGCCAGGCCAGCCGACGATGCTGACCCACCCGACCGGCCGAAAGATCGATGGCAGGAAATTTAACAATACCCTGGAGCCGAACCATGGGCGCGTCGCGTCGGCTTGCATCCATACCGCGCACGTTCCGGCCCCCGATGATAAAATCTTTGTTAAGCTGGCCCGTCGCTCTCCGCCTCTGAGCTGTCTGGATTAGCACGACCGCCGCTCCGCTCCTTTCTCCGGCGGCTCATTACCTTTAATTTGCCCCCATCCTCTCCGGCCCAGTCACGCTCCGTGCTTGCTAATCCCACTTGCATTCGCATGCCGACACGGCTAATTCCGGGGTTGTTCCAGTCGCAGCACGGCCGTGCCATTTCCTTTTTCTTTTTTTTCCTATGGATCACGGTTAAGCTGTGGTGGCTACACACGGGAGCTAAAAGTACTGGCTGCGTTGACAAACTGTGGTTCTGAATTCGGCAGCGCAGGGTGGCCAATCAGCCAGCAGACAAGAGCAAACTGGATAAGCAGATTCGACAAGACGCCGGTCGGAACAGCGGCCAAGCGATCGCGGCCGGCCGCCGCAAACAACTCCCTACCACCCGCGATTGATTGATCCAGCGAGGCCGTGATCGACTGGGTGACGACGATGAAATGTGCACGCTGCGTGCCGACAGACAACCGTGTCGACAGCACCAGCAGACACCCAACCCAGGTTTTGTGCGTGTGATTGATAGATTGGTTCATCATTAGCACTAGTGTCTTAATTTTAGCATCGTACGTGTCTCTCGGGCGCCACGTGTCAAACGTGATTTTTTTTTGATAGCTAGGATGCACATGGCTCACTCAGAAGAATAAGACGTGTACCGCTCAAACGGCTGACAGGTCGATCCAAGGGCCAAGGAGGACGTCTTTGTCCGAATAATTAATAATCCTAGCTTTCGAACGAACATCCGCAGATAATACATTTGGGTTGCTAACCACTCGACACGTCGGTGTGCCACCAAGCTGTGCTTGCCACTAGCCAAAAAACCGGGCGAATCAGACCCAACATATGTACCCTGCTACTGTACAAAGTTTAAACATCTTCAGTATAGTAAAGTAGAAGCATCGTTCGGTCTCACACGTGCACAGATTTTACCGGTTTACTGAACTGGACGCCGAGATCCTTGGATCTCCTATAGCTTGTGAAGACCGAAGTGCACGTCAGTTACACACGTCGCGCCTGAAAATAAGCTTCACACGTGTGTGATCGCCGCGATGGATCACTGCGAGCCTGCCACTTTGCACGGGCGAAAGAACAACACGGACGCGCCACACTGCAAGAAAGCGGGTGTCACCATCGTTTTTCCTAGTAGAACACCCTGTGACGATTTACCTACGGCGACAAAAGGTCAAGCTAGTTTGCGCAGTTGTTTTTGACGGAAAAAGTCCGTTTCTAACCTTAAACTCGTAGATATTCGGCAGAGTAAACTCTCGCCTCTATTAAATTTCAGTCTAAATTAAACCTTCTAAAATTATAAATTCCTACTCTCGCTGATTAAATAGGCCCATGCGTCATATATGTCTTCTTCCCCCACTGTTCTCACGTCCCCCAGGAAGCACCGGCATGGTGAAGGCTACTCTCGCATCCAGCGAGCTCCCGGCGACAGACGAAGCACGCCAGTGTTGGCATCGTGCTCTCTCCATCGACGTAGACCTCGCCGAGCCTCGCCGCCATGTCCAAGAGACCCGCCTCGCTAACCTGAGTGTGTGTGCCGAAGTAATCGGAGCGTGAGGTCGTATGCACAGGTCACGGCGTCGCCAACGTGATTGGCATTCAGAGCACGCCACTGTCGGCATCGTGCTTCTCCGCGTCGACGTAGACCTCGCTAAGCCTTGCCGCCATGTCCAAGAGCTCCGCCTCGCTTCCCTGAGTGTGTGTACCGAAGGAATCAGAGCGTGAGGTCGTATGCACGAGTCCCCGCTTCCATTTTCTTCGTCTCGGTTCTTCCGTCGCCGTTTGTGTTGATCTGCTGCACCGCCCCGTCCTGAACCTCCTGCACAGCTTAGGATAGGTCCTCCCTAAGATGTTGGTGCTGCTCTCCAAGTCCGAGCATCCCCAAGCCAAACTACCCGTGTTCGTTGTCCCTGTCGTCCGCTTGGTCCTCGGCTCCGCACGACGGACCGGCATGGTGCGGGCGCGACCTCGTGGTGCGGGTCTGCTCGGGGTGGGCATCTTTAGATTGGTTGGAAGGAAGAAATTGGAGAAGAAGATGAATATGACATGTGGTTCCCACTTATCAGTGAGAGTAGGCTGTAATCCTGACCGGGATTCTCTTTTTCCTAGTACGCCAAACAGGTTTAGGGTTGGATTTAGACCGAGATTCAGTAGTTGAGGGTGAGGGATTTCGAAGTGAGGGTTCATCTCACCGAACATCTACGAGTTCAGGGTTAAAAATGGACCACCGCTCAGCCTATTAATTTCATTCATGACTTGCAGTCTCTCCAATTTCCCCCAGCTGATCTGGACGAGCAAAACGCCGCCAAAGTGCTAGTTCTTTGCGTGGCTCGCAATTCAAGGACGATGCTCAACTGCTGACATCCTGCAAAAGAAGGGGATCGCCTGCAATCCATCTGCACACTCTGCCACCTTCTTGCGTGAGGTCTGGCGACAAATCTTTTGCTCGACATGGCATCTGGTCGCGGACTCTGTCGTCAACTGAACATAGCCTGGAGAACTGGTGGTTGGAAATCACTCAGCAACAGACAAAGGCCAATGCAAGCAAGATCAGCTGTGTCATTGGCTCCTGGTGGCGACTATGGAAGGAACGAAACAACAAAAAAATTCAGGCCACCGCAGCTTCTAGCCTGAAGATTTGCGACCTGATCACCGATGATCTCAGGGAATGGAACAAGGCCGGCCTTGGAGGAGTCCAGTGGATGCCTCCTGAGTCCTGACTAAACCCCTCCTCTCTGTTTTAGTCCCTAGTGCATAATACATACTAACTGTAACCCGAACCTGATTTGTAACAATTTCATTCTCCTTTTTAATCAATAGAAAATGATGCCGCCTTTTTCGTTAGGAAAAAAGATGGACCTTTTCCTTGTTTGGCCACCGTCATAGTGGTGGAGCTGGTATAGAACCATTGGGTTCAGATGAACCCAACAAAATCCATCAAAACATTGTTAAATTAGTCTATGATATTGTTAATTAGTGGAAGATTACACTACAATACCCAGAGCTGAACCCAATGATTTTTTTGCTCTAGCTTCGCCGTATCATTCCAAATTGAAACATTTGGGATGCGTTCGTTTCCGGAATTAGGAGGAACGGAACGGGTCGGTTCCGTCCCTAGGACCCGTTCCTGTGTTCGGTTGGAGGGAAGGAACGGAACCAACTAGTCCCTCAAAAAGGAATATTCGCCCCAGATGCCGTCCTGAGGCATCCGGCCAAATCGGCCGGATCGCGCGGAACGCCGCGGAACGGCTCGCTAATCGCTAATTAATTATCGCTAATCTTAATTAATTATCACTAATCTCGATTAATTATTTCTTAATCTTGATTAATCATTCCTAATCTTGATTAATTATTTCCTAATCTTGATTAATCATTCCTAATCTTGATTAATTAGCTGGTCGGAACCGTTCCATTCCTCGAATTTTTTCGAACCGAACACGGGGTCGGAACCGTTCCGTTCCTCGAATTTTTCCGAACCGAACACGGGGTCGGAACCGTTCCATGCCCTCGGAATGGAATGGTTCCGTTCCGTCCCCCGCGGTTCTAGAACCGAACACTACCTTGGATTGGTAGCTGGGATTTTTGCCTTGTAGCTCAACCTTTACCGATTACAGGTCAAGCAAACTGATCAACGATCATTCTGAATTTACACTTATTATTATTGGTAGCTACACATGTTGCGCCCAATGCTCTGCTCCTACTTTTCTCCCTCGGCCAGGCCTTCGCAGATCCTCTCGACGACCTCCGCCCCCCTGGCCGCGTTCTGCACGAAGCTCTCCGCGCACCGCCGCTCCACCATCTCGGCCACCGTGGCCGACACGGCGGCCAGCGGCGCGCACCGGATGCACGTCTCCTGCGTGAACAGCGTCCACTCGTCCGGCCGCTCCGGGTGGGGCGCGTAGCTGCACCGCTCCTCCACGTCCACCAGCCGCCGGAAGGTGGCGTTGCGGTAGGCCACGCGCATGTCCCGCGCGGCCGCGTCCACGGAGGTGCGCTCCACGCAGAGCACCACGTCTCCGGCGCCCGCGCTGGCGACGACCCCGCGGATGAGGAGCGGGAGCGGCGGGGGCCGGCCCGCGATGGCGCGCACGGCGTGGAGGCGGCCGGCGCGCGGGTCGATGCGGCGGGAGAGCGTCTGCACGTCGACGATGTGGGGGAGCGAGGCGGCGCCGGCGGGCGGCGGCGGGTCCGTGAACTTGCGCCACGCCGCGGCGGTGACGCGGTGCCACGGGTGGCGGTAGACGTGCTCCTGCGTGTACGAGACCACCATTGCGGATTTGAGGTGCCGCGACGAGGTCCGAGGATGCTACTGGTCGGCGGGATTGAGATTGAGAAGTGGGGAGCGACGGGGACGGAGTCGACAAGGATCTGGGACAGCTGCTGCTGCAAGTTAAGGGCTTGTTTGATTCCAAGGAAGTTGATAGGATTCTTGTAGGAATTTATCCTATAGGAATTTTTCCTATGCTAGTGGTTTGATTCATAGGATTAGTTCTTATAGGAATTTTTCTCATAGGAATCTTTGTACTACTTCCTATAGGAATTCTAACATCCACTCCAACCTCTTTTTACAATTCCTTTGGTTGAATCAAACAAAGTTTGGTACAAACCAAATCCTATAGGATTGGAATGTGCATGACATAACAATCCTACACTTTTCCTATTCCTATGTCTTTCCTACCCTACAAATCAAACAAGCCCTAAGAGGAAAGAGTGTAGGAATCACGACGCTGAGAGGAATATTCGTATGGAAAACGCTTGGTTTAGGGCGACCTAACGCGTGCAACGTTAGGTCCCTCCGGGCGCCGTCCGATCGATCGCCATCGTGTGGTTGATTTCGCGCGCGACGTCACCCCTATTTCTTCTCTTTTCCTTCCCCCATACCGACGGCGCTCCCTTCATTTCTCAACATTTCGCGAGGCGAACGCAGAGGCGACGCGCGGGGCGATTCCGCGCTGGCCGAGGGGAGCCTCTCCGGCGAATCAGCGGATGGCGGAGGCGGCTCACCTCCGCATCCGAGGTTCGTTCCGTACCCTCCCTATTCCTACGGTTTCTTCCCTTACCGGCGGTTGGGGGTTTCCGCCGCAACATCAACGGACGGTAGGGTTAGGGTTTCTCCGGTGAACCGCGTGTCGGTGCTGGCGTGTAGTTGTTGTACTCCCGCGCGGTGCTTCCCTTGCCGGCGTTTGGAGGTTTTCGTTGCAAAATCGAGCACGCTAGGGTTAGGGTTTGTCCGGCGAATCGCTCGCTGGCGCTAGCGAGTAGTTGTTGTAGTCCTGCGTGCGTCCATGATCTTCTCTGCGTAGAGGTATCTAGGTTTTTTAGGCGCCTTTTTTTCTGGTTAATTTTTGTTGTGAAGCAGTCAGTTCAATTAGTAGTTCATCAGATCTAGTTATTTTCCAGTTTCATGTGGTTTGAATTTAACCAAATTTAATCAAATTGAGTTGGTAATTCATCAGATGTAGTTCACTACTTTTTTTTAGGATTTTTGTTTCATTGCAACATGAAACTAGAAACTGGTATCAATTTTATTATTTTTGTTGTTATAATGCTGACTAGTTTTTGTTGTGTGCGAAATTAATTTTGTTGTTGTTGTAATGCACAGTAATTATGTTTATGTTGTAATGCCCATTTATTGTTTGTTGTTTCTTTCTTTTGTTAGTGCAACAACATGGCAGGGAAGGAGAAAGAGGTGGTGTTTCAAATGCGTTTTGCAGCAAAGCGGTTGCGTCGTGTCATTGATAAAGAAATGAGTCCGCGTAAAAGGGAGATCATTGCTGGAAGTGCTTTCAAAGAGTTGCTTCATGTGTCTGGTTTTGCTGCTCCGATGGAGCTCATTGAGTTTGTTGCAATGCATACTAATCCAAGGCTCCGCGAGTTCAGATTCAAGAACAAGTCAATCTTGTTTACTCGTGAGATGGTGAAGAAAGTGCTCGGGGTGCCTTCTGGCCCGAGGCAGATGGATATGTTGAAGAGGAGCGTGCCATCTGACCTCCGTGATATGTACAAGAACGAGGCTGGACGCCCATCACTCGCTAGAGCAATCGAGGTCCTCAAGAGCTGCCCTGATACAGATGTGGAAACAGTAATCAGGAGTTTTGGGCTTGTTGCTTTTGGTACAGTTCTTTGCCCAGGCACCGGTAACATGGTCAGATGCGAGTACCTTGGCAGCATGATGGATGTGAATGCCATTGATCAGTATGCTATCGATGAGCACATATTGTGTGAAGTTATGAGGGAGGTGGAGGTTTTTCAAAAGAAGATTGAGAAGCGTCGTGAGCTAGATGTTACCAAGATCCAATGGATTGGACAGTGTCTTCCTATGCTTGCGGTATTCCATTTCTCGTTCCTTCCATTCGTTTTCTTTCGCAAACCATCTACATGGACATTGTCTTCCTATGCTTGCCTAATGTAGCTTTTTATGTTTGTTCTTTTTTTTGCAGATCATCTACATGGATTTCCTGAGCTACCCACCTATTGCTCCCAATAATCACAACATAAATTATGGCATTCCAAGGATTTGTTTCACATGCGATGCGGACTTTCAATTTGTTGTTATAATTGACAAGAACAAGTTGAGCCTCAGCCTTTCTGCCTTCGGAAACCGTCCAGTAAGTTTTTTACCCCAAGCTACAATATATCTCGTGTACTTGTTGTGTTTTGGTGCTGACCGGTTCCCTTGTTTTATCTGGGACCTTATCTTTTTGTGTTATTTTTATTGTGTGTAGCTGCTGCCCCTGTCGAGGACTATATATGCTGGTGCAGCTCCTGAAAATGTTCAAGCTCCTCATGTGTCTTTTAATCAGGATGCTGATGAGGACATGGAAGATGTTGAGGTGAACCCTTCAGCCTCCCTCAATGATTGGCTCAACAATAGCTTGCCAACCAGCCAAGAGTTAGAGGTGAGTTCTTGATCCTCAAGAATATCTTTACTGTTATTTTATTTTGTTTTCCAATGCACTGATTATTCTTTTTGTTGTACTATGTTTACTTTTTTGTATCCATAGAACTATTTTTTAATAACATTACTGAAATTAAAATGTTGAGTCGTAGTCATTTAAATGTTCAAAGGTCCACTTGTATGAAACTTGTTTGTAATACTATTTTTTAGTTTTTGTTTCAATACTACTTTCTGTTTCAATACTACTTTTACTTTGTACTAGTAGTTCATATGATTTGTTGAATTGGATAATTATTTTTTGTATCTTTTGTTGCAGGTTCCTCCACATCTAGTTGGACTGTACAAGAAGCACAAGGAACAGTATGCAGTGGATGTTGATGTTGCATGTGCCAGTTTTGTTAGTGTATTGAAGGCTATCCATGCGAAGCATTTGGCATCGGTTCTACTCGACGTAGATGCTGCCAAATTTGTTGAGTGTAGCTTCACCATCCCCTGCCCTACCAGAGGCGTAGAGCCTTCAGTTGCGGATGCATTTGAAGATGCACCAGCAAATGAGCCAAGACAAAAGGATGTTGAAAATCCGGTGGCCAGTGCTGCCCAGCCATCTTTTGTGGCCAGCATTGCCCAGCAATCTGTTGCAGAAAGTGACCAGCTTATCAAGGATTCAAATGTTGTCAATCCAACAAATATCAAGCATGCTCCAACCAGTGCAGCCCAGCCTTCTGTTGTGACCAGTCCAGAAGGGAACACACAGCAGCCAGTGTGTGATGGCAAGTCTCCTGCTGCGGACACAAATGAAGGTTCTAAGCTGCCGCCTCCACAAATCATGCCATCCCCTAGAAAATGCAATATTTTACCAGGCTATTGGGATGATGTGCCGTCGATGGATCTGTTTCCGGCAGGTTCAGAAGAGGCCAAATTTTTTGATAGCATTCCAGATAGCCCTACCAGAATTGCAAGGATGCTCCAGTCCCCTGCGCCTGCCACTAGTCCAGATTCTGGTTGCCGTGAGTCCTCGCCGAACACAGTGCGAGTGCCGGTAGTTACAGTGGAGGACACCCCAATAAACTCTGTAGTCAAAGTGTGCGCTCCACTAGTCACACTGGAGGACACTCCAGATGCAAATTCCACTGCCCCAGCTGGTATGTTCATTCTTTTTATGTTTTCTGTTTTTGTTGTAATACTCACTTTTTTTATATTTGTGAACTCATGGTGCATACCTTGTGTTTTGTACCAGCAAGTACATTGAACGAGGTTACTAGTGGGCCCTTAACTCATGAGAAGAAAAACCGGCACAAGAGAGCAGCCAAGACAGATGATAGCCCTCCCAAGATGAAGAAGATCAAGGTTTCCGATGCAGAGGAAGCAGTTTACAAAAAGTTCATCGAACATAAACGTAAACCAAAGCCGATTAAGAAGGATTCCCAGTGAGTTACTGCACTATCTCATATGTTGCAATAGGTCACCATTTTTGTACAATTAGTAAAAAAAAATTGTGTCAACACAAATGTTTGATTTTGTTGCAATTATTACTGGAGCACTTTCTATGCTCAATCAGACCAGTATGTTGCAATAGGTGTCTGTTTTTTCTATACTTAGTACTATTTTTTTGTGTCAAAAGCATATTTGACTTGTTGGGCTTTTTTATCAGACCAGTATGTTGCAATAGGTGTCTGTTTTTGTATACTTAGTACTATTTTTTTGTGTCAAAAGCATATTTGACTTGTTGGGCTTTTTGTAACAAGTATTTATTTATTCTGCTCAATCAGACCAGTATGTTGCAATAGGCGTCTGTTTTTGTATACGTAGTACTATTTTTTTGTGTCAAAAGCATATTTCACTTGTTGGGCTTTTTTATCAGACCAGTATGTTGCAATAGGTGTCTGTTTTTGTATACTTAGTACTAGTTTTTTGTGTCAAAAGCATATTTGACTTGTTGGGCTTTTTGTAACAAGTATTTATTTATTTATTCTGCTCAATCAGACCAGTATGTTGCAATAGGCGTCTGTTTTTGTATACGTAGTACTATTTTTTTGTGTCAAAAGCATATTTCACTTGTTGGAATTTTTGTTGTGTCATAACCACTTTTGTTTTTTACAGCAAACCCTTTGTCTCAATTGGGAATTTCTTTGTGCCGTACAAGAACTTCCAAGCTTCGTTGAAGCCACGGGCATGGATGGATAATGAAGTAATGTCCTTGTTCGTTGAGAAGTTTAACATCGAGAACCAATTAAAAACGTCTACCAACAAAAGGCTGAGAAAGAAGTTTGCATTTTCTGTTCACATGACTGTAAGTAATTGTTTCTCAATGTTATCTATGTTGACTATTTTTTGTTGTTGTTGCTGCACTTTTCACGTGCCTATGAGTACTTGCTTGAAACCCAGTTGGAACTGATGAAGGACCCTTCTAAGTTCGATTCACAAAAAATTATGTTGGAGTTCAAAAATGCTTGTGACAGATTCAACATACAGAAACAAGACCTGGTTAGTTTTTAAACCTTTTTAAAGTTGTTGTACTAGTCTCACCCCCTGTTCTCATTTCCTATTTGTTTTTTGTTGTAGCTTTTCTTTCCAGTTGTGCACGAGAAACATTGGGTCACATGCTGCATCAATCTGTTGTGCAAAGAATTAAACACCTTCGACTCTATCCGGTCCACCAAAAAAGGATGTGCTACTGAGAAGGTTATTAGCAACTTGGTGTGTAAACTTGTCCTTTTTCAAGCATTCTTATCTTTTTTGTTGTCCCATATTTTTGTTCTTTTTCATTATTTCATTGCTTCTTTCCTGCTTTTTTGTTGGTCTGCAGATCACAAACTTTTCTTCACTTGCAAAGGAGGCTGGAACTTTCCCTTTCGACATATCAACATTCAAACGTGCAGGACCAGTTGATTACCCGCAGCAGCCCAACATGTGTGACTTGTTGCTTTATCCTTCTTGTTTCTCAAGATTTTTTTGTTGCTAGCTTTTATTTATAATTTCTTGTCCTTCTTCCAGCTATGACTGCGGGTTCTTCGTGATGCTGTACATGGAGAATTGGGACGGGAAGGTGATGATACTGTTTGACAGGGATGCTATCCCCTACTATCGCAAGGTCGTTGCTGCAGGATTCATCAAGCATCCGATGAACACCGAAGACTCTGCCAAGGTGTTTGAAGATGAATTCTACGAGTGAAGATCACATTTTGTTCACGGGGCAACGCTGTGTAGTAGTTGACTTGTCACTTTTGCTACTTTTTGCTACCATCTGTGTAATGCAGGGCCTCACTTTTGTTGTGAATGGCTCACTTCCTATGTTTAATTTCACTATTATGTTTAATTGTATGCACCTATGCAATATTTTTCCTACGTGTAATGGCATGCACTTTTTTCCTATGCTAGTTGTTAAACAAGTGCCCTTTCATCCATATATAAATCCTGTCATCCTTTTTTATCTGTTTATGAAGAGGGTATATGCAGAAAAAATTCATAATTAATTTGTTTCATCAACAACCAACCATTTTTTGTTGTGATGGAAATCTATTTTCCACATTATATATTTTGTTCCAATACAAAACAATTTTTATTGTAACAGCAATTTGTTTGCAATAAAAAGTTTGTACGAAATTCACAAGGATACTTATCCGAAGTATCAAGAATGTTGCCAGATTCTTGAATACAACAAAAGTCTGTCAGATTTTAAGTTTTCTACTTTTTTGTTCAAACTGAGACATATTGTTGTTGTAAAGGTTACACATATTTGTTGCCAGGGATTTATTTTTTAAACACAACCGATTGATTCAAAGTTTTTATAAATTTCTCACACTGAAACAAATTCTACAACCAATTCACATGGTATAAGAATAAAAAATAAGTTTGTTTCAACAATTTTTATGCAATAATGAATATGTATCAAAAAGTTCATCCAATTCACAGCTACAACTAATTTTTTTTACAAAGGTATCAATATTGCATGGGGAACTCTACAACTTTAATGCAACCTCCTTGCTGCATCGCATCACCTTCTTGCACCACAGCAAAAACAAGGAACCCACCACCTTGTTGCGGTCCAGCTCCTTGTTGAATCGCAGCAACTCTAGCAGCTTTTAGATATTCACAATCTGCCACATGGTGGTCTCCCAAGCAGTACGCACACCTTATCTTTGTTGTTCTTTGCTTCTTCTTGAATGCTGGTTTGGTAGACTTTTCATCCTTCTTTGTGGCAGGTTTTGTAGGTTCAGTATCCTTCTTCCCTTTTGCCCTCTTTTTTGCATTGTCTTCACGTTGTTCAACAAGTGGCTTCTTCCTCTTTTCAGTCTCTGTTGGACGACCTTTCTTTTTCTTCCGCTTGGGGTTTTTCAAACCACCTTCTCCTAAAGGTTGCTCATCTTGTTGCGACGGTGGAGCTTCTTCTTCTTCTTGTTCTGACGGTGGATTTTCTTGTTGGTTTACCTCTCCAAATTGTGCTCCTCTCCTCGTTGCATCAACCACAGCACTGACACTATCAATACCAGCTGAAACTAGCTCATAGGTCTCATCACTAAAGCAAGCATCCGAAGCCAGGCGATTCATTTTCCTGCACAACCGGTTGTACCTCAAGATGTTAGTGCCAGGAACTCCAAATATGCGTGAACGATTGTTGGCGTCAGGCACCGGAGCATCTAGTGTGGCTAATCTGGCCCATCTATCCATCAAATATCTTGCTGGTATTAGCTGGACATTACAATGCACCATAACCCTGACAATGTGTGGGCACAACAAGCCACACATGTCAAACATGTTGCAACTGCAGTCATACAATCCGCTCGCAACATCTGCTTGCACTCGATATGTCTTTGTGTCATCTGCATCATTAGAACGAAGTGCGAAAAATTGCACAGGACCACCTTCTTGCTGTTGAATGTTGTAGCTAGTGTTCGCAGCAATTAGTTTCTGGAACCTGTCAAACACCTCCCTTGTGTAGAGCTCTGAAACTTGCTTTTCAATATTGTAACTACATAAATTTTTTGTTGTACACACAGTCAGGATATGTAAGATTATACATACATTAATGTTGTGATACAACAAAAGCACAGTTTTAATTTTATTTATGTTGCTACTAGTCCACAATTTTTTGTTGTTCACGTACCTGCCCCATAGTGGAGGAAATGTTGTATCAAGAATGAAGCCTGCATTGTCCTCGCGGTCTAGCATGAGATCTTGGCACAACTCAAATTGTCTCACGAAAGTCCACACCGAATCGGAGGGGTGAACAAGAGTCTTGAAGTAGGAATTCAATCCCTCAGATCTCCCTGTTGTGCTTGTGAAGGGGAAAAAGTTGTGCCTAAAGTACACCGGTGCCCATGTTTTTCTTGAAGCCCACATGTTTTTTAGATGTCTATGCTCAGTCATTTGAAACCATTGCAACATATGCTTCCAACTGTTCTCAAACTCATCAATTGTGTCGGTGTCGAAGATGCATGCCCAAAAAGCCTGAGCAAATGGTTCACCTTGTTGCAGTGGCTTCCCAATTTTGGTCTTCGCAACTCTGATAACATGCCAGAAACAACATCTGTGGATAGCATCCGGAAAAATCATACTTATGGCAGTTGCCATGGCCTGGTCTTGGTCTGTCATTATGTGCACCGGTTGCACTCCATCCATTGCTGCCAGCCATTTCTCAAACACCCATTTGAAACCGTTGATTGTTTCATCAGCAAGCAAAGCACATCCCAACATAACTGTTTGGAGGTGGTTGTTGATACCAACAATTGGGGCAAACGACATGTTGTATCGGTTGGTACAAAATGTTGTGTCGAAGAAGACACAATCCTTATATTTGGGATACAGGGACCTAGTTCTTCCATCAACCTAAAAGAGTGCATTCACAACATTTTCGCTGTCAACTTGTGTTGCATAGAAGAAATTGGGATTTTCTGCTCACCTCTTCTCGAAATACTCCACAGTAAGGTCCATGTCTCGAATCAACAGTTTTGCCCTCATCGTTGACCTTTCATTTGTAACATCTCTCTTCACATAGCCCAGGTTCCTTGGGTCTCCGCCATGTGAATCCCCCAACAATCCCATGATATCCGAAGTTTGCAAGTTGCGATTATGAAGGAGTTCCAGGAATTCAAGGTCTTCTTCGGGGATCTTTCTATGAGAGCGGTAGTACCTACAATGCCCTACTTGCTGCACCATTGGGTGTGTGTGCTCTTCATTGAATGTTGTTACAACATAACGACCTTGCTCCAATGGCCCTTGCTGCAATGAAACAATCATGTGTGCTTTGCAATTGTGTCGCAATACCCTATTTCTTTTCCTTGTGTCCGACATTTGCATAGCAGACCCAGCCTGGCGAGAATTGTTCCCAATGCTGATTTCTGTTGCAGAAGCTTGCGCCGTTGACGCACTTCCTGATCTGCTCGTAGTAGCTGCTGATGTATCAATTGTTTTCCCAGCATGGATACACTCAAATGTCTTGTTGATCACAACTTTCTCTTGCCCTCTCTTGCGGCTGTTCTTCGAGCTAGCAACCCGTGTGCCAAGACCCATTTTGAAAGCATACTCATTGTACAATTTTTGTGCTTCATCAACATCATCAAATGTCATGCCAACAAAAGGTACAATAGGCTGTGACGAAACATCCTCATCAAGGTTTGCAGGTTCACCCCATTCAGCACCACCGTCATCATCTGAACTCAGTTGTTGGTTCAGATCAAAGAAAACATCCCCTGATTTAGCAGCATCATCCGCAAAACTCTGCTGAAACAAAAACATCTGTGAATATTTTGTACATAAAACAATGCAAATTTTTTTGACAACATCAACCTTTTTCTGAATACAACAATTGCTAACAACTTCAACCTTCTGAATTTTCCTTGTAATTCTATGAATGACAAACATGTCAACATCATTTTTTATTTTTGTTGTAAGCTGCATCTGTTTCAATACAACATAAAAGGTTGGGGACATCTGGGTTTTTTTCTCAGAGGGGGATGCATACATGAACAACAAGTTCTAAAAAAGAGGCTGCAACATTTCTGCATAACTGAATTTATTACAATACAACAACTAGGGTTATAAGAGGGGGATTTTTATTTCTGCAGAACTGAAAAAATTCATAATTAATTTGTTACCTGGGCAGCACCGGTAGAAGCTTGCGCAGACGATGTGAACACAACTACAGGATTCTGAAACCTCGCCGGAGCTACAGACGGTTCTGTTGCGAACTTGCGACCGGGTCGGAATTTGCTCGCCATGCTGGAGGATGTTGCTGCCGAGATCCAGTAGATGGTGGCGCGCGTGGAAGATCCGGCGGGAATAGGATGTCGCGGAGGAGGTGCGCCATGGCTCCACGGCGAACTCCGGCGATGACGCAACAAATCGTCCGCTACGCCCAGCCGTGACCCTCTCCGGTGAATCAGCGGGAGGCGGAGGCGGCTCCATGGCGAACTCCGGTGACGGCGCAACAAATCGTCCGCTGCGCCCAGCCGCAACGCCGAGGCGCTCCGCCGCTGCTTCGCCCTGACCTACGCGATAGAGTGCGCGACTTGGGGAAATCATTTTGCTGCAATGCAACAAATCGGAGACGACGACCTGGTCGTGCGGATCGGACGGTCCTGGACGCGCGGATCGGACGGTTCTGGAGGGGACCTATCGGGAGGGATTCTAGGGGGACCTACGCCTAGCGCGCGCCAGATATTTTCCTTCGGGGAAATATAATATGGATATATGGAGTTCAGAACAGAAGGGGCAAAAGCAAAACCGCAAAACACACACACACACAAGGAGACCAAAAAAAGTGCATATGTATTAGTTGAGACCGAAATATTTGTCGATTGCACGATTTTGTTAATACAAATCTAAAAATTTGTTCACCGTTTTATTGTCCAAGTACAATAAATATATTCCAGTCCATCAAGATCTCGTGACATCAAGAATTTGTTTGTTTTGTAGGAAAGATAAATAATTTGGTTGTCTAGTGTAATTTTTTTCCCGAGGTTCGAAAAAAGGATGAAATATTACATATATCTCATAATCAAATTAGTATCCCACATTGTCGATAGAGATTTAACTAAATTTTAATAGACTAAGAATTAGCAAATGTGAAATAATAGAACCGTTGCATGGTGCCCGCCGTCTCAATGTCCATGGTGCGGGCCATCGACCGTCTCCATGTTGTTCATAATCTCTCAACAAAAGCGATATTTACCAAAAAAAATAGAGCGCAAAACGAAATTTCAGGGGATCAAATGCATCACTAGGGGGTAAGCCAACTGGTGAACGCGAGCGACGAGGTTGAAAACAATGTAGGGGTGGAGCGACATCGCGCGCGCCCACCCATCGAAGCTCCCTCTCGTAAGACTGGCCTTTTTCTTGGTGGGAACGAGACCCATGGGCACTAGTAGGAAAAGGCTTATAGGTGGACGAAATAGCCATGGCGCACCGGTATTTTGGTGCGCCACGGCTAATAGCCGTGGCGCACCGAAAAGCAGTGGGCCACTAGTAAGCCATTACCCGTGGCGCACCTGTCAAGGCCGTGCGCCACGGCTAAGTTGGGACTTGGACGATCGGGGTGCACTGACTTACTCGTGGCGCACCGAAATTTTATGCGCCATGGCTAACTATTTATCCGTGGCGCACCAAAATGTAGTGCGCCGCTAATGTTTCTGATACCGGGTGCCAGCTTTTTAGCTGTGCCGCACCACAGTCTTCTGGCGCCACCGCTACATGCACAGGTACGCTACCCTGCTCGCGGTGTGACAGCAGTATATATTAATTTATGTACGTGGTAGGTGGGGACAGGGGTGCACACGGATAATGGTTTTGTTCTCCCGTCTTGCAAGCCGTCGGATCTGGTGTCGATCCGTGGACAGAGGATGAAGCCTCCCAGCTTCCGTCGGATCTGGTGTGGGCAGAAGGATGAAGCCTCCGCGTTGACGAAGGGTGGAATCTCCTCCCCGTGACGGCTGGTGAAGCCCCCGTGTCGATGAAGGTCGAGGCCCCCTGCGACGGCAAAGATCTCCATGAGGCGGCGGAGATCGATGTTCACCTGCGGCGGCCGAGCGCGGCGAGGACGCGAGGAGAGGAAGCCCCCCCCCCCCCCCCCCCCCCGCGGCGGTCGTCGTCAACCTGCCGAGCACGGAGCTCCCCGTGCCGACCCGAGCCGCCGATCTGTGGAGGACGAAGGCCCCTCGCGCTGGCCCCGCCCCCGCCCCCACCCCCTCACATCTACGGCAGTCGGCGGAGGTCCGTCGGCCACCGGAGGAGGAACCTCCCCGCGCCGGCCCCTGCGAGGACGCGGCCGCCCGTGCAGAGCGCCTCCACGCACGCGTCCATGAAGATCCGGAGCACACCTCCCCCACCCGGGGTACTCCTCGGCTGCCGTCGCGTACGCGTTTCTGGCGGGCCGTCGGCATGGACGACCGGGAAGACGACGGAGCAACGGCGTGGAGGAGCTCGTCGTCATGGACGACCGGTACGGAGGCCCCGCGGCTAGGCAACAAAAATGACGGTGGCACGAAGCCCCCCGCGGCGCGCGTGCGGGATTTTTTTAATACTCGAAATAGCTAGCCGTGGCGCATCCGCTTTCATGCGTCACGGGTACGATTTCCTACTCGTGGCACACCAAACACTGTGCGCCATGGGTAGCAGGTTACCCGTGGCGTGGTGGTTAGTGGCGCAAGACCGTGCGCCACGGGTAGCTAAATTTGGTGCGCCACAGATAAGCTTTTCTGTGCTAGTGGGGGATTTACCCACCATGGGGCCGGGTGAGGAGGTGGGACGAACAAACCACGTGGGGATTGATGAGTGGGTACCTGTTAGTCTAGCATGGTGGGGACGGGGACTCGACAAGCTCTAACATATGGGCCGCAAACACAAAACATGTAAGCCAAAGTGGCAAAGCTCGATGCCGCTCACAAGGACCCTCATGGGCAAGGAGGAGCTCCTTAGCAAGGTCCCCGTCGAGACCCGACGGGTGGCGGATACCCACGTTCACGGGAGCCGTTTCCTCCCCGGTAGCTTAACAAGGCTGGTAGGAATGGGGATTGACGGGGGTCCGACATCCCCGTCCTTGTGGTCAGGCTTACCCGGTGTGGCAAGCACCAACAACCACAAATAGGATTGATACAGTCTTTTATTTTTGCAAGAAAACAGGTCGCCCTAATCGGTCAACAACATAATACGTCCGAAATATACGCATCTTTATCCATGTTCAAACCATATATTTGTCATGAAAATGACAATGTATCACTCTTTACCCGCCACTAACCTCTAATGTGTAAATTACTCTGCAAATCTTCTTGTGATTTATGTTCTTGCAATTAAGGAAGATATTTTGACAAGAAATTATAAAGAAATAATCCGAATGGGGAATTGCCAAAAACCCACTAGATCCAAAATCTGGCGAAACAGGACATAACGAGTCACGGTACGATCAGAGCCGACCGTACTGCCGACCATACTCTTGTCGGTCGAATCGGCACCGTCAAACCGAGAAACTTCCGTGAAGGGCCCATGGATGATTTCGCAACAGAACGTCCTCGAAACCATAATCTTCCAGACTACTATAAGAGGAGAGGAGAGCCCCTCAAAAGAGCGCCCCAATTCTTCATCGCCTCCATGAAGTGCTGCCTCCATCTCCACTCCATAGCCATCTCCACCACCATAGTCATCATCCATAGCTATATACTACTTGTAATTTAGATCTCATCGCGATTGGCAACATTGTAAGAACTATGTCAATCATTCATCTTCAAGTACTATTTTCTGCAATGTTTCCTATTGTTCATATGATCGCAATGTGTGAGTAGTCCACTCATGCTAGGGGCTGAGGCCTAACCTAGCAGCTATGTGCAAACTAACCATTGGGATATTAGTGTAAAAATTCCTATATGATGCATATGTATATCTCTTGTCAATGCCTCGCTCCTAGGACTTGTCACGTACCCTTGACCCCAAGAGTGATCAAGTTAGAGTTAAGGGAAGGGAAACGTGGAAGGCTATACGAAAAAATCAGTGACAGTACTGAAAGAACAAACTATGCCCGAGATGTCGCCTAGAGGAAGGGGGGGTGAATAGGCAATTAAAACTTTTTCTAATTAGGGGCTTGATAATTGCGGAATAAAACTATATGTTTAAATTAACAAGCCAACAACCTAATTACTAGGCTCACCTATGTGCACCAACAACTTATGCTAAGCAAGGCAAGCAACAAGGTGATAGCAAGATATAAACTTCAAGCACGAAGGCTATCACAAGGTAAAGTGCATAAGTAAAAGCTCGGGTATAGAGATAACCGAGGCACGCGGAGATGAGGATGTATTCCCGAGTTCCTCCTTGTTAAGGGAGTACGTCTCGTTGGAGGGGTGTGAGCTCGCCACAAGAGGCCTACTCAAGATGCCACAAAGGCCTCACCCTATTCTCCGATGAACCTCACCCAAGGGATTGGTTCACCTTCCACTATCGGAATCATTCGAGGCGGATTCCGGAGCCCTTTTACAACTTCCTTGGGGCACACACCCACAACTCAATTGGGGGCTCCCAAATTCGTGCCGAAGCTTCACAACTCGAAGACTTCGCGGCACCTCCAAACCGTCTAGGGTACACAATGCACCCAAGAGGCACAAAGCTCTTGGGAACACAATGCACCCAAGAGTAACAAGCTTCTCAACGTCGATCCTCATGTATCACCGTAGGGAGAGCAACCCGATGCAACAAATGCAAGAGGCAAGAACACACAAAGTGGTCAAGTCCTTCACTCTCAAATTCCAACCAAGCAACAAATGCTTTGGGGGAATAAGAGAGGAAGAACAAAGGGGATGAACACAAAGCAACCCCAAAACTAGATCCACTAGGTTCCCCTCACTTAGAGGAGAATTTGATTGGTGGAAAGGTAGATCTAGATCTCTTCTCTTGAATTCCTAAGTTTGGGCAAGAATCATCGGTGGGATTGAGAGGAATCAAGCTCACAAGGATGTGCAACAATGGAGGAGAGAGAGCTTGAAGAGCTTCAAAAGATTGGAAGAAGTGATGAATCAAAAGGGGGAGAAGGGGGCCCTTAAAAAGGTGCCCTGGGAATCTGGCCGTTGGGCTCAGACTCCCGCAGGGCCGGTAGTACCGGCCCAAGGGGCGGTACTACCGTCCCATGTAAAACCAGCCCCAACGGCTCTCTTTGGAAGCGAAAACCCGCAGGACCGGTAGTACCGGCCTAGAGGGCGGTACTTCCGGCCCACACACAAAAAGCCTACCAACGGCTAGAGGAGAACACCCGCAAGGCCGGTAGTACCGGAAAAAGGACCGGTAGTTCCGGTTTAGCGGTAGTACCGGTACTACTTCCGGTGCTACTTCCGTTGAACTCCAGAACCGAACTTTCGTAAGCGGTACTGGGTTCCGGAAGTAGCTCCGGAAGTTCCGAGCGGTAGTACCGCTGGGAGGACCGGTACTTCCGGTTTAGCGGAAGTTCCGGTACTACTTCCGGTTCTACTTCCGTTTGAGTCCAGAATCGAACTTTCGTAAGCGGTACTGGGCTCCGGAAGTAGCTCCGGAAGTTCCGAGTGGTAGTACCGCTTGCGTGGCTGGTACTTCCGGTTACTGAAAAACAGCCGAAACTAGAAACTGAATAACTTTTGCGTGGAAGCTCCGAATCGAGTGAATCCAATTTTGTTGGAAAGAGGACGACAAGAGCTTACACTACAAAAAGTCAAAATATTGAAACAAGCAAGGGAGATTGTGCAAAGGGTTGGAAAGGTGAAACCTTCCAAACGGATGAACCGGCAAAATCTCCAAAACCGAAAACGCAATAGGGGACGCATATGAAAACCGTTTTCGGTGAACTTGGCCTTGTCATGACGAGCACGACAAGCACCAAGACCACACCACGATAAGAGACAAATAAGAACCAATAAAGATGATTGCATGGATGCAAAGGTTTGTGCTCTCTACGACGATACGATCATGATATTCGGTCGAGAGTCCCTCTTGATAGTATGGTTACCTATCCTATAACCCGGTCTCTCACTAAACATCATGAGACCGGTAAAATAGAAACCCTATCAAGAACATACCTTTGCCTTGCGCTTAAACCACTTGAGGTCGATGAAGACGATCTTCATCTCCTCAAGACGCACCACCTTCCTCGATTGCGCTTCGGTAAAGATTCACTTGATGCTCCCCCATACACCAAGATGGGAGATGCTCTCTTCGGCATATCTTCACCTGGCCTTGAGTGATGATCAACCCGCACAAAGCCTTGATCAACACACACTTTTCTTCTTCCCTTAACCTTGACTCCAACAAATGGAGAACAAGCAAACAAATGGACAACCTACAAATATAGCTCAATGCAAATATTAGTCCATAGAGATTGTCATTAATTACCAAAAACATGCATGGGGGCAACCATGCACTTTCAAGTACGAGGTGTACTATAGCTGAAAACAATTCCCTCGAGAACAACAATGACATCATGAAACTTATTACTTCTGTATGTTAAGACTTAATAACTTAGGAAACCCTACAAGACGGATAGGGCCGAGGTGAACAGACAAATCTTTTGTGCTCCTTAATAACTTATTGCTCTTTGGACGCATTACTCGTATATATCTTTGTGTCATATGAATTATGTACTAACTAAGCTTCATCTTATCGGATTTATCCCATAAATAACATGCACCGCTGCAGGTGAAACTTTAAGCCCTGGCCTATTTTAATCCATTGATAAAACAAACCACATATAAAAAAGTTTGGTCTGGTAAACAAAACTTTTTAAAACTTTCTTGGGCTCGTTACTATTTTCTTGCCAAACAAATATTTCCCGGATTCGATAAACCCTAGGTCTCTTGGGGAAAAGTTACATAGTACAATCCGATAATCCGGATCGAAGGTATCACAACACAACCGAGTTAGCGGTGCCATGTCTCCGTCAGTTACCAGTGCTGCCACGATTGTGAACAATTTGATCATAAAACACAACAAATTTACCACTCGGCTCCATGTTGAGAGTCCAGTGACTGCAATACTGATCTCTCAAACATTCTACAACTGATGGTGCAATTTTTTTGGGCGTTTTGACGAGTTTCCACACATTAGTTTGCAATTTGATCATTTGCCACACCCTGTGTCACTGACATGTGGTGGTCACGTGAATAATCAAATTTCAATGAAAACGCGTGGCAAATCATCAAATATCCCAATTTTCTCTCTAGAAAATAACACCCATCAAATCATGTAGGAGAATCTTTCGAAAAGTTGGTTTGAACACAGCTCTGTAACAAATCCTACACCAAACTAATAAAATGGAGAGAATCCCAAGTCTAAGGAGAGGTTGGACCCCCTGATTTTGAAGTGAACTCTTAGACCATGATGTTTCTACGTAGTATTATTTTGTCAGTCTCCTTAACTTCATTGTACATTTTTACTCATCCACGACGAATGGAGACCTTCATGTTACAAAAATAAAAGGATACATATGGCTGGTGTGGACGGGTGGTTAGAAGAGAGTGAATCCGTCTTCGTAGGAGATGTGGCGTCCGCGGCGGCACGGCGGCGCTTGCGCTCCTGGCAGCAGCTGCACCTCCCCTTCCAGTTGGTGCGGCCTGTGTTGGGCCTGCTGCCACGATCGTTTCCACCTGTAGACGATGACTCCGCTCTTGTCGCTCCCCTGGCGCGGCGGCGACAGCGAAAACAACCCCTTCTCGCCTTTTGCGGCACCAACACGCATCGGGATCCACTCTCAGAAATGGGCCTCGTGTAGCATCCAGGACCTGCGCCTTTACACAGGTGGCCATCTGCATGAGCCGTAAGGTTTTATCTGACAGAGAACCATCTCGATCCCAGCTCATGACGTTGGACCGGGACATCCGTGGTGCGCAGCATACGCTAGCCGGCCGCAAGTCCAAATCCTGAAGATATTTTGCAAACTGTTTAGTGGGTGCGTACCTGTGATGTGGCCGATGGAAGGCGCAGGCGGCAGGGGAGTTGTCGTCGTCCAGGTACAGGGCGCCGCACCTCAGGCAGCGCTTCCTTCCTGGACCTGTCGTCCGTGGTCGCTCCCGCGGCGGCGTGGTCTCCCGTCGTTGCTCTGATCAGACCGCGATTCGTCCCTGTGGAAGGCCCGAGCTCTAGCAGGGACGGCATGGTTTCAAGAGGGTCGGAGTGGGAGGGAAACTCACCATGGCGCGAGGAGACGACGGAATTCGCAACTTCTGGTGTCACCGTGGCAGTTCTAGCGTGATTGCGGGTTTCTCCTTGATTATAACGGGCTTGCGAGCAGCTGCATTAGGCCAACATTTACTTATGCCCAGATAGATGTGCCATTTCTACTGTGAGGTCATATATATGCGGATTCGCCAGTGTTTTCTTGCCATCATGGTGGTGGTTGGAAATCCTTGTGATGAGGGCTGCAAGGTTCAGGTTGAGGCATTGGAGGCATGCTTGGGAATTTATCATAAGGCCCCAATGTTTGTTGGCGCTGTCACATGATCTTCATGTTGAAGATGCAATCCCTATGCTGTTCGAGCTGTGTCACCGGATGTGGATGAGAACTCCTCCGTTGTTGATCCTCAGATTTAACAGTGGAGACGCTCTAAGTTTGAGCTCGGTGAAGCCTATTCAATATTTACAACTTAACTCTATACCTTGTGTGCATATTCTATATAGACCGTCGGGAGAGCCACCCACAGGACATCAACTGGATCGCACCTTTATTGAGACCCTTGAAGACTGCAGATGTGGCACTATCGAATCCGAGCTGTCGATGGATGCTCGATCGTCGTATGGTTCCATTTGTGATCTTCAGCGTCTTCTTAATGAGTTTAGATCATCTTGTTATTGTGTTGTGCAATTAGGCACGTAATTTTCTTGCTCTGCCATATAGAGCTATGTAATGTTGTACCTTCATCCTTAATGTCAATATATCTAGTTTTGTTCAAAAAAAAAAAAAAAACGCTACTGCGGGAGCGTATTTTAGGACGTGGTTTCCGGTTTGGGCCGAGAAGTCTGGTAGTTTGTTACGAACCCATAGAAGCCCATGGGCTACAATTTTCATTCCTAAACTCGTTACGTCTCCCCTGTGCTAAGCCCATCGCCGGACTCCAGCTCCCATTTTCATCGCGGTGGCGCTGCCGTGCCGTCTGACACGGCCGGCGACAATGTGGATGATCTCTGAAGACGCGACGTGGTCCAGACTCCGGAGAAGAAGCAGTAGCACTTTACCTGCAATTAGTTTTTTTTTTTTTTTTTGAGAAATAAACCTGCATATATTCAAAGTAGAAGAACAGATACAAGAACGCACGCATACACAGGCTCACGCACACACTTTCGAATCCGAAACACCGGAGCAACAGCTAGAAAGCTGAACCACCAGGGAACTCGCCTTCGCTGGAAGGAGGAGCACCACCATGCCTTCAAGAATCTGAAGTCACCCGCCGTAGAACGCCGGGATGTAGAACAATGAACGAACGTCGGCGAAGATGCTCCTTCCACTCGATGCAGCAGAAGAAGACGAAGAAACGACTCCCCCGCAGCAGATCGACCACCATCACACCTCCAACCCTGCACCGGAACCAGATCCGAATCGAGGAAGCCCCAGAGCCAAACCTCACAAGCTTCTCGATGGCGATGGAGCAGCACCGATCGAGGCGGAGACGAAGCCGGAGGACCAAAAGTCCATAACGATGATGGCGCAGCCGCCTCACCATCACCGCCTAGACACACCTTGCCGTCCATGGCCGCCACCAGCAGGACAGCGACCAAGATCCGGCACCAAACAGCCCAAGGCTCGCCGGATCCGACCCAAGAGCCATCACCAGACAGGGGGGCCAAGCCTGAGCACACACCGCCGACACGACGCCGCCGCCCCCGTGCACACAACGCCGTCCGGAGACCTACTCCTACCCTATGTACAAGCCAGACACGAGGCGCCGCGGCTTCCCAACCCTCCCGCCGCCGGAGCGGCCGACGGAGGGGAGGGAAACCACCGGCCTCGCCGGCGACAACGGGTGGAAGAAAAGTCGCCTCCGGTTTCTCCTCTCTCTACTGTAGCAGGGGAAAGGGGAAAAGGGAAGCGAACTGAGCTACCTGCAATTAGTTAACGCCTCTCGCTGGCAGGGAGCAGACGGGAGCAGCAGTGCCTGCACCCAAGTTTTCGCCTTCGCCTTCCTGTCCGTCAGCTTTTCTCCCATCCGGCCCTGCTGTTGTTTCACAGTTCACTTGGTCTCCACATTTACGGCTCAAGCAAGCAAGCATATATACCTGTAACATCCCAAGATTTTCAAATTTTTGAAAATTCAGAGGGATCAAAAACTTTTTGTTGTTTAAGTTTCAAAACTCAAAATCATGCATGGCATTCATAAGCATCATGTGTTTGTTGCATTTAAATTGCTTGAAATAGTAAAAGATTTCAAAATTAAAAATATATTTTGTTAAGTGACATAAAGGGTGCAAAGTAACCCTAGTCAATATTTCAAATATTTTGATTTTATTTGATGGCAAGACAAGTGCCAAAATATTCTATATTTGACATGCTCTCTGACAAGTATTTTTATAGAATTTTTTTTAAAGGTTTTACCAAATCTGTTTTAAAAACAGAGAAAAGAAAAAGGAAAAAGGTTTGTCAAAAAAACAAAAAAAAACGGCCGAGCCAGCCCGAGCCAGCCCAACACCGGCCCAGGACCAGCCCAGCACCCCGCAGCCCGGCCTCTCTCTCCTTTCTCTTCTTCCTCTGTCGCCGACAGGCGGGGCCCTTGATGAAGCAAGCCGTGATGTCAGCAACCTGCAACCTCCAGCGCAAGAAATCCCCTCCCGTATCGAATCCGAACTCCGGATCGAAATCCGCCCGATTTAAACGGGATTTGTTGCTCCCGTTCGCGTCTACTTAAAGCCCACGATCTCCTCCAGTCTCGCCCCAAAAACCCTAGCCCGAGGTGCCGCCAGGCCGCCGATTTTGCTCGCCGTTGTTCGCCTCTGCCGCCGCCGTTTTTCCCCGATTCCGGCCGCCACAGTGAGCCCCGCGTCCTCTCTCCCACACCATCCTCTTCCTCTCTCCCTTACGCTCCCCGCTGACATCTTCCCCGAATTTTTGCGCAGCTGCATCGTCGTCTCCGTCTTCGACCGGAGCCCGCCGCCGCTCCTAGCTCCTCCGGTCGGACCTAGCCGCCGCTCCAGGACGCAACCGAGCACCCGCCCTCGCCATCCACTTCGCCGTCCCGTGCTGAACGCCGTCGTCGTCTTCACCAGGGCCAGGAACCACCGGAGCGCCTTCGCCCTCGACGCCCGAGCCGCCCGCCGCCGCGTCCTCTGCCTCCGACGACCATCACGCCGCCGCTGGTAAAACCCTAGATCCTGGACCCTTGGATCTAAAAGCAAAGGCTACGATTAGATCCAATAAAAAAAAACGAATCGGTACGGCCCAGTCAGCGCCCACGTCACCGCCCAGTCAGCACACAGTCAGATCCGATCCAGCCAATCGCATGCAGCCACGTGGCCAGCCTTTTTCCGGATTTATTCCGAATTGATAGTTTTGTAGAAAAGCCCCTGTAACTTAGATTTATCATATCTTTTTATTGGTTTGGCCAAATTTTACAAATAAAATATTTTTGGAAAGCTTAGGACTTGTAGAAACTTTTAGCATAGTTATTTTTAGGTTTTGTCGAAATTAAATTAGTTGTTTTTCAAAAGTGGTTTAAATAGTATTTTGACTATAACTTGAGTTTAAAAATAGATTTTTGAGCAAACTCTTTTGCTATAGTTTAGTATGCCTAAGTATTGGCCGTAGGACTACTCCATTATTTTTGTAAAATTATTTTCTTTGATTTTTGAGTAAATATTGATTAAATGCTTTTAGGTGTTATTTTAATAAATAAAATGTACTAAAAATTATTTTTATATTCGAGTTATAAAATAACTTAGTAGAATTTTGAAGACTTTAGTACTAAAAGTACTTAGAAATATTTTTGTCTCTCAAAACAAAACTATTTCTTCCTTAGAAAATATTTGATAAGTATTTTTGACAAACACTTTTCCTTAGAAAATTTTAGCTCCTCTTATGTTGTTAACCTTTCCTTAGAAATTATTTGTGACTTGTTGTTTGACCATTGGTCCTTAGTTATTTTGGATCATCTTTCTTGCTTGCATTACTTAGAGCATTTTCATAAGCATGGCATGCATTTTAAAGTCCTTAGTATTATTTTGTACTTCTTACATGACTTCCTCCTTAGAAATTTTGAGGATGCATGTTAGCTCTTTTGAACCCTCTAGTCAAAACCACTAAGTTAGAAATTAGTGGAAACAACGAAGAACTCATGAATGACTTAGCCAAGGAAACAAGACTCCAGAAGCATCTCCAAGAAGTAAAAGTACTTAGAAGAAATCCAGAGGAAGTTCCTGAAGACCAACCCCCCCTACATTTTTTTAAGTCTTTCTTTCCTTTCTTCCTTCTCTTAGACTTCATGGTGACTAAGTTATATTCGAAGACCAACCTTGTTGATGCCAACAATCAAGGCTGCAAAACCATCAAGTCCACAACTTTTCAATGGAGTCAACACACCAAGGAGAAAGTTACAAAGAAGTTGAAGATGCTTGGAAGACCAACTACTCCATTCTTTCTATGTTTTCTTCTTTCTACTTTCTATCCCTCACCTTGGACATAGATCAATGAAGACCATTGAAGATCAAATGAAGCTGCAAAGGAAGTGAAGGTTATTGAAGACCAAACTTGTGAAAACTTAAGAATAGCCCTACAACTCTTCAAGTTGTTGTTTTATCAAATTTTACTCAACCCTGGCCTTGCCTTAGTCAAATGGGATTTTGTCATGTTATGTATTTCCTTAATTCGTTTTGCATGTCTTTCATACCATTTCTTTCTTGTATCATTCTGCATCTCATGCATGTCATATTTTTCTAAAGTGTTGCATTTATGATTGTATGTTTATTTATGGTTTGTTTGACTTGTTAGAAATTCCGGAGAGAGACGAAAGTGCTTGCAACTGCATCTACTGCTCCTGTTTGCCAAGGCAAGTGGCACACCCCATAAATTTCCTAAGTATTTTTCTATGCATGACTTAGAGTATTTCTTTATATGCATGTGTTGGATAGTATTGCTATATGCTAAACCACCATACCTGTACACTAGTTGTGTCTAGAACCCCAATGATAACTTAGTAGAATTATTGGTGCTATGCAAATTCTTTTTATTGAAAGCTTAAATTCTACTAAGTTAATTTACCACCTGGGTGGATTTGGGCTTGAATGGTTGCAAGAGTTGAGTGTTGTCCCTAGGGGTTTTACCGATGGGATATTCACTTGTGGATTGCCACCCAGGAACAAAGGGACCAAAGTTTTCTCTAAGTGAAGATGCTTCCCGTGCAGCCATTAGTCATATGGGCTCTGGCTAGATGGATTAAGTTGCGTGGACTCCTCCCGGCTTGACAAGCAGATGTAGAGGATGTAGGTGGAACGGGTCAAGCCAGAAGGGAAGGAGAAAATGCTTCCGAAAAGTCTCGTCTCAACTCTCTCCTTTTCCTTAACACAAATTGAGTGCTTGAGGATAGTTTGGGTTTGTTGAGTCTAATGGTGAAAGTGCACAACCTCTGCAGAGTTAAAAACTAAGTACTTAGCCGTGTCCCCGGTTACGGACAATTTGAGCAGCTGATCAAGGATTCAACGGAGGCTCCCAACATCTTATTTCTCTAAGTAAAATTTGATGGGTGAACAAGGGTAGACGAGACTATGGATTTCATGCCATATTGTCTCGAATATTTAAAAGAAAATGTTTTACAAAGTGTTAGGCAAAATTGGCTTTTATGCAAAACAGCCTTGAACTCCACCAGCCAAATATGCATACAGGTTATTAGAGTTATTCCATTAAGTGTCCACATAGTGTCACTTGCCAGATCCATTTTTAATGGTTCTGACCCACTCTGTTGCAAAATTTTATTTGTTGCAGATTGTTCTGACGATGAGTGAGTTTACGTTAAGGGTTTCGAGTCTGCAACCAACATGTTCGCCTGTGGCACATGAAGATGATGGAGACTCATTGCTAATTTTATTTCCGCTGTGCTGATCTTTGTAAAATGCTAGCCTTGAGCTATGCAAGTTGTAATAGATATTTGTAAACTTTGGATCATTCGTGTAATAAATTGATACAATGTTAAGGTATTCATCGTAAACTGTGTGTGCTAGCGATTCGATCCAGGGACTAGCACTATACACAGGGATCTTGCCTATTTTTAAGTGCAGGTCCGCTACAGATGGTATCAGAGCATTGTGTTGCCTGTAGGTTCGAAAACCCTAGGTTTGGATTAGAAGTATTAGGTTTACCCTATATGCTATTTTCGAATTTTAAAGTTATTAAAGTGTACTTTAAATTTAAGTACTTTTTATCTTGTAAATTATTACCCCATTCATTTTGGAATCTAATAATTCTCTCCTCTTCAAATGATAGATGGGAGAATACACCAAGATCGCTTATGTTGGTATGGTGTCCGAGCACGCCTTTGGCAGACAACTATTTGAGCTCGTGGAGCAACTGCAACTTCCACTGCCTTACTTCAGAGGGAGAGTAGTGAACACCAACGTGCCCGGCGTGGAACGTTGGGAAGTTCGCACCATCATGAGGTCTGATCTTACGACACCGGACTTCGAGGCTGTGGATTACACCAAGACTTACCCAACTTGGGAGGAAGGAATCAATACAGCAATGCTGGACCTCATGTCCCGTTTGTGCTACACTCACTCCGAGGACATCCCGGAGAACTCCCCTTTTCGCAACTTTGGGAAGAGGGATGAGATTGGAATTGCAATGAAGACTGATGGAGATAGGCTGAACATCCCTACACTTGAGAAGCATATGGAGGATTTGGAATATTATGCCTTCGATATGGAGAAGAGAGTTCACATAGAGATGACACTACGTGATCAAGCTAAGACGGTCATTGAGACGCAGATCCAGGAACTCCAGGCGGTGCATACTCTCACCGGGCATATGGAAGAAAACGTCCATAACTTGCAGCAGCAGAACATGGAGAAGGATAACCTGATAGCAGCACTCCAGGCGCAACTCAACCCACCCCCACCGCCTGCTGCTAATGATGATGGTGATGATGATGACGACGAGGGTGGTGATGATAATGCAGGAAATGGAGCTGCACATGCACATGTGCCAGAGGAAGAAGAAGAGGTGATCCAGGACATCTCGAGCGATGAGGAGGACACGCCTGCAATGAACACTCGCCAGAAGAAGCGCAAGTGCACGAACTCGCGGGAATACTTCAAGCGCTTCAAGATGTGATTAGAGAGACCACCAGTTATCTTAAGTATCGTTATGCGAAAATAGTTTAGTATCGTTATCGTTTGGAAGTATTGACCTATCAAAATGTGATATGGCAGTACCAGTGCATTTGTTTTAAAACCTATGTCATTTTTGTTAAGCCTTCAAAACCTTAAATTATGTTTTTTTTAAGAGTTTGCTTGTTCATGTTGATTGAATGGTTGTTGTATGTTTGTGTTGAACCTTGTTTGATGTTTGTTAGCTGTTGTTGGTAAGATGATTTGTCTTGATTTGTTGGTTGAGTAGGAACTTTTCTCTTAGATCTTCCTATCTCTACTCTTCCATGCTAAACCCAACCAGTGCCCCTTTTTGAGATACGAACCATTCCACTGAAGGATGCCACACAATCTGGATTACTTCCTTATTTGTGTGAAGGAACAATCAGCTCTCAACACAATGGAACCTCTACCCCATGGTGCAATCATATTGGACTCTCAACAATATCCCAGAGGAGAAAAAAAAAACAGGATGGTCTTAGAGAAATGAATGAAATCTTACGAGCTATGTTGGATGGAAAGCTTGTTACACCAAGGGAGAGCAGAAGACCTCAAGAACCAACAATATGTGATCTTACGTTGTGTAGGATCTTACGCAACCCCCATAGTTTTGAGGGATTGATAGTTTTGTTCAGGTTGTCTCACATATTGGAAACTTTATGTTAGACAAGTGAGGTTGACCGAGTGTTAGATTACGAGATTTATCAAACCAAGTATAAGGTAATGCTTGAGTGTGTTGTGGATTGGCCCCCACGACTACTACTCATATCATTCATTTTGTTATGAGGAATGATAAGTCTGGAGTGACATACCTATAAGAGAGTCGATGATGAAAAGCCTAAACCATAGGATGGTAGAAAATACATTACCCTTAAATTTAGGCAAGTGCTGCCAAGGCGTATGTAATACAGTGAGGCTAAACCTCAACTCTCGTGAAGAACAAGGAATCATGCAATGGAAATGCTTGACCACCATGAGAGTTTCGTTAGAAAACGTAGCGTAGTTTTGCATTCAAGGGAGTCCATCAGAAGATGGAAGCCATGAAGACATTACAGTTGAAACGCCATGATGTGAACTCCTCTCATCTTGGTCGAGGTGATCCCAATGAGTGATCATTCGATACCCGAAGATACCATAAGAGACGCCCACCTGGTAGAAAGGAAGATTTGATGCAAGGACCCCAATGCATCGTTTAAGGATGAAAGAATCATCAAAATCCTTACGAGGAGCAGGTACAGATTATATCTAATGATTTAAGAAGATGAAGCACAACGTCAAGAGCTGGAGTTATAATTGAGTGCAATGCGGCAACTATTCTCACAAGTTGACCCTAGTCTGAAGACAGGAGTTCAAGACTACCTACAAAATTTTCTTTTAAGGGTGGTAGACCACCCAGTTGCCAAAAAAAACCCGGAGTTTTCAAACCCATTCTTTCTAGCCTCTTCGAATCTCGGGGACGAGATTCCTTTTAAGGGTGGTAGTCTGTAACATCCCAAGATTTTCAAATTTTTGAAAATTCAGAGGGATCAAAAACTTTTTGTTGTTTAAGTTTCAAAACTCAAAATCATGCATGGCATTCATAAGCATCATGTGTTTGTTGCATTTAAATTGCTTGAAATAGTAAAAGATTTCAAAATTAAAAATATATTTTGTTAAGTGACATAAAGGGTGCAAAGTAACCCTAGTCAATATTTCAAATATTTTGATTTTATTTGATGGCAAGACAAGTGCCAAAATATTCTATATTTGAAATGCTCTCTGAAAAGTATTTTTATAGAATTTTTTTTTAAAGGTTTTACCAAATCTGTTTTAAAAACAGAGAAAAGAAAAAGGAAAAAGGTTTGTCAAAAAAAAAAAAAAAACGGCCGAGCCAGCCCGAGCCAGCCCAACACCGGCCCAGGACCAGCCCAGCACCCCGCAGCCCGGCCTCTCTCTCCTTTCTCTTCTTCCTCTGTCGCCGACAGGCGGGACCCTTGATGAAGCAAGCCGTGATGTCAGCAACCTGCAACCTCCAGCGCAAGAAATCCCCTCCCGTATCGAATCCGAACTCCGGATCGAAATCCGCCCGATTTAAACGGGATTTGTTGCTCCCGTTCGCGTCTACTTAAAGCCCACGATCTCCTCCAGTCTCGCCCCAAAAACCCTAGCCCGAGGTGCCGCCAGGCCGCCGATTTTGCTCGCCGTTGTTCGCCTCTGCCGCCGCCGTTTTTCCCCGATTCCGGCCGCCACAGTGAGCCCCGCGTCCTCTCTCCCACACCATCCTCTTCCTCTCTCCCTTACGCTCCCCGCTGACATCTTCCCCGAATTTTTGCGCAGCTGCATCGTCGTCTCCGTCTTCGACCGGAGCCCGCCGCCGCTCCTAGCTCCTCCGGTCGGACCTAGCCGCCGCTCCAGGACGCAACCGAGCACCCGCCCTCGCCATCCACTTCGCCGTCCCGTGCTGAACGCCGTCGTCGTCTTCACCAGGGCCAGGAACCACCGGAGCGCCTTCGCCCTCGACGCCCGAGCCGCCCGCCGCCGCGTCCTCTGCCTCCGACGACCATCACGCCGCCGCTGGTAAAACCCTAGAACCTGGACCCTTGGATCTAAAAGCAAAGGCTACGATTAGATCCAATAAAAAAAAAACGAATCGGTACGGCCCAGTCAGCGCCCACGTCACCGCCCAGTCAGCACACAGTCAGACCCGATCCAGCCAATCGCATGCAGCCACGTGGCCAGCCTTTTTCCGGATTTATTCCGAATTGATAGTTTTGTAGAAAAGCCCCTGTAACTTAGATTTATCATATCTTTTTATTGGTTTGGCCAAATTTTACAAATAAAATATTTTTGGAAAGCTTAGGACTTGTAGAAACTTTTAGCATAGTTATTTTTAGGTTTTGTCGAAATTAAATTAGTTGTTTTTCAAAAGTGGTTTAAATAGTATTTTGACTATAACTTGAGTTTAAAAATAGATTTTTGAGCAAACTCTTTTGCTATAGTTTAGTATGCCTAAGTATTGGCCGTAGGACTACTCCATTATTTTGTAAAATTATTTTCTTTGATTTTTGAGTAAATATTGATTAAATGCTTTTAGGTGTTATTTTAATAAATAAAATGTACTAAAAATTATTTTTATATTTGAGTTATAAAATAACTTAGTAGAATTTTGAAGACTTTAGTACTAAAAGTACTTAGAAATATTTTTGTCTCTCAAAACAAAACTATTTCTTCCTTAGAAAATATTTGATAAGTATTTTGACAAACACTTTTCCTTAGAAAATTTTAGCTCCTCTTATGTTGTTAACCTTTCCTTAGAAATTATTTGTGACTTGTTGTTTGACCATTGGTCCTTAGTTATTTTGGATCATCTTTCTTGCTTGCATTACTTAGAGCATTTTCATAAGCATGGCATGCATTTTAAAGTCCTTAGTATTATTTTGTACTTCTTACATGACTTCCTCCTTAGAAATTTTGAGGATGCATGTTAGCTCTTTTGAATCCTCTAGTCAAAACCACTAAGTTAGAAATTAGTGGAAACAACGAAGAACTCATGAATGACTTAGCCAAGGAAACAAGACTCCAGAAGCATCTCCAAGAAGTAAAAGTACTTAGAAGAAATCCAGAGGAAGTTCCTGAAGACCAACCCCCCCTACATTTTTTTTAAGTCTTTCTTTCCTTTCTTCCTTCTCTTAGACTTCATGGTGACTAAGTTATATTCGAAGACCAACCTTGTTGATGCCAACAATCAAGGCTGCAAAACCATCAAGTCCACAACTTTTCAATGGAGTCAACACACCAAGGAGAAAGTTACAAAGAAGTTGAAGATGCTTGGAAGACCAACTACTCCATTCTTTCTATGCTTTCTTCTTTCTACTTTCTATCCCTCACCTTGGACATAGATCAATGAAGACCATTGAAGATCAAATGAAGCTGCAAAGGAAGTGAAGGTTATTGAAGACCAAACTTGTGAAAACTTAAGAATAGCCCTACAACCCTTCAAGTTGTTGTTTTATCAAATTTTACTCAACCCTGGCCTTGCCTTAGTCAAATGGGATTTTGTCATGTTATGTATTTCCTTAATTCGTTTTGCATGTCTTTCATACCATTTCTTTCTTGTATCATTCTGCATCTCATGCATGTCATATTTTTCTAAAGTGTTGCATTTATGATTGTATGTTTATTTGTGGTTTGTTTGACTTGTTAGAAATTCCGGAGAGAGACGAAAGTGGTTGCAACTGCATCTACTGCTCCTGTTTGCCAAGGCAAGTGGCACACCCCATAAATTTCCTAAGTATTTTTATATGCATGACTTAGAGTATTTCTTTATATGCATGTGTTGGATAGTATTGCTATATGCTAAACCACCATACCTGTACACTAGTTGTGTCTAGAACCCCCAATGATAACTTAGTAGAATTATTGGTGCTATGCAAATTCTTTTTATTGAAAGCTTAAATTCTACTAAGTTAATTTACCACCTGGGTGGATTTGGGCTTGAATGGTTGCAAGAGTTGAGTGTTGTCCCTAGGGGTTTTACCGATGGGATATTCACTTGTGGATTGCCACCCAGGAACAAAGGGACCAAAGTTTTCTCTAAGTGAAGATGCTTCCCGTGCAGCCATTAGTCATATGGGCTCTGGCTAGATGGATTAAGTTGCGTGGACTCCTCCCGGCTTGACAAGCAGATGTAGAGGATGTAGGTGGAACGGGTCAAGCCAGAAGGGAAGGAGAAAATGCTTCCGAAAAGTCTCGTCTCAACTCTCTCCTTTTCCTTAACACAAATTGAGTGCTTGAGGATAGTTTGGGTTTGTTGAGTCTAATGGTGAAAGTGCACAACCTCTGCAGAGTTAAAAACTAAGTACTTAGCCGTGTCCCCGGTTACGGACAATTTGAGCAGCTGATCAAGGATTCAACGGAGGCTCCCAACATCTTATTTCTCTAAGTAAAATTTGATGGGTGAACAAGGGTAGACGAGACTATGGATTTCATGCCATATTGTCTCGAATATTTAAAAGAAAATGTTTTACAAAGTGTTAGGCAAAATTGGCTTTTATGCAAAACAGCCTTGAACTCCACCAGCCAAATATGCATACAGGTTATTAGAGTTATTCCATTAAGTGTCCACATAGTGTCACTTGCCAGATCCATTTTTAATGGTTCTGACCCACTCTGTTGCAAAATTTTATTTGTTGCAGATTGTTCTGACGATGAGTGAGTATACGTTAAGGGTTTCGAGTCTGCAACCAACATGTTCGCCTGTGGCACATGAAGATGATGGAGACTCATTGCTAATTTTATTTCCGCTGTGCTGATCTTTGTAAAATGCTAGCCTTGAGCTATGCAAGTTGTAATAGATATTTGTAAACTTTGGATCATTCGTGTAATAAATTGATACAATGTTAAGGTATTCATCGTAAACTGTGTGTGCTAGCGATTCGATCCAGGGACTAGCACTATACACAGGAATCTTGCCTATTTTTAAGTGCAGGTCCGCTACAATACCACGTCGTCCGTCGATCAGCTCTCGCCATTCCTGCAGGGACAGAATGTAACGTGGCATTGATGTCGTCTCTGCTCGATCGATCGATCGTTGGATCCCGGAGACATGGGCGTTATCAGTAGGTCCCTCCCTACCTTGCCGATCATTTTGACGTCAGTAAAGGAGCAGCCCGGCCGTCGGCCCCAGAATTGAATTTATGCCGATCTGCCTGCCTAGGCTATCCTACCAGCTACCTACGACGTTGCCATGCCCATCCCATGCCATTCGAGGGCATGGTTTCATGGAGCTGGGACGACGATGATTCTACATAAGTTTTCTTTCTTCTTTCTTGAGCTAAATTAGCAGATCGATGAATGGAGCTAGCACGGAGAAGAGAAGAAGACCGCGCGCCCCGTGACAACCGGCCTGATCGAGAGGTGCCCGCCCAATACGGCACGCACTGCAAGCACCGTGGCGGAGTGCATACGTTTGCTCTTTGGCAGCTACTCATCACTACAAATCTGCAATACATGGGTCCGTGGTACGTACGTAGGAACGTACAGGTAGTATCAGTAGCCTAGCTGACCTACAGCTGCACCATACAGCTACGTGTACGTGGAGCAAGTCTAGGTTTCTTCTACAGCACGGTTAAGACGTCCGAGCAATGATTTCCAGACAAGCTACTACTAGGAGCTACTAGCAGAGTACCAGGAAACATAACTGTGACGTGACACTGCTGTGAATCAGTAGATCCCTACCTTGTCAAGTGGATCTAGCCACATTATTACTACGGTGTACTAGTCTGAAAATTCATGAAAATGAAAAATCCGACCCAGGATAGAAAGTTCAATATGTCTTGTCCGGGTTTCTTTTTTATCGTTTTGGCCATAATCTTTATTTGACATTTTTCAACAAATGAGATAGCATTAAATCTAGCATTTGCCATATTACATAATATATGCCTGCAGACATACAACATAGTGCCAAAATAATTGCACGAGCCCCGCACATGGCCCGACCTTCAAGTGAAACTCACAAATATGAAAGATGGTCATACACCTCTCTCGATCTTCATATTTTGCCGCTTCAAGTACCAAGGCCTTTTTGTGCCGAGATTACGGGTGCCGAGCAAAAGGGTGGAGCTTAATGGAGTGGCCGCTACTTTGGTGACCAAAGGTTCATCGACCCAACAAATTATTGAGTGATCGAACTGAATTGTCACGTCCAATTGAAGGCTTTTGATGGTCATACACCTCTCTCGATGAACCAACCATGCCTTTCAAATCATCTTGTCCTCCTCCTCCTTCGTGTATGATCCGCTCCTCTGGCTTTGCCGCCTCTTTTGTGCCCGTCCTTGTTGACTTAGCTCATCCTCAACGTGAGTAGCTCATTCTCGATATGGACACCCTCATCTTGAGTCTCTTCTCCACCCTCATTGATCATGTTCGTCATTAGACAATCTGCATCCTCGTAGTTACTTGGTGAAGGGGTTCGTAGACGGAAAACAAAAATTTCTATCTAACGCAACACCAAAACTAGCCAGGATCTATCTATGAGTAATGCGGTAACGGGACGGTTTCATCGACATACCTCTTATAGGCCGAAAGCGTATAACGTTCGAGAGCGAACCTGGCCGGTGTAGTCGAACTGTAGCTGACCTTAAGGTCACGATGATCCTGGCGCGGCGAATGGTGCCGCAATGGCACCTCCCATTACTCACACACCTACGGTGTATGACGACGACTCCCGGTCCCTCCGATCCCACCGAGGTTGCGGAAGTAGATCTTCTGGCGGAATTCCGACATCATGACGGCGTGCAGCGGGGAAGATTTCCCTCTCGTGTGCGGCCCTTACTTGGGGCCACGGGGTACGAGAGACGTGGAGAGGTGGTGGGAGCTGTCGTGGGATTTATTGGATTTTCTCCAATTTTTGGCTTAATTAAAATCCCCACGTGGCACTTGTATATATAGGTGGAAGAGGGCTCCCCTCCTCGTTAGCTCCCTCATGTGGGACTAAACAAGGAGGAGGGGAGGGGTGGTGTGGCCGGCCGGCTCCCCCTGCTCCTAGTCCGAGTTGGACTAGGGTTGGGAAGCCCACCCGCCCCCCTTTTGTTGGCCCTAGGGTGTCCGGCCCCTTAAGTGGGCTTCCTCCTTCCGGAGGTAGCCCACTTAAGTGGGCTGCCCCTAAAATTCGAAATTAAACATTTTAAATTAATAAATAACTTTATTAAAGCAATAAATAAATATATAATTCTCCAATTAATATATTTATCTCCAATTAATTATTTATACATTATCGAATTTATTTCCACCAATATATGAATATATATAATTCTCCAATTGATATATTCACATCATATATAAATTCCCGTGACTCCGAAACTCCTTTTGGATCACTCCGATACTCCTTCGGATTTCATCGGTACTCCTCCGATTCTCTCATTTTCTATCTTCGATAATTCCAACACTACCAGAACGATCTCCTAGCGTTGTCAAACCCTTAAGTGTGTTACCCTACGGTTCGAGAACACTCCAAACATGATCGAGACTCCTCTCCGATCAATGATCATCAGCGGGACTGGGATGCCCATAATGACCCCTGTGCATTCCACGAAATAACTTTGTCGTTGAACCATAAACATAGATTCTCATTCCCTTTGCTATCGCGATACTAACTTGCACGAGATATGATCATCCAGCATCTCCATGCTTAGTTCTATCTCGTTACCGGTCAAGTCTCATTCAACTCGTTTCCGTGATCTTTCATCCCCCATGACCTAGTCATATGCTGCGCAGCTTATTTGGATGAAGACTCACAGAGTGGGCCCAGAGTATCTCTCTGTCAGGCGGAGGTGCAAATCCCGCTTCTTGATACATACTTCTCAACATATCACCTTTGCATACCTGAGCTGCACCTTTATGATCACCCTATTACGGTGTGACGGTTGATACAGTCAAGGCATCCTCCGGTGATAGTGATAGGATTATTATCTCACGGTCTAAGGAATAAATACCAAGTTTCCTAATCATCACAACGGTGAACTTCGTGACTTGATCGCGTTGTAATGATCGCTATTGGGTAACGTCCATCACTTTCATTCACCTAATGAAATGACTCCATTGTCAATTGGCATAAATGCCCATGATTGGAAAACCTCAATCATCGGTTGACCAATGAACTAGCGTATCCATATACATGCCAGGGACCTGGTGGTTTATATACCACACCTGTATTAATATATCCTCTTAATACAGTTCTAGCATGGTATAAAACTAATTATAAACTTTAATGAGATATTACAATAAACTCCCTTATTTATTTGCCTCTAGGGCATATCTCCAAGACTTGGGTCGTCCAGCGTTGGAGCCGGCATTTCAGCAAACAGGTTGCGGTCTTCTGGGAGAAAGACCGGGTGGACCACCCGTGGGGCCATCCTCGGCATCACGGGTGACTCGCCGACCACATTAGTGGCGTTTTGATCAAGGGGATCCACCACGGTGATGATCGTCTCAGAATCGACGATCTCCGGCGAGTTGTCTCAAGGCGAGGTGGAGAAGCGGGATGTGGCCATGGTGTGTCCGGGTAGGTACCTGTACGATGACGGTGATGCTGACATGGAGGATGACTTCGGTTGCCTGGGCGGGTACTTAGCGACCGACGACTCCGTGCTTGCCGCCATCACGACAACCATGACTAGGACCAGCTTGTGGCTGATCCCAGCATGAGTAGGCCAGTTTGAGCGGCTTCAGAGGCGATGTCTTCAATGTTCTGAGCGGTGGCATGTGCCTGGTCGGCCGTGGCGGCGGTCTCCTCTTTAGACTTGACTTTTGTCCTTCTGTTACCCCGCTTCTCCGACTCATTGGATTTTGCTCGGGGGTGAGCTCTTTCTTAGGCTTCACTAGGGCCACAGCAGGGGAAGACATGACGAGGACAACCATATCGGGGACGGGGCTGCTGACGGGTGCGGTGTTTGCGCCGGCCAGGTTTTTTTCTAGGGCATGAGCGTGAGCTTGGCTTGGGAAAGGGAGGGAGGGAATGGGGATGGTGTGCCATTGGTGGGAGAGCCAGGGGAGGACTAGGGAGGACACTACAGGCATCCGTGGCATGTCCGCATCTGGCGCAAACCAAGCACAAATTTTGGCCGGAAATGGGGCAAACTGATAGAAACAGACCTTAGGGAATCTTCACCAGCAACCCCCATATCTTGTCTGGACATGTCCGGCATAAGGGTGTCTAGACTCCATGTCCAGACATATGGGGTGTGTGTGCCCCCTATCTATTTCTATTTTATATAAAATAATCAACCCTAACGACATTTTAGCGAACACCTCCAGTGCATCCCAAGCTATAGAGAGCACACAAAGAAGCAACGAGCTACACATACTTCCACAACAATCTTCCCCACCATATTCTCGTTGCGATTACCATCCCTACGGTAGCACACCTGAGTTTTCCTTGACTAGAACATTCAGAAAGGCAACGTAGGTGTGATACCCAAGGTTGTTCAGCCGAAGGTCCAGATCGCTCTACCTAGCCTATCCCAACAAATCATGGTAGAAATCCTAGAAAATCTACTTCTTGTGCTCTTGATCATAAAGTTGCACAGCATCCTTTTCTATGATTGTGATTTTTTTTACCATCTACTCAAGGAGGCCTTTATGTGGAAGAATTTTGATATTCTGTCACCTTCTTTTATCCATGTAACACGAGGTCAGAGCATCCACATAGTTCTCTACGTGGTCGCAATACATAAGCACTCTACCTTGAGAAAGTTGTGCAACTGGTGTTCGGCACACTGAGCTATAAAGTTTCTCCGGTCGGTCAAGCTTAGGAATGATCTCGTTGACAAAGGTTGAATGTAATCCAAGTTGGGCTAATTTTGTTTTGAGAAACACAATACATACATAGATGCTCACAAACACGCACATCACTCACCCCTACCCCTATGAATGCACGTATGCACATCCTACATACATGACTGCTGTTGTATTAAAATAAGTTGGGCGGTGCCCCAAGCGAAGGCGGAATTGCAGCTAGTAGCAGTTTTCCCTCATTTAATGAACCGAGGTTTATCGAACCAGTAGGACTTTGAAATCAACAACGAGGTGAATGTTGAAGATCTTTGGCGCTTGACCTTAAACAGACGTGGACCTGCACACGCTCAACCAAAATACTTTGCCCCCAACGGCGGAAAGGTTGTCAATCTTTCCGGTCTCGCAGAAAACAAAGCGATTAATTGTATGATGAAATATGAAAAGTGACCAGAGGAGTAATGATGATTAAAAGCAAGTAAATGAGGTTGTAAACAATGCAAAAAGATGGACCGGGGGCCATGGGTTCACTAGTGAAGTCTCTCAAGTAAATAAAATATGCATGTGATGGGTGGACGAATTACAGCTAGGCAATTGACAAGATCATGACACAAACCCAATTTAGATATGACAAAAAGGACATGATAATATTTATGGAGGCATCACGACAAGGAACAAAGACCGTTGAGTCCAACTGCGTCTTTATCTAAAAAGGCCACCATGGGATCGCTATCCAGCCTGTCACCCAACGGTATTAAGTTGCAAGCAACAGACAATTGCATTAAGTAAAGTGCATGAAGTAAGCAATACTAATATCTAAAGAGACATTAACACCGCTGTTTTACCCTTAGTAGCAACAGAACACCCTCGCCCTTAGACGTTTCTGTCACTCGTGCCCGGGAACAAAAGGGGGCATGAACCCACTATCTAGCATAAATACCCTTTCTTGGAGATACACACTATCACTTGGCCAAAGTAACTACGCACATCGGAGAGCATGCAAGAACATAAATTACTCATATAAAAATCATGCACAATCTGAACATAACTTCATAATCCATCGCATCCCAGCAAACACATCACATAGCATTACAATAATCGATCTTGATCATGTTAGCCAGCTTACAAGATCATAAGACATGAAGCACAAGAGAGAGACTACCAACTAGCTACTGCCATGGACCCGTAGTCCAAGGTGAGACTACTCACAAATCATCCCGGAAGAATGCATGGCGATGAAGAGACCTCCGGGGTCGATCTCCCCTCCGGCAGAGTGCCGGGATCAGCTTCAGATTGGATCCCGAATTAGGGTTTTCGGTGACGGCACGTCGGGGTTGAGTTTCTGGAAAATAATGGCCGCCTCGACGTTTTTAGGTTAATTGTGATTTTATAGGCATCGGAGGGGGTCGAGGAGGTGCCCCACGGGCAGGGGCGGGCCCCACCCGCAGGTCCACCTAGGGCCGTGGTAGGGGGCGTGTCTGCCCTGTGGGTCGCCTCCGAGGCTCCCCTTCGGACTCCGTCTTCGTCTTGGCGTAAAAATAATCCCCATAAATTTTGGTGCAATTCCGAGAATATTTTCAGAAGTAAATTTCTGAAACAAAAAGACAGCAAAAACAGGGAACTGGCACTTGGCATCTTGTCAATAGGTTAGTCCGAAAAAATGCATAAAAATGATATAAATGACAGTAAAAACATGTGATAATATCACAAAACTAGCATGGATCACTCAAAAATTATAGATACGTTTGAGACGTATCAATGACCACCTCCGAATGACTAAGCCGGCAGATCTTATAAGATTAATAAAGTCACCACATACATCTCAGTATCGAACTATAGATGATCACGTCACCTAGCACTAAAAGAATAAATCATGCATTAAATCTAGGTAAACACGAACACCCGTGCCATCTAGGACTTGAACCTGTGATTTGTTTCACCACAATGAACCTAACCATTTGAGCTACACATCGCTCGGTTCACGCTGGGCCAATTTTGATGAGAACTTTGTGGTTGGATTTCTTCTCTCCAACGAACAATGTTGATGAGAACCTTGTGAGCCAATTTCTTCTCTCGTGTCATGTTTGTATACCTTGCGTGCTATATTTATCTGTGAACATAGTATTCTAGCAAGCTACGCTATATAGGAATTTAGTTAGGATGAATTCTTAACCAAGTTTGTTAGATAAAAACTGAAATTTCTGTGTATGAAAAAATATTAAAATATAGGAGAGAGAATATGGGATGAGATTTAGACTATCTGATAGATAGAAATAGAAGAGATATAGAGAAATAAATATATTTTTTCGGCGTATGGAGATATGAATCATCAATTTAGATGAGGTGTTAAACACGCTCTTAACGTGCAAATAGGAGAGAGAGAGCTCTCCTATCTCAGCTGAGCGACCTCCTGAGTCCTGGTCATCCGAATCTCTCCAGAATGCGCGCACGCGTGTCTTCCATTCACCACAGGCCACAGCCAACGGAAACGGAGGATTGCGCTCATTGAGGTGACCCTTCGGGCAGCCAGTCTAGTTTGCCTGCTAGCTTTACACACGCCGGGTACGTCCGTCCAATCTTCCTCTTTTCTACCTTGCTCCTTTATTTTGCCAAGAGCGTGCAAGGATGTGATTTGAATTTTGAAGTACATGTACAGACGTATACATGTGGTTCTGCATTTTCCCATTTACATTGATGATGTATTCTTGCACTACTAGTACTCTGTCACCTATACAGTTTAACTTCGACAGGTCCTAAAACTTCCTTCCAAATACGCGATCTTCCGAATCCATGCCATGGCACGTGGTGTAGACAGCACTACTCCTACCACAAACAACTTGGTGTAATCACCCTCGAATCCGTCTCTCGGAGCATCTTCATCTCGGTGCCTAAATTATGTCCGGCACCACATAATCGGTGTCACTTTTGGGGTGCCGGACACTTATTCGAAGATTTTTTTTCATGTCTCCCACACTGACACCTCCAAACGAAATCCCGGTAAAAAGAAAAAAGGACGAACATGATGAAACGGTTTCAATTTCATTTAAATTTCGTTATATGTTACAAGATTTGAATAAAATTTAACTAAACCTAACCTAACTCTAGTCGGAGGCGCCAGACCAGTCGAAGCTGTCATCAGTGTCATCGTCCTCGCCGCTGAGGATGATGAGGGTGGAGGAGCCGACACGGGAGGTGGAGGCGCCGTCCTGTTGCGCACTGGAGGTGGAGGTACCAGCGCCGATGGAGGTGGAGGTTGAGGCTGCCATCAGTGTCGAGCGCTGGACGGTCTCCATGAAGCCGGGGGACTCTTGTTGGGAATATGCCCTAAAGACAATAATAAAATGGTTTATTAGCATATTCATGTTTATGATAATAGTTTATTATCCATGCTATAATTGTATTAACCGGAAACATAATACATGTGTGGAATATAAACAACCAGTTGTCCCTAGTAAGCCTCTGCCAGACTGGTTCGTTAGTCAAGAGATGGTTAGAGTTTCCTAACCATGGACTTGTTATAGTCACTTGATAACGGAGTCATATCATTAGGAGTAATGATGTGATGGACAAGACCCAATAATAAAGAGTTGCAATTGATCGTGTCACACAGTTTCATTGCCAACACTTTTAGTATGCCAAGTATAGTTTCCTTAGACCATGAGATTATGTCACTCCCGTTTACCGGAGGAATACTTTGTGGACATCAAACGTCACTTCGTAACTGGGTGATTATAAAGGTGGCTTTCAGGTATCTCCGATGGTATTTGTTGGGTGACATGAATCAAGATTGGGATTTGTCCTTCCTTGTGACGGAAAAGATATCTCTGGGCCTTCTCGGTAATATAGCATCAGAAAGGTTGCAACCATGTGATTAAGTGTTAATCACGGAGATCCTATATTATGGACGAGTAAAGAGAATTTGCCAGGTAACGAGATAGAACTAGATATGGAGATATCGACGATCAAATCTCGGGCAAATTAAATATCGTGAGACAAAGGGAATCATATACGAGATTAAGAATCTCCGGCATCGTGGTTCAATCGATAAGGAACTTCGTTGAATATGAAGGAGTCAATATGGGCACCCCGGTCCCGCTATTGATTATTGATATGATCATGTCTGCATGTTCTCGAACCCGTAGGGTCACACACTTAACACTCTGATGTAGCTAGAGTTAGCGATGAGATATTTAATGGTATGAACGAATGGTGATTCGGAGTCTCGGATAGGATCCCGGACGTCACGGGGAGTCCCGGAAGAGTCCGGAGAATGAGATTCATATAAGGAAAGTGTTTCCGGAGGTTTTGGAAAGGTTCCGAAATATTTGCATAGGGTACCGGAAAGTTTTAGAAGGGTCTAGAAGTGGGGCCCATATTGTATGGGGGCCCACATGGACTAGAGGGTGGTGCAGCCACCTTAATGGGCTGGCCACACCAGCCCTAGGCCCAACCGGCCACCACAAAGGAAAAGGGGGCCGAACCCTAATTGGAGTCGGCTTGGGGGCCAAGCCTTCCCCTTGGCCGCATCCCCCTTTAAGGAAAGGGAGGAGCCTTGGGGGGCAAGGCACCCCTAGGGCCGGCGCACCCCTCCCCTTGGCCTCCACCTATATAAGGTGGGGTGCGGCCAAGGGAGAGGCACTTGTTGCCCTAGCCGCCGCCCCTCCCTGCTGCCCATGCCGCACCTCCTCCACCTTGAAGCCGCACCACCCCTAGATGTAGGGCTGCTGCGCCATCTCCTCTTCTCCCTCTCCTCTTGCTTGGCTTGGTGAAGCCCTGCTCGTGGAGATCTACACCATCAATGCCACCACAACCGTCGTGGTGCCGAGATCCATCTAGCCACGTCCTCCTCGCTTGCGGGATCAAGGAGTGGACGTCTACATCGAGCTGTACGTGTGGATACCGCGGAGGTGCTGCCTGTTGTGGCACTCCATCAGATTGGATCGCGTGGATAATACATCTCCTCGCGACTAGATGAGTCTAGTTGCGGGGATCGACAGACCAACCCCTGCATCGACAAAACTCTTTGAACGTTCTTCAAGGGTAAGAGATTAGATCTCATATTCGCTACCTTCGTCTAATAGATCTAGATCGTGGGGTTTCTTCCGCTTGTTTCGTAGGAAATTTTTTGTTTTCTATGCGACGACCCCTTCAGTGGTATCAGAGCCTAGATCTATTCGTAGATGTTGGTGCGATTAGAACACAAGTGTTGTGGGCGTTGATATTTTATGTTGCTACCTTCTTGCGTGCACTTTGCGTCTTTGCGGTATTGTGAGATTGAAGCGGCCCGGACCAACTTTACTCGTCCACGCACGAGAGACCAGTTCCACGTTTGACATGCAACTTATATTGCATAAGTGGCTCGCGGGTGTCTGTTTCTCTTACTTTAGTGAAGATGCAATTTTCAATGGAAGGCCTTTCAAAAGGATATAAAATAAGCTACTATTATATCACCGTTGTGGTTTTGCGTAGATTAGAACGGTTCTATCTCGTTGACCCAAGCCACGTAAAAATTGCAGAAACAAAGTAGAGGACGTCTAACTTGTTTTTGCAGGGGGTCATGTGATGTGGTATGGCCAATGTGTGATTTGTGATAATGTTTGCAATGATCATGTTTGTAATCTTTCACGACTTGCATGTCGATGAGTACGGCAACCGGCAGGAGCCATATGGTTGTCTATTATTTTATGTGACCTGCGTGTCATTGAATCACCATGTAATTACTTTACTTTATTGCTAAGAGTAGCATTAGTTGTAGTTGCAATAGTTGGTGGACAACCATGGTGAAGGCGCCACAATGATGGAGATCATGCCGGTGATGGAGATCATGTCGGTGCTTTGGAGATGGAGATCAAAGGCACAAGAAGAAAGGCCATATCATATCACATTATGAATTGCATGTGATGTTAATACTTTTATGCACCTTATTGTTTTGCTTAGATGTGATCGTGACGGTAGCATGATAAGGTGATCTCTCACGTTAATATCAAGATGTGTTCTTCCGTAGTATGCACCGTTGCCAAAGTTCGTCGTTTTGAGACACCACGTGATGATCGGGTGTGATAGATTCAACGTCCACATACAACGGGTGTAAGCCAGTTTACACATGCGGAAATACTACGGTTTCCTTGATGAGCCTAGCATGTACAGACATGGCCTCGGAACACAAGAACCGAAAGGTTAAACATGAGTCATATGGACGATATGATCAACATGGCGATACTCACCTTTGAAGCTACATCATCTCACGTGATGATCGGGTTGGATTGTGTGTCACTAAACAACCAGAGAGATGTTGAGTTTAGTGGGAGCTCATGTAGTAATTTTGATTAAGATGAACTAAAAATTATCATAAATAAAAGTCCTTAGATGTCTTTGCAAAAATCCTTGTAGATCATGGTCGACTACGGTAGTCTGTTCGTTGCTGAAAGACTGCGTCTCGATGGGTCAAATTTGTTGAATAGTACCTGCGTCTTGAAGAAGTCCTACACACCAATGATGAGCTCTACGTGCTAGAAGAACCAATAGGAGATAAACCCAAACATTTCTGCAAGCTATGAAGAGTATATGGAGTGGTTTTGAACCACCTACTTGAAAGTCAAGTGGATGATGTGCACCTTCATTAATTCTGACCTAAGTAGACAATTCAAGAACTTGGCTGCAATGGAGATTGTTGGTGAGCTGAAAAATAGATTTTCAACACAAGTTAGAATTGTAAGGTTCGAATGTCTGAACGGTTTTCTTTCACTCAAGATGGAAGAGAACACTTGCTTGGAACAACACCTGAGGATAATGCATTAGATACATCATCGTCTAGTGCTTGTTTGGAACCACGAGATGAATGACGGTTTCGCGATAGATGGGGTGATACGCTAGCTTCTCCCCAGCTTCAAGAATTATGTCGGAGACTATGTCATGGGAAGGGATTTGATCACTTTCTATGAATTTGTGTCTCGGCTACGTCATGTCAAAGTGGAACCCATAGCAAGAGAAGTTGACAATGCAGAAAGTATATAGTGATATACAAGTTATAAGTGTTTAAGTCCAAATTGCAATTGTGGCGGTTCCGATAAGTATTTGATACTCATTCTGTTTTATGAAAACAGAACCTGCTGCTTGAGATTTGCATAAAGGATAAAGGAAGACGTTGTGGAATGATGGCAATCAAGGAGTTGATTGGCAACGATCTGTCTCTACATTTATCGTTTGGATTAGAGGATTTGAATAAGTTTTGTAATCGAATTAAGTGTGATTTTGATTTGTGTGTCTTGCTTATGTGAGACGGTTATTCATGTTAAAGACAATGGTTGTTATATTTTCATGAGTAATTCTTTTTGGAAATCACAAGTTTCGATTATAATTGTACTATTCTTATTATAATCTAGATGATAAATTGGTTGAACATTTATAAATAAGAGACATACTAAAGATATCCAAAACTTAATAATGACAATTGTTTTAGTTGTGCTAAATATTGAATAAACATTTTGATGTTTTATCAATGCGCCTTATTGAAGGAGTATGACTAAAATGCCACCCTTTGGAAGAGTGACAGGAGTTGCTGGAAATAAACACAAGTGTTGGTTGTATTTTCAGCGAATGTTAAATGTCATTATTTTGTGCGCTCCATCATAAATGATATGAATGAATAAATGTATTTGTTCGAGTTATGATATTTGATGAGATCAAATAAAATTCTGGAGTTTAGGATATTAAGTTAACAAGAAAATCGAGTCTTTGTGATTTGATCAAAAGAGACAAAATATTTGAGTTATATGTTAGTATGTGGACTTGTGACAAGTGTTATCACAAATTACAGTGTTTAGAATATTTCAAAGGAGTTTGACATGTCCTAAGATATTGTAATCACACACTATTTGATATTGTGTGGTCTCAAAGAAGGGTTTTACTTCGGGGTTTAATAATAGCATTTAGATTTATTTGATAAACACTCTGTTTTAGAAATAAGGATCTATTTAATGATTCGCATAAACGATTCCATATGAGTTATGAGAAGTCGTGGTAATTATGAGATAATTAGAGACTATTGCGAATAATGTTGTAGTATATTCATAAGTATGACTATGAATGTGATTCCACAATATGAGACTAAAAGGGGCAAACCAATTTGTTGGTTGTGCTAAGTGTTTTAGTGGTTTATCGTGAAAAGGTTTCATTGATAAAAGAATTGATGGAATAAATTGAAAAGCTAAAACCTTGCTTGTTTATGTATCAAGTGGCACATATGTAAAGTGCTTTGTTGGTTAAAACTTGACACATAAAGGAATTAATGATGGTGATCATTGAATTTCGGTTTAGCTTGTCCAAAGAAAAGTAGGATTCAAGAGTATAAAATTTTGTCAGGTTACAAAATAATATTCATGATTTACTTGTCATGTTTGAGAAACAAGACATGCCTACGAAACTACAAAGAAGAAATAGAAATCTTAAATACGAAAATGACTGAGAGTCATCCTATGTTAAGTTTAAATCACAAAGTAATTGTTACTTGATTTTGTGAAACCGTTGTTTCACATATTTATTCTTCAAAAGGGTTTGTAAGGAATAAATAAAACTTACTGGACAAAGGCACAAGAGGTAAATCTCTTTAACATATTCAATGTTGTTAACTACATGGTGTAGTTGTGCTTAAGGTCAAAAGGATTTATGCTAGCAAAGTACTAGTATTCGTATAAATAGTTCTCGATATTAATAGTTAATTAAGAATTTTGGAGGTGTCCAAAATATCGAGAAAATACACGAGTGTGATCTAATTAAGATATGTGGCGACATATATTAAGTTAGAGCAGAAACTATTTTCCATGATCAAAATATGTGGAGACATATGTTTGAGTGGGAGCTAGTTCATGGTCAAATATAAGGATAACATATTTCAGAGTGGGAGCCAAAGTGGTTTCACAATTTAATATGTGTATGGTGTATATTTGAGTGGGAGTTTACAACATCTTGTTTGAGTGAAATGGAGATTTCATAAATGTTGTAAATGAGTCAGGAACCAACGTATAACTTATGAAGTTAGTTTGAACATCAAATATCCATGGAGATGGATGTATCTATGGAGGATAGATATGTTTGATAAAGCGTTATGTCAGGATGTTTAACCTAAGTAAGATTTTGAAGGAGTTCAAAATAAAACAAGAGAAGAAAGGTTCATCTGCTTGTGAGAAATAGGTGAAACATTGAGTTGATAACTCAATACAAAAATGATAGTTGGAGGATATGTTAGTGTTCGCTATGAATTGTTCATAGGACTAAAACATATAAGAACCATGTGTTTGTATTTGACGATATGTGACCCAAGTTCTTGGTTAGAAGAACATGTTAGAATGAGGAGTCATTTTAACATAAAGATGAGATAATAGACTTGGTTGAAGTCATAAAACCAAACTAGATTGGGGATCTCATAATAGCAGAAGCGCAGCGAAAGCATGATCGGAAATATCGAAGTGACATGATTGCACTGTCGATTTGTGAGTCTACAACATATAGGAGTATATGATTAATTCAATGATTAAAAGATATAATATTGTGGTTTGAGAAATTTTTGTTTCAAGACTGAGTGAGTTCCGGGTGCACATGCTATGTGAAAGTCCTCTTGACTGATCATACGTCATGTAGGCATGAAAGGGAAACGAAAATCTCACACTATAACCAAATATATTATATTCATCATATGATGATGATATGAAGTTTATCATGTGACGATATGAGGTTTATCATGTGATGATAAAGTAATGTCAAATTAGGTGACATTGACGTTTTGCAAAGAACATAAAGAACTGTATAGTACAGAACACAGACAAAACCTCTTCCACGAGCAAACATGATCAGCACTGAGACTCCATGAGTGTTAGACACCATGAGTGTTGGATCGAGAAAATGTAAACTAGATTATTGACTCTAGTGCAAGTGGGAGACTGTTGAGAATATGCCCTAGAGGCAATAATAAAATGGTTTATTAGCATATTCATGTTTATGATAATAGTTTATTATCCATGCTATAATTGTATTAACCGGAAACATAATACATGTGTGGAATATAAACAACCAGTTGTCCCTAGTAAGCCTCTGCCAGACTGGTTCGTTAGTCAAGAGATGGTTAGAGTTTCCTAACCATGGACTTGTTATAGTCACTTGATAACGGAGTCATATCATTAGGAGTAATGATGTGATGGACAAGACCCAATAATAAAGAGTTGCAATTGATCATGTCACACAGTTTCATTGCCAACACTTTTAGTATGCCAAGTATAGTTTCCTTAGACCATGAGATTATGTCACTCCCGTTTACTGGAGGAATACTTTGTGGACATCAAACGTCACTTCGTAACTGGGTGATTATAAAGGTGGCTTTCAGGTATCTCCGATGTTATTTGTTGGGTGACATGAATCAAGATTGGGATTTGTCCTTCCTATTGATGGAAAAGATATCTCTAGGCCCTCTCGGTAATATAGCATCAGAAAGGTTGCAACCATGTGATTAAGTGTTAATCACGGAGATCCTATATTATGGACGAGTAAAGAGAATTTGCCAGGTAACGAGATAGAACTAGATATGGAGATATCGACGATCAAATCTCGGGCAAATTAAATATCGTGAGACAAAGGGAATCGTATACGAGATTAAGAATCTCCGGCATCGTGGTTCAATCGATAAGGAACTTCGTTGAATATGTAGGAGTCAATATGGGCATCCTGGTCCCGCTATTGATTATTGATATGATCATGTCTGCATGTTCTCGAACCCATAGGGTCACACACTTAACGCTCCGATGTAGCTAGGGTTAGCGATGAGATATTTAATGGTATGAACGAATGGTGATTCGGAGTCTCGGATAGGATCCCGGACGTCACGAGGAGTCCCGGAAGAGTCCAGAGAATGAGATTCATATAAGGAAAGTGTTTCCGGAGGTTTTGGAAAGGTTCCGGAATATTTGCATAGGGTACCGGAAAGTTCTAGAAGGGTCTAGAAGTGGGGCCCATATTGTATGGGGTCCCACGTGGACTAGAGGGTGGTGCAGCCACCTTAATGGGCTGGCCAGACCAGCCCTAGGCCCAACCGGCCACCACAAAGGAAAAGGGGGCCGAACCCTAATTGGAGTCGGCTTGGGGGCCAAGCCTTCCCCTTGGCCGCATCCCCCTTTAAGGAAAGGGAGGAGCCTTGGGGGGCAAGGCACCCCTAGGGCCGGCGCACCCCTCCCCTTGGCCTCCACCTATATAAGGTGGGGTGCGGCCAAGGGAGAGGCACTTGTTGCCCTAGCCGCCGCCTCCGGGTGGGCATATTTCCCGATTCCCGAACCCGAAACCCGAATTTCCCGATCCCGAACCCGAATTTCCCGAACCCGAAAATCCCGAAGGCTTTTTCGGGAAGAAGATCTCAAATCCCGAAATTAGTTCAGGAAATTCGGGATGAGACTCAAGTTACCCAAATAGCCCGAATTACCCGAAATAATGATTTGGTCCAGTAAAAAAATCTAGCCCAGCCCAATATATAGCTGTCCCGTACTAAGGCTCGTACAGCCCAGCCTAATCTGTAGCTCTCACGTACTAAAGGCTACAATCAAAAAGAAAAAACCAAACGCTAGAGCTGTCTAGACGCGAGTCCCAGAATCCAGATCCCCAACTCCCAATCGCGACCCGTTCTTATCCTTGTCTTCCTTCCCAGCCTGAGTGCCTGACTCCCAAATCGAGCGGCCACATATCACAACGGCCGTGCAGTTGACCGCCGCCATAGATCCGTGGCCGCCACCGCGAGCGTACGACAGCAGTTGCCGCGAGCGCACGACAGCAGTTGCCGCGAGCGCACGACGGCAGTTGACCGCCGCAGGCACGTCGGGATGCACTCGTCGCCGCCACGTTCTACGCTCGCCGTCGACAGCCCGCGGCCCCTTCTTGAATTCTCGTGCAGCCCGTAGTGCTGGGAACCGCTCTGCTCTCCGCCGCTCTGCTTCCCGTCTCGATTTTTTGCTAACTAATCTGAAATTCGGGATAATCAGGATTTCCCGATCCCGATCCCGAAATTTCGGGATCCCGAAATGTCGGGAAACATATTTTTTGAGTAATTTTCGGGAGTGATTTTCTGAATCCCGAATTATTTTTTTCCCGAATTTCCCGTCCCGATATTTCGGGAAAACCCGAACGCCCACCCCTACCGCCGCCCCTCCCTGCTGTCCATGCTGTTGGGAATATGCCCTAGAGGCAATAATAAAATGGTTTATTAGCATATTCATGTTTATGATAATAGTTTATTATCCATGCTATAATTGTATTAACCAGAAACATAATACATGTGTGGAATATAAACACCAGGTGTCCCTAGTAAGCCTCTACCGGACTAGTTCGTTAGTCAAGAGATGGTTAGAGTTTCCTAACCATGGACTTGTTACAGTCACTTGATAACGGAGTCATATTGAAAGTGCATGGTTGCCCCCATGCATGGTTTTGGTAATTAATGACAATCTCTATGGACTAATATTTGCATTGAGCTATATTTGTAGGTGTCCATTAGCTTGGTTGTCTCCATTTGTTGGAGTCAAGGTCTTGCTTGTTCTCCATGTGTTGGAGTCAAGGTTTAGGGAAGAAGATCATTGGTTGATCAAGGCCAAGGTGTTCATCATCAAGACAAAGGCCAAGTGAAGATATGCCGAAGGAGTGCTTTCCCCATCTTGGTGTATGGGGGAGCGTCATGCGAATCTTCACCAAGCAAGGCGCAATCAAGAAGTTGGTTCGCCTTGAGGAGACCTCAAGTGGATTAATGCGCAAGGCAAAGGTATGATCTTGATAGGGTTTTTATTTTACCGGTCTCATGATGTTTAGTGAGAGACCGGGTTATAGGATAGATAGCCGTACTATTAAGAGGGGCTCTCGACCGAGTATCGTGATCGTATCGTTCGTGGAGAGCTCAAACCTTTACATCCATGCAATCATCTTTATTGGTTCTTATTTGGATCTTATCGTGGTGTGGTCTTGGTGCTTGTCATGCTTGTCATGACAAAGCCAAGGTCACCCGAAGACGGTTTGCATTTGCGTCTGCTCTTGTGTTTTCGGTAGTGGAGATTTTGCCGGTTCATCCGTGCGAAAGATTTATATCTTCCATCTCGTTGCAAAATCTCCATTTCTTGTTGCCTTTTTAAAAGGTTTCTTTTGTTGTCCTCTTTCCAACAAAATTGGTTTTACCTCTTTCGGACTTCAATTGCAAAAGATACGGCTTTTCCGGTTTTCAAAAAGGGAGGTTTTTCCCGGCATGTCCTTTTTAGAGAGGTCAAACTCTCTCCTTATGATTTCCTCCTCAAATGATGGACAATGATGTTTCTCTGCATGATCTTGTTGAACTCTTCGTTGCGATTCCAACGAGCCCAAGATCATCGAAAACGGAGTCCGGATGATTAAGTTATGTTTTTCTCGTACCGGCTGTTCTGCAGTTTTTTTTGTCTGGCGGTAGTACCGCTGGCGCAGTGGTAGTACCGCTCCAACCCGGAGCGGTGCCGCAGTTGCCCAGCAGTACAACCTCCAGCGGTAGTACCGCTGGTGCTACCGCCAGAGGTACCGTTGGGCAAGTTTTGGCTTCGGGTATGGGGTTCGGTACCTCAGCGGTTGCTGCCTCGTTCTACCGCTGGGATGGCTTAGCCCTTGCGGCTAAGTGTCCACCGGTAGTACCGGCAGGACACCGGTAGTACCGCCACCTGGGGTCAGCGGTACCTCCCACAGGGTACCGCTGCCGCTGGAGTCGGTTTACACGCGGTACCGGTCCACATACCTATAGCGGTAGTACCGCTGCTCCAGCGGTAGTACCGCCGTGCAGTTTTTTCTGCACATAACGTCTAGTTTTTGGGGGAGGCTATAAATAGCCCCCTTCTTCCCCCAAGTGCTGGTTGGTCGTTTTGCTCACTTGTTTTTCTCTCTCCTCCATTGTTGCTAACCTTGTGAGCTTGATTCCTCTCCATCCCTCCAGTGATTCTTGCCCAAACTTAGGGATTCAAGAGAGGAGATCTAGATCTACCTTTCCACCAATCAAATTCTCCTCTAAGTGAGGGGAACCTAGTGGATCTAGATTTGGGGTTACTTTGTGCTCATCCCCTTTGTTCTTCCTCTCTTATTCCCCCAAAGCATTTGTTGCTTGGTTGGAATTTGAGAGTGAAGGACTTGTCCACTTTGTGTGTTCTTGCCTCTTGCATTTGTTGCATCGGGTTTCTCTCCCTACGGTGATACGTGAAGATAGACGTTGAGAGCTTGTTACTCTTGGGTGCATTGTGTTCCCAATAGCTTGTTGCCTCTTGGGTGCATTGTGTACCCTAGACGGTTGGAGGTGCCGCGAAGACTTCGAGTTGTGAAGCTTCGGCACGAGTTTGGGAGCCCCCAATTGAGTTGTGGGTGTGTGCCTCAAGAGAAGTTGTAAAGGGCTCCGGAATCCGCCCCGAAGGATTCCGATAGTGGAAGGTGAACCAAACCTTTGGGTGCGGTTCATCGGAGAATAGGGTGAGGCCTTTGTGGCATCTTGAGTAGGCCTCTTGTGGCGAGCTCACACCCCTCCAACGAGAATGTACTCCCTTAACAAGGAGGAACTCGGGAATACATCCTCGTCTCCGCGTGCCTCGGTTATTTCTATACCCGAGCTTTACTTATGCAATTTACATTGTGATAGCCTTCGTGCTTGAAGTTCATATCTTGCTATCACCTTGTTGCTTTAATTGCTTAGCATAAGTTGTTGGTGCACATAGGTAACCCTAGCATATTAGGTTGTTGGCTTGGTAATTTAAACACATAGTTTTATTCCGTAATTATCAAGCCCCTAATTAGAAAAAGTGTTAATCGCCTATTCACCCCCCCCTCTAGGCGACATCTCGGGTATCGTTTGTTCTTTCACATATCATTAGGAGTAATGATGTGATGGACAAGACCCGATAATAAAGAGTTGCAATTGATCCTGTCACACAAGTTTCATTGCCAACACTTTTAGTATGCCAAGTATAGTTTCCTTAGACCATGAGATTATGTCACTCCCGTTTACCGGAGGAATGCTTTGTGGACATCAAACGTCACTTCGTAACTGGGTGATTATAAAGGTGGCTTTCAGGTATCTCCGATGGTATTTGTTGGGTGACATGAATCAAGACTGGGATTTGTCCTTCCTTGTGACGGAAAAGATATCTCTGGGCCCTCTCGGTAATATAGCATTAAGAAAGGTTGCAACCATGTGATTAAGTGTTAATCACGGAGATCCTATATTATGGACGAGTAAAGAGAATTTGCCAGGTAACGAGATGAAACTAGATATGGGGATATCGACGATCGAATCTCGGGCAAATTAAATATCGGTGAGACAAAGGGAATCGTATATGAGATTAAGAATCTCCGGCATCGTGGTTCAATCGATAAGGAACTTCGTTGAATATGTAGGAGTCAATATGGGCATCCCGGTCCCGCTATTGATTATTGATATGATCATGTCTGCATGTTCTCGAACCCGTAGGGTCACACACTTAACGCTCCGATGTAGCTAGGGTTTAGTGATGAGATAATTGATGGTATGTACGAATGGTGATTCGGAGTCTCGGATGGGATCCCGGACATCACGAGGAGTTCCGGAGTGGTCCGGAGAATAAGATTCATATAAGGAAAGTGGTTTCCGGAGGTATCGGAAAAGTTCCGGAATATTTCAGCGGGGTACCGGAAGGTTCTAGAAGAGTCTAGAAGTGGAGCCCATATCATATGGACCCACATGGGCCAAAGGGGGTGCAGCAACCATGTGGGGTGCGCACCACCCTAAGGCCCACATGGGCCTAGCCGGCCAACCAAAGGGCCAAGGGGCCCAAAGGGGGGCGCCCCAACTTGGGGGCCAAGGCAAGGGGGGCCGGCCAGCACTTGCCCTAACCCTATCCGCCCCATATAAAAGGAGGGGAGGGGAGGGTGCGCCCCATCCAAGGCTGCCCTAGCCGCACCCCCTCCCCCTTGGTGCCCTAGCCGCCACCTCCTTCACCTCCCCATGGCATCACCTCTCCCGCAGGGCTGCCGCCATCTCCTCCACCATAGTTGCTGCACCACCCCTAGCCGTAGGGCTGCTGGACCATTCCCTCCTCTCCCTCTCCTCTTGCTTGGCTTGGCGAAGCCCTGCTCGTGGAGACTACACCATCAACGCCACCACAACCGTCGCGGTGCCGAGATCCATCTAGCCATCTCCACCTTGCTTGCGGGATCAAGAAGGCGGAGATCTACATCGAGCCGTACGTGTGGATACCGCAGAGGTGCTTCTCTTGCGGCACTTCATCGAATTGGACTTCGAGGAAATTCATCTCCTCGCGACTAGATGAGTCTAGTTGCGGGGATTGACTAGCCAACCCCTGCACCGACAAAACGCGTTTGTTGATCTTCAAGGGTAAGAGATTGGATCTCATCTTCGCTTCCTCCATCTAGTAGATCTAGATCCTTGGGGTATATTCCGCTTGTTGCGTAGGAAATTTTTTGTTTTCTATGCTGCGACCCCTTCAGTGGTATCAGAGCCTAGATCTATTCGTAGATGTTGGTGCGATTAGAACACAAGAGTTGTGGGCGTTGATATTTTATGTTGCTACCTTCTAGCATGCACTTTGCATCTTTGCGGTACTGTGAGATTGAAGCGGCCCGGACCAACGTTACTCGTCCACGCACGAGAGACCGGTTCCACGATTGACATGCAACTTGTTTTGCATAAGTGGCTGGCGGGTGTCTGTTTCTCTTGCTTTAGTGAAGATGCAATTTTCAATGGAAGGCCTTTCAAAAGGATGAGTAAATAAGCAACTACTATATCACCGTTGTGGTTTTTGCGTAGATTAGAACGGTTCTATCTCGTTGACCCAAGCCACGTAAAAAATGCATAAACAAAGTAGAGGTCGTCTAACTTGTTTTTGCAGAGGGGGTCATGTGATGTGGTATGGCCAATATGTGATTTGTGATAATGTATGCAATGATCATGTTTGTAATCTTTCGCGACTTGCATGGCAACCGGCAGGAGCCATATGGTTGTCTTTTATTTTAAGTGACCTGCGTGTCATTGAATCACCATGTAATTGCTTTACTTTATTGCTAAGAGTAGCATTAGTTGTAGTTGCAATAGTTGGTGGACAACCATGGTGATGGCGCCACAATGATGGAGATCATGTCGGTGATGGAGATCATGCCGGTGCTTTGAAGATGGAGATCAAAAGCGCAAGAAGAAAGGCCATATCATATCACAATTATGAATTGCATGTGATGTTAATCCTTTTATGCACCTTATTGTTATGCTTAGATGTGATCGCGACGGTAGCATGATAAGGTGATCTCTCACGTTAATATCAAGAAGTGTTCTTCCCTAGTATGCACCGTTGCGAAAGTTCATCGTTTTGAGACACCACGTGATGATCGGGTGTGATAGATTCTACGTTCACATACAACGGGTGTAAGCCAGATTTACACACGCGGAAATACTATGGTTTCCTTGACGAGCCTAGCATGTACAGACATGGCCTCGGAACACAAGAGCCGAAAGGCTAAACACGAGTCATATGGATGATATGATCAACATGGTGATGTTCACCATTGAAGCTACATCATCTCACGTGATGATCGGTTGTGGTGTAGTGGATTTGGATCATGTGTCACTAAAATAACCTGAGAGATGTTGAGTTTAGTGGGAGTTCATTAAGATGAACTCAAAATTATCATAAACAAAAGTCCAGATGTCTTTGCAAAAATCCTTGTAGATCATGGTCGACTACGGTAGTCTGTTTGTTGCTGAAAAACTGCGTCTCAATGGGTCAATTTTGTTGAGTAGTACATGTGTCCTGAAAGAAGTCCTACACACCAATGATCAGCTCTATGTGCAAGCGATGAAGAGTACATGGAGTGGTTTTGAACCACCAACTTGAAAGTCAAGTGGATGATGTGCACCTTCATGAATTCTGACCTAAGTAGACAATTCAAGAACTTGATTGCAATGGAGATTGTTGATGAGCTGAAAAATAGATTTTCAGCACAAGTTAGAATTGTAAGGTTCGAATGTCTGAACGGTTTTCTTTCATTCAAGATGGAAGAGAACACTTGCTTGGAACAACACCTGAGGATAATGCATGAGATACATCATCGTCTAGTGCTTGTTTGGAAACCACAAGATGAATGACGGTTTCGCGATAGATGGGGTGATACGCTAGCTTCTCCCCAGCTTCAAGAATTGTGTCGGAGACTAGGTCATGGGAAGGGATTTGATCACTTTCTGTGAGTTTGTGTCTCAGCTGCGTCATGTCAAAGTGGAACCCATAGCAAGAGAAGTTGGCAATGCAGAAAGTATATATTGATATACAAGTTATAAGTGTTTAAGTCCAAATTGCAATTGTGGCGGTTTCGATAAGTATTTGATACTCATTCTGTTTTATGACAACAGAACCTGCTGCTTGAGATTTGCATAAAGGATCTGGGAAGACGTTGCGGAATGGTGGCAATCAAGGAGTTGATGCTGGCAACGATCTGTCTCTACATTTATCGTTTTTTGATTAGAGGATTTGAATGAGTTTTTGTAATCGAATTGACTGTGATCTTTAAATTAGTGTGTCTCGGTTTTTGAGACGGTTATTCATGTTAAAGACAAGTGGTTGTTCTATTTTCATGAATAATTCTTTTTGATGATCACGTTTCGATTATGAGATTATTGTCCTTTGTTTAATCTAAACGATGATTAGTTAAACATTTATAAATAAAGAGACATACTAAAATATCCAAAACTTAATAATGACAATTGTTTTAGTCGTGCTGAATATTGAATAAACATTTTGATGTTTTATCAATGCGCCTTATTGTAAGGAGTATGACTAAAATGCCACCCTTTGGAAGAGTGCCATGAATTGCCGAAAGTAAACACAAGTGTTGGTTGTATTTTCAGCAAATGTTGGATGTCATTATTTTGTGCGCTCCATCATAAGTGATATGAGTAAATATATGTATTTATTCGAGTTATGATATTTGATGAGATCAAATAAATTACTGGAGTTTAGGATATTAAGTTAACAAGAAAATTGAGTCTTTATGATTTGATCAAAAGAGACAAAAATATTTGAGTTATATGTTAGTATGTGGACTTGTGAGAAGTGTTATCACAAATTACAATATTTAGAATATTTCAAAGGCGTTTGATATGTCCTAAGATATTGTAATCACACACTATTTGATATTGTGTGGTCTCAAAGAAGGGTTTTATTTCGGGGGGTTTAATAATAGCATTTAGATTTATTTGATAAACACTCTGTTTAGAAATAAGGATCTATTTATTGATTCGCATAAACATTTTTCATATGAGTTATGAGAAAAGGTGGTTTCATTAATTATGAGATAATTATAGACTATTGCGAATAATGTTGTAGTATATTCATAAGTATGACTATGAATGTGATTCCACAATATGAGACTAAAAGGGGCAAACCAATTTGTTGGTTGTGCTAAGTATTTTAGTGGTTTATCGTGAAAAGGTTTCATGGATAAAAGAAATGATGGAATAAAATGGAAAAGCTAAAACCTTGCTTGTTTATGTATCAAGTGGCACATATGTAAAGTGCTATGTTGGTTAAAACTTGACACATAAAGGAATTAATGATGGTGATCATTGAATTTCGGTTTAGCTTGTCTAAAGAAAAGTAGGGTTCAAGAATATAAAGTTTTGTCAGGTTACAAAATAATATTCATGATTTACTTGTCATGTTTGAGAAACAAGACATACCTATGAAACTACAAAGAAGAAATAGAAGCCTTAAATATGAAAGTGACTAAGAGTCATCCTATGTTAAGTTTAAATCACAAAGTAATTGTTGCTTGATTTTGTGAAAGCGTTGTTTCACATATTTATTCTTCAAAAGGGTTTGTAAGGTATAAATAAAACTTACTGGACAAAGGCACAAGAGGTAAAGCTCTTTAACATATTCAATGTTGTTAACTACATGGTGTAGTTGTGCTTAAGGTCAAAAAGGATTTATGCTAGCAAAGTATTAGCATTCGTATAAAGAGTTCTCGATATTAATAGTTAATTAAGAATTTTGGAGGTGTCCAAAATATCGAGAAAATACACGAGTGTGATCTAATTAAAATATGTGGTGACATATATTAAGTTAGAGCAGAAACTATTTTCCATGATCAAAATATGTGGAGACATATGTTTGAGTGGGAGCTAGTTCATGGTCAAATATAAGGATAACATATTTCTGAGTGGGAGCCAAAGTGGTTTCACAATTTAATATGTGTATGGTGTATATTTGAGTGGGAGTTTACAACATCTTGTTTGTGTGAAATGGAGATTTCATAAATGTTGTAAATAAGTCAGGAACCAACGTATAACTTGTGAAGTTAGTTTGAAACGTCAAATATCCATGGAGATGGATGTATCTATGGAGGATAGATATGTTTGATAAAGCATTATGTCATGATGTTTAACCTAAGTAAGATTTTGAAGGAGTTCAAAATAAAACAAGACAAGAAAGGTTCATCTGCTTGTGAAAAATAGGTGAAACATTGAGTTGATAACTCAGTACAAAAATGATGGTTGGAGGATATGTTAGAATTCGCTATGAATTGTTCATAGGTCTAAAACATATAAGAACCATGTGTTTGTATTTGACGATATGTGACCCAAGTTCTTGGTTAGAAGAACATGTTAAATGAGGAGTCATTTTTCATGGAGTTGAGATCTAGAGATTGGTAGACTTGGTTGAAGTCATAAAACCAAACTAGATTGGAAATCTCATAATAACAGAAGCGCAGCGAAAGCATGATCGAAAATATCGAAGTGATATGATTGCACTGTCGATTTGTGAGTCTACAACATATAGGAGTATATGATTAATTCAAGGATTAAAAGATATAATATTTTGATTTGAGAAATTTTGTTTCAAGACTGAGTGAGTTCCGGGTGCACATGCTATATGAAAGTCCTCTTGACTGATCATACGTCATGTAGGCATAAAAGGGAAACGAAAATCTCACTCTCTAACCAAATATATTATATTCATCATGTGATGATGAGAATTATCATGTGATGATAATAGGTTTATCATGAGATGATAAAGTAATGTCAAATTAGGTGACATTGACGTTTTGCAAAGAACATAAAGAACTGTATAGTACAGAACATGGACAGAACCTCTTCCACGAGCAAACATGATCAGCACTGAGACTCCATGAGTGTTAGACATCATGAGTGTTGGATCGAGAAAATGTAAACTAGATTATTGACTCTAGTGCAAGTGGGAGACTGTTGAGAATATGCCCTAGAGGCAATAATAAAATGGTTTATTAGCATATTCATGTTTATGATAATAGTTTATTATCCATGCTATAATTGTATTAACCGGAAACATAATACATGTGTGGAATATAAACACCAGGTGTCCCTAGTAAGCCTCTACCGGACTAGTTCGTTAGTCAAGAGATGGTTAGAGTTTCCTAACCATGGACTTGTTACAGTCACTTGATAACGGAGTCATATCATTAGGAGTAATGATGTGATGGACAAGACCCGATAATAAAGAGTTGCAATTGATCGTGTCACACAAGTTTCATTGCCAACACTTTTAGTATGCCAAGTATAGTTTCCATAGACCATGAGATTATGTCACTCCCGTTTACCGGAGGAATGCTTTGTGGACATCAAACGTCACTTCGTAATTGGGTGATTATAAAGGTGGCTTCCAGGTATCTCCGATGGTATTTGTTGGGTGACATGAATCAAGAGTGGGATTTGTCCTTCCTTGTGACGGAAAAGATATCGCTGGGCCCTCTCGGTAATATAGCATCAAGAAAGGTTGCAACCATGTGATTAAGTGTTAATCACGGAGATCCTATATTATGGACGAGTAAAGAGAATTTGCCAGGAAACGAGATGAAACTAGATATGGGGATATCGACGATCGAATCTCGGGCAAATTAAATATCGGTGAGACAAAGGGAATCGTATATGAGATTAAGAATATCCGGCATCGTGGTTCAATCGATAAGGAACTTCGTTGAATATGTAGGAGTCAATACGGGCATCCCGGTCCCGCTATTGATTATTGATATGATCATGTCTGCATGTTCTCGAACCCGTAGGGTCACACACTTAATGCTCCGATGTAGCTAGGGTTTAGTGATGAGATAATTGATGGTATGTACGAATGGTGATTCGGAGTCTCGGATGGGATCCCGGACATCACGAGGAGTTCCGGAGTGGTCCGGAGAATAAGATTCATATAAGGAAAGTGGTTTGAAGAGGTATCGGAAAAGTTCCGGAATATTTCAGCGGGGTACCGGAAGGTTCTAGAAGAGTATAGAAGTGGAGCCCATATCGTATGGACCCACATGGGCCAAAGGGGGTGCAGCAACCATGTGGGGTGCGCACCACCCTAAGGCCCACATGGGCCTAGCCGGCCAACCAAAGGGCCAAGGGGCCCAAAGGGGGGCGCCCCAACTTGGGGGCCAAGGCAAGGGGCCGGCCAGCCCTTGCCCTAACCCTAGCCGCCCCATATAAAAGGAGGGGAGGGGAGGGGTGCGCCCCATCCAAGGCTGCCCTAGCCGCACCCTCTCCCCCTTGGTGCCCTAGCCGCCACCTCCTTCACCTCCCCATGGCGCCACCTCTCCCGCAGGGCTGCCGCCATCTCCTCCACCATAGTTGCTGCACCACCCCTAGCCGTAGGGCTGCTGCACCATGCCCTCCTCTCCCTCTCCTCTTGCTTGGCTTGGCGAAGCCCTGCTCATGGAGACTACACCATCAACGCCACCACAACCGTCGCGGTGCCGAGATCCATCTAGCCATCTCCACCTTGCTTGCGGGATCAAGAAGGCGGAGATCTAAATCGAGCCGTACGTGTGGATACCGCGGAGGTGCTGCTCTTGCGGCACTTCATCGAATTGGACTTCGAGGAAATACATCTCCTCGCGACTAGATGGGTCTAGTTGCGGGGATCGACTAGCCAACCCCTGCACCGACAAAACGCGTTTGTTGATCTTCAAGGGTAAGAGATTGGATCTCATCTTCGCTACCTCCATCTAGTAGATCTAGATCCTTGGGGTATATTCCGCTTGTTGCGTAGGAAATTTTTTGTTTTCTATGCTGCGACCCCTTCACATGCCGCACCTCCTCCACCTTGAAGCCGCACCACCCCTAGCCGTAGGGCTGCTGCGCCATCTCCTCTTCTCCCTCTCCTCTTGCTTGGCTTGGCAAAGCCCTGCTCGTGGAGACTACATCATTAACGCCACCACAACCGTCGTGGTGCCGAGATCCTTCTAGCCACGTCCTCCTCGCTTGCGGGATCAAGGAGTGGACGTCTACATCGAGCCGTACGTGTGGATACCGCGGAGGTGCTGCCTGTTGTGGCACTCCATCGGATTGGATCGCGTGGATAATACATCTCCTCGCGACTAGATGAGTCTAGTTGCGGGGATCGACAGACCAACCCCTGCATCGACAAAACGCTTTGAACATTCTTCAAGGGTAAGAGATTAGATCTCATCTTCGCTACCTTCGTCTAATAGATCGAGATCGTGGGGTTTCTTCCGCTTGTTTCGTAGGAAAAATTTAGTTTTCTATGCGACGACCCCTTCAACTCTGCCTCGATCTCAGCGGCGGAAGCAACCAGAGCCCAGCTCGTCGGGGAACTTGACATCGTGCGCCTCGTCCTGCAGCGCTGGTGGCACCTCGTACTCCGCCGGAATCATCGGGGGCATCACGTCCTCCGGCACCTCCTTCAACTGAAGCATCAGCGTGTCCTCACGGCGGTGCAGACAAAGACTCCCGCATGGTGGCGACATCACGGATCACCCCCACCCCCCCCCCCGCCGCCGCTGCTCCGTCCTCCTCTGCTCCTGCCGCTGCTCCCACCGCCGCCGCTAGCGCACATGGAAAAACAACAGCCGTGTCGCTAACGCTTTGGCGGCAGCGGCGCGACCACCAGCATTAACCCAAACCGGGGTGGCGTTCTCTGTGAAGGCGTGGCGGCCTCGATGGCGTTGGCCACCGTGTCACAGGTGGTTTCCCACCAGCGGTGGCGGCACGGGGAGTTGTAGCGTGGTGGCTGCGACATGCCGTCGAAGGCGTCCCCCGCGGCAGCGCGCTTCCGCATGAACTGCTCTCACCAGGCATTGTCGTTGTCGGGCGCGTTCTCGGGATGGTTGCGGTCCGCCTCCGTCATCCTGTCCCGTCGCTCGAGGATGCCGTGGCGGAAAGGCTCCTCGGTGACGGGAAGTGGCGGCACGGCGAGGCCGCCCCAGCTAATTGCCTAGCCCTTGGGTAGATGAAAGTCCAGCGGCACGAGGAGGTTGTACCTGTGGATCTACCACGCCTCGCTGATCGTGAGGTTGTGGCTAGACTGGTACGAGCAGCTCGAGCTGTCGCCGGCCTCGTTGTTGGCGCACGCGGAGGAGATGTGCGTCGGCGAGGCGCCCGAGGGGGATGGCGTATTGACCGATGGGCAGGACGGCGAGCCGATGCGTGGACTGCCGCTTGGGATGGCGGTGCGTTAATGCGCCGCGTGCGGCCGACCAGTCCCATCGCTTTGCTGCCGCTGCAGGCTGGGTCGCCTATCTCCGTCGCTTGGGAAACTAACGACATTTAGGCGCACATGCCGGTTTCCTGCGCGACTCATTAAGTCGGGAAATAAACCGTTACGTGTCGATGACAGGCAGGTCAACCTGTTAGAGGCGCGGCGTGGACAGTGTCCGACAGCGTCAAACCGGCCCTGAAAGTTGGAGGCCCGATTGACGGTGGCATACAGGATTTGGACCCAACGAGAGCTTTAAACATCCCGGTATGGCAGTTTTTTTTGTGTGTCCGGCGTACCAAAAGACCTTTAGCGGCTCCTTAAACCCCCCTACCCACCGGGTGCGACTACTGAAAGGGAACCCTTTGCGAAGGTCGATTCCCTAGCGATAAGCTCCGTACGTGCGACACGTGGCCTTCTCTCGAACGAGCACGCTTGCCCCGCCTGTCTCCAAGAAAGCAAAATCGAATTTGAACACGAATTCAAGGAAGCAAAAACGAATTTCCCCAGCCCAACTCCTCTGTACATCCGCGCGTACATCTCTGTACATCCGCGCGTACATCGGCGTACATCCGCGTGAACCGCCCTGCCCTGCACCGGCCTAATCGCCTGCCGCCGCCACCCGCGGCCGGCGCGCTCCGCGACGCCTTGCCGCACCGCCCTGCCCCAGCCGCCTCCTCCGTCGGTCCGCCGCCCCCCGGCCGGCCATCCCTCTAAGCTCTCCCACCATTGTTCCTTCTCCGGCGATGGCGACCGCACCCCCCAAGATAAGTATGTTGCTCGCCTCCGCCGCCCTCCGCCGGGGCCAACCGCGGCTCCGACGGCTCCAGCTCGCTCTAGGCTCGCCGTCGCTGGCACCGCCGCGGCCAGCCGCGTTGGCCCCAGCTCCGTCTCGATGGTGCAGAAACTACACAGGATGTACAACCATGTTGCTAGAGAATGTACACACACGTTGTTACTGGATGTACAAACCACGAGCTATACTGAATGTACAGAAAACTGGAAATGTACAAACTGGAAATGTACAAAACTGGAAATGTACAACCACGTGATACCGAATGTACAGAAAACTGAAAATGTACAAATTTGAAGATGTACAAACTGGAGATGTACAAAATCTGGAAATGTACAACCACGTGCTACCGGATGTACAACCACGTACTACCGAATGTACAAAAAAAAAGTTTATCGAAACCTATCAATATGGGATCTAGTTTTGAAGATCTCGACGCGAGGAGCTCAAAAGTGAAAACGGTTCGTAATTTGGATCGACGGTTTTCAAGATATTTCATTTTAAAGTTTCGGTTTTGCAAAAAAAAAAAAAAAAACTGTTCGAACGGGAGGGCAAGGAGCAACCGGAGCGCGACACATGTCAACCGCGGAGTGACGGACCCAGCGCGCGACAAACCACAGGACGACACATGTCACGATCACAGAGCGCGCGGGGTTCCCTTCGCGAAGGGAACCCTTTTTCTAACTATTTCGCCACCTCAGACAAGAAAGCAACTAATCCTCCATATCTCCAGGGCCGCAGCTAGCTTGCTGCAACAGTGATATTCCCTGCAGGGCCCGGACTTGCGAGCTGCGACACCAAATCATCGAAAGGTCCCCGGCCGGCCCATTTGATTCCCTCTTCCGGCCACGCATCTTTCCCTTTCTACCGGAGATATGCTGCAGTGAGAGAGAAAAAAAAGCTCATCATTTGACGCGTACGTCTCATGGTATGTATTATGTATTCATCTCATGTTCCGTCCATCCATCAAGCTCTCTTGCCTATACATATTTTTGTCGGCCATTCCTTCGAGTGCGCCCAAAAAGTTGATCTCTATAGGCCATCTCCCCTCATGGAAAGAAGATCTCCTCAGCTTTGTTTTTCACTCTCTCTCGTTTGTTTCCTTGCATGCACATGTAGGTCAAAGCTCCATGCAAGTTATGTGCGGATTAGGCTTGGGAATGGGATGAAACCCCTTTAATTTGTTTTTGGAAGTATCTCCGGCTACATGTCCTTCACCTTTTTTTCCTTTATCTAGGGCATGCAGACAACGGGACATGTCTCACAGCCTTTCTGCGGAGAGGTCGGGATGCTTGCACAGAAAAGAAAACATATATGTATATAGTAACGTAGGTGATACAAGAAAAAGGGACTAGGTTTTCCACATATGGAGATGAAGTGGAAGGTCTTGACAGTTTGATCAGGTTTCTAAAAGCGCATTAATATACTCTCTCTGTATCATAATATAAGATGTTTTAGATAATTTCATGCAAACTAAGTATGTGGACGTATTTACTGTGTGGATTCACTCATTTTTCTCCGTATGTTGTTCGCATGGGAATAACTAAAACATCTTATATTATAATATAGAGGGAGTAGAAAACACAGGAATATGATATATAGTAGAACACGTTCAAAAGAAAGAACTGAAAACCGTACCATATGGATTTTGTAAACTTGGGTTTTTGGTTCACGGGAATAGGAAAAAAGGCAAGAGATCTAATAATCATGATCAAATCAAAGTCAAGCCACATGAAAATATATAATTACGATGCAATTATGTCACTAAGCACTACTGGAAGCAGAGTTGTTGCCGTGTATCTCAAACACACGGTAAAAGCTAAAACAACCTCGGTAAAGGTTCATGTCGGCGGCATCTCATTTTCCAGTAGTGAAGGGACTTGTTTACGTTCTTGACTCGTACGAATTTGAAAAAGAAGTCCTAGTGGGTTACAAATTTGTTGCGTTTTCCTTTGAAACTGTGATCAAACAAATTTTTACCGTGCTTTTTCTTTGCTCCATTCCTTTGAACCAAACATATGAACAGCGTGACACCACAAGCAAACAATTCCTACTCTATGGTAGTCATGTACTTTTCCTTTGAACCAACGAGGGCTTTGTCCAATGAAAATGTAAACGTAACAGACAAAAATACAAAATGTATGTTTGCGGAGCAACAATAGTGTACAATTCCCTCCATCTTGCATGCTTCAAGGAATTCTCAAAACATTTAGGGTACCACAGATGAACTTATATTCACAAAATCTACTTTGAAACTAGAACCCTTATAGAGAGACACTAATTTGCAATATTCGATACAAACTAATTCCTTACGGATTTAGATGTCCATAAGTATTTCTTTTGAATATACGAACCCCTTAAATAAGGTCATTTTAGAAATGGTGTTTCATTTTCAAGGAGCTGGAACAAAAACTTGGTCCTCATCTTTTTGCTGAATAACATGGGTAAGATTAAACTTCCAAATTCCCATTAAAAAAAGCAACAAAGTAGTTTAAATAAAGAAAACATGGGCAGAGACTAATTTTATATTAAGCTAATTACTTTTTTTTTGTAATAATGCAAATAATCTAATATGCAAGGAATGCAAGTGCAAGACAGATGAAGGTAAACCACACATGCTTATGTAAAGCGGATTGGGTAGGAAAAAAAAAATGAAAACTCACACTTTCCTATCATGGGGATGAATAGTGCTGCAATAATTCCATTGCTAAAGCAATTTGCCCCCTTGCTAACTTCTACAAGGACAAAATCGTGACTAAAGGCCGGGTTATAAACTCTAGTAATCACATATTTAAGTTTTGGTCTGAATTATATGCATGTAAATATATGTTAGAAAATGAATACTTTATGTTGGTACAAAAATATAAGTAAATATGTTAGATGATATTTTGCACATGTACCAATAATTAGTGTATAAACTTCATGACACAACCTAAATTATCCAAAGCGCCAACTAGGTTATAGAAACTGGCAAATGTTAAGTGTTGCATAATCACTTAAGGCCTCTCATGGCAAGGGTAAAATAGGTGATATCATCCAGTGCTAGGTAAGCAAAAAGATGTTGCGCAATGCAATTATGATGAAAGAGACAATTGTACTATTGTAATATGATAGCATAACATAGTAGCATCAGGGCTTTTTAGTATAAGTATCATAACTAACATATACTAACCTTATAATGCAATGCATTAGAGAAGTACTATCATAACTAGTACCATATGCATGATACTAGGATATATACTCCGCGCTATGAGTGTTCTAACCCTCAAGCAGGCAAAGTATATAAGGCAGATAAATTAATGCATTAATGCACCTTACAGATCAATATATTCAAGGTAATCACGAATTACTTTTTTTGTTTGTGCACCAACCCTATACAGAGTTTAAAAAGACATGCTATAGTACAATGCTAGTTCAGATTTGAGAAGCATGTGAAATGCTAATAAAATCTCGACACAATTCCATGATCGATCCATTGAGATCTCACCCTAGCTAATATACAAGCGGAGGACAATAAGATGGGATCCCGAACAAGTACAGCAGCAAGAGAAGAACAGAAAAAGCAACCAAATCAAAGCTCAACTCGTGAGCACGTATGCAGTGCATAGTTTGGACGTGTATACACTGCATATTTCGGACGTGCACGCAGCTAGTTATCTCCTTCCAGGCACATAATTAACCATGGTTAATAGCCGATCGGTGAGAGACTCAGAGTCATCAGAACGACCTGGCGGCACCACCGTCGTGCTCTAAGTCGGAGACGGCGCAGTCATCGTCGTCGTCGAGGCCGGCGCCCCCGAGAGCGCCGTGTCCGTGCCCGAACGCCCTGGCGTGGTCCTTGAGGGAGCGCTTGTGCTTGAACTCGGAGCCGCAGAGGCAGTACCAGAGCTTGCCGCAGTTCTTCTCGTGCGTGCGCCAGTCGCCCTTGACGGCGAAGGCCTTGCCGCAGCGGCGGCAGAGGAAGGGCTTGAGGCCGTGCTTGCGCTTGTAGTGCGTCTGCAGGGTGCGGAAGTCCTTGAGCGGCTTGGCGCGCGGGTGGTCGACGTTGTTCCGGCACCCCGGCGCGCAGCAGTAGCACGGCAGCCGCAGCATCGCCGTCGGCTGGATGCCGCGCAGCGACTCCGGGCCCTTCCGGTACTGCGAGCCGTGGCCCCACATGTGCATCTGCACGTAGATCGAGGACGCGCATGTACATACTCAGTTAGCAAAATGACTTGAAGGTTTAGCTAGTGGAGTACTGCTAGCTCATCTCTTGGTCAGAGCTCTGTACATTAATTGACGTTAGGCGTCGATCGGCAAAGAAAAACTTGTGAACAAGCAACATGCATGGTGAATTGTTTGATTAGTAATAATGCATGCCTGAATCATGATCATATGCTGCGTTTAACTTTCAAGGCAGTGTTGAAAGCAGGTTTCCATGGGAACATCAATCGGCTATACGTGTGCATCACTCGACCTCCTTCAGTCCTTCTCTAACAAGAAAATTTGTGAACATTACAGCGTGCATTCAGTCCCTTTCTAGGTAGTAAAAGAAATACTGCTAAGTAGTTCTATTCATCTGCAGCTGGCGTTTAATGCGTTGCTCATTTCGAGGCTCGTGTATGGATGTTGTTGTTGCCGTCTGATGCTGTTTATATATGATCAGAGAGGCTGGGCTTGGTCTCCCTCATGATCGGTCTGTAGCACAAAGACTTTCTCCATGCAGTACGCATAGTCAGTGGGTGAAACCGGACCAGAGAAGTCGCATGAGCGCAGTACGAGCCACTTGCTAGCTCTTGCGTGCATGTGTTGTTTCTGTCGAAAGGGATGAGAGAAGAGTGTACGTGTGTGTTTGTGGTGCACAGTGGAACTGTCAGCGGCAGCCGACTGTACGTCCGCAGTGGTAAGCTACAGATCTCTCGCAGTTCTTGAAACCTAGCTGTGAGAAGCAATTAACTAAAGGGCTGTAGCAAATCCTGATTCAGTGTGAAATATATCAAGAAAAAGGTTGTCCAATCTAGTAGTAGGTCCCAGAGGCAAAGGCGCAAAGCTGACATAATTAAGATGAGGGATCAGTGGTCGACCAGGAGTCCTCGTGAGTCAGGAACTGATCAGGAATTCAGGATTGCATGCATAATACTATGATAGTGGTCTCTGTGTGATCGATCAAATCAAACCGGCTGATAATTGGCGCACTAAAAAGCAGCTGGTTCTGACGCTAGCAAGCTTTTGCATCGATCATATGATCAGACACTGCATGATCTACGTCCGTGTGACCAAGATGCATCTGATTAAGTACCCAGATGGCCAGACGATGTATCTTCACTGGGATCTCCACAGTAGCATCCACCATGCCCATGCGCTACCGCATGCATGCCATGCTGATGCTGCATGTGTGCATCTCCAGAGAGCGAGCAGCCCTTCGAAAAGCCAGCACCCAGCTCCCAGAAAAAAGCATGAAAGCTCAAAAGTTGCATGCATGGCGCCCCCCCCTGACCCGCCATACATGTCTTGTTCAATCACACGAGAAAGCCGGAGAGCCACTGTACACTCCTGAGCTTAATCTACCTCTGGTGATCAGATTCAGAGACCGACCACATCCGGAGACACGAGCACGTGTACGCATCTGTGTATCAGCTGGTTCCGATTTCACATAATGGAAGCTAAACCAAAAGACACCAATGGAGCAAATATATGTTCGATCGCATCATGCATGCATGGCCAGGATTTGGTTGGGCCATAGGAACAAGAGATCAGTCGAGATCTTGAAGAAAGTGGGGATGTTTAGGCATCTGGCTAGGCAAACTGAAAATATTTCAGACCAAAAGAAGCCGGAAGAGAAGCCGAATATCTATCGTAGTGTTAGCTTTGAACGATGCAATTATTCAGATTTGCTACACACACGTACGTACGGCTAGGGCGTTTCTGAAGTCCGTTGTGTTATTACCATGGTTCAGACTAGATGTTGTTGTGTGCGACGTACGTACATATAGGTGTGGAAAATATTAGGTGTACGTTGATCAATAAAGTTTAATAAATTCAGGTTCTTATTTGCCAGCTCGAAGCTAAGCAGCATACGGTACTGGGACCAACAGGTGTAACGAATCCGACGTGATGTTGTTCTAACTTTATTCCCGGCCGCAAAAGAGCTCCAGGGCAATTACACCCAGCGATCGAGCTGTGTACGCGCGTAGTGTCCGTTCAATTTTTCATTTAACCTAGCATTTAATGATTTAATGTTACTAGGTGATTCCAATTAGTAGGATCGCTCCAACTGTGCTGGAGAAAAAACAGGAGTTCCAAATTTCTATATATATTTTTTAGATCCCAAATTTCTATTATTGAGACCCAATACATCCACAAAAATAGAACATACTAGTATATATAATTCGTTAAAGTATAGTATAAGAACAAATTGGAAGTGGTTGCAAGAATCTATAAGAAATGGATCATGGTTATATTCTAGGAATTAATCACTTTTCTAATTTAGCTGAAACAAAACGATTGAAATCAGAAGAAACAGCGTTGAGGATTAGCAAATAGGAACCACGAAGTAGAACAGCTGGCAGCAGCAATATAGCTAGGATTAACGGCTTGATTATGGTGTGGATTGCGTGCTCACCTGCATGTTGTTGTATCGGTTGAAGGTTTTGAAGCAAACCGGGCAGGAGAACTGCGTTGGCCCGATGAGGATCTGCGACGGCGTCGGGATCCAGTACTGCCCCTTGTTCAGCCGACCGATCGGCGTCGACGCGAACCCTAGCGGCACCACGGCCGCCTCGCCGTCGCCATCCCCGTCCCCGTCGCCGTCCCCCCTACTGACACCCCCTTCGCCGTCGTCGTCTTCCTCCTCGTCCTCCCGCGCCGCGGCGGCCGCAGCCGAGATTCCGGAGATGAGGTCGGCGGCGGCGTCGGTGTGCGGCAGGCCGATGTGGAGCGCCACCGTCACGTCCCCCGCCCCGCCGCTGTCCCCGACCGCCTCCATGTCCATCGGGTCGTCGGCGGCCTTGGAGTTCAGGTCCGCGAAGAGACGCCGCCCCTCTCGCTGCTGCTGATGATTGCGGTGGCTACTGCTCGCTGAGGGGCCAGGCGCCTGATCCCCTTGCTCGTCGTCGTCAGAGTCCGGGCCAGGGCCGTGCTTTCGCGACCCGCGCGAAGAGGCGGGGGCGAGAGAGAGGAGCGGCAGGGCTTCCCGGAGCGGAGGCGAGGACGGCGTGGCAGGAGGCGGCGGGGAGAAGAAGGGGTGGGAGTATGGGGATGTCAAGGAAGGAGCCGGCACCGGTGTCGGAGCCGGCGTGGCAGGGAGGTAGTAGCGGTGGTGGTGGTGGTGGTAGTTCTTGAGGAAGGTCGTGTACGGGTTCTCCATGGCAAGCGAGCTAGGCTGAGCTTGGTAGCTCGCTCGCGCTTCTAGCTTGGGTAGCGATGGAGGTGTGTGTGTACGCTAGTGGTGTGGTGTGGTGTGGCGTGGTGGTTGGCGAGGGGTTATTATAGGGTGCGTGCGTGATGCATGAGGTGACGTCCGGGTGCGAGTATTTACAGTTACAGTGGAATGTAGCTAGCGCATGAAGAGGAACAGTGTATGGGTTCAATACTTTGGACTTGGGACCTTGGGTGGTATGTTCCTTCTAGCACGGTATATGCATACAGTACTTGTACTATACTAGTCCCACGAGAGCTCACCGTATTGACAGCCTTCTAAATGAATGAAGCGGAGAATCAAACCTGTAGTTGGATAGTTAGGAGGGTTTATACCATAGCTTATCAGAGTTCGAATTTCAGATCTGACACACTCGTGTTTGCTATTTAGGCGTAACATTCCTTCAGCGGGAGGCGATGTTCCCGTTGATAGCGAGGTATCTGTTATGATTTCATCAATCTCAAAACTTAATCCGTCGACTCAGTCTGTCGGGATGCTCATAGGAATAGGAGTAGGGTATACATGTATGTTTATAGGGATGTATGTTTATAGGGGTGATTGTATGCGCGTGTATGTGCGCACATGCGTTGCAGAGTGTTTCGCAAAAAAAAAAGTAAACAAAGCGCGCTCCATCCATAATATTTTAGATGCTACCAAGACAATGTGCAAACTTTGTAAACTTAGAGGTGTCATATGTAATTCTTTAAAAAGAATTCTTTAATTTCAGTTCAAATCCTTTAAGGCAATCATGCACAAGTGGTGGTAGACAATTTGCATGAACAAAAGCAATCAAAAGTGCCATGCAATTTTTGTGCATGAACAAAAGCAACATTTTGACATGTAGAAATCACATAACGCCCCCTCCTCCGGTGTGGGCTCCGTCTCGGTGTGAGATCGATCTAGTGACTATCTAAAGAGAAGTCGCCACATAACTTTACCCATCTGTCTGCCCTCCGATCAATATCTAATAAAAAACATTGACCCAAAATTTAAATTTCAAATTCAAACTCTTCATAAAAAAAATAAAAAAATCCAGTAAGCCATATATGATTCGGTTTGTATTCTTGGAAAGTTTCGTTTCATTTGGATAATTAATTTATCATAAAATAGATTTTCATATTTTAAGCTTAAAAAGCTATTAAATCATAAACATGTGATCCAAAAGCCACAATACTTGCTCCTACTATACAACTTACTGGAATTTTTTCTTAAGAGTGAACTTGAAGTTCAAATTTTAAATTAATTTGATCTGCTAGATCTTGATTGGAGGGTAGACAAATGGGTAAAATTACATGGTGACTTCTTTTCGTGAAGTAACTGGATCTCGGTCTCATCATATCCTCCTCCGATATGGGCACCGTCCCATTCTTTGATATAGGCACCGTCCCTTACACTGATATGTTGGCTGGCCAATACTATCTTGGAATGCAGGATCGACAAACTCGTCATCTCCCAGAAATATCTTGATCTTACATCCTCATGTTGGGATGCAACATTATCAATTGCTTCTTCTTGGCTATTTAATGTTATTTCCTTCAGTCCTCATCAAATTCGAGCTTGCGCGTCTCAAAATCTTTCTCTAGTTTTACATGTGATTGCATCGCATCACACCCCGTCCATTTCACTCGTAGTTTCTTCTTCATCTCAAACTTTATCTTATTCACTGTTGTTCCTTACTCTTCTTGTTGATAAATTGAAAATTTTATTTGAATTTTTTGAACCACTTATCATTTTTGGGTACCTTAAAATATATTTTGGTTATTTACATGACCAACCTATAACATAGTTGGAGTTTAATTTTGAATTACTTTTGAAAAATAGACATAAATTCAATAAAAAGATGGAAAGTAGCAATCAACAGCTTGAATTTTTTCAAAATTCCAGCACAAGTCGTGATATATGATAAATTATGCATGAAAAATATGAAGGTCCAATTTTGAATGTCATTTTGGTACTTGATTCACAACATACCTCATTTTTAATTTTTTTTAAATGAAAATAACAGAATAAAAATTCCTGACAATCTAACTAGCACTATTGTTTGTCATGGACAGATGAAATTATGCTAATATTATCATGAACTATTGTATTATAATATCCATGACCGTAGTCATGCAATTAAACCACAAGATAGTTCATACAAGGAAAGCCATCTCATGTAAACTATATTTTTAAAAATTGTCAAAAATATACTTCATCATTTTTTCCAACTAGTACACAAAATATGCTGTCCATACCAAAGTTTTTTTTTTACATTTGCATTATATTTTTGACTTTTTAAAAAGAGTGAAAAAGTTCGGCACATTTTTTGATACATACATCTATAATTTTTTGAAACTAGTTCTGTTTCCTCCATTGGTTCATTTTTTGGTACTTTAAAATGTTTTTTGGTGATTTTCCTGAGCACTATTAGTACAGTCTAATTTTGAATTACTTCAAAGAAATAAACAAAAATATTATTGTTCAATTGAAAGTAGCAACCAAGTTCGAAAATTTCCAAAACTCCGTCACAAGCAATGTTATATGATACTTTATACACGAAAATGTAAAGGTGTGGTTTAAAAAAATTGCTACTTTCTTCACGACATACACTCTTTTATTTTTCTATTAGATAGAACATAAAAATTGATTTTTTTTGCTTGTAATCTAGTTGGCACTATTGTTTTCGTAGAAAGATGTAATTTGTGAGAAAAAGGGGCACATTATTATAAACTATGGTGTGATAATATCCATGACATTGGTCATTAATTATCTTGAAACACAAGATAGTTCATACATGGAAACCCATTTCATGAAACTTTCTTTTCGAAATTTGTCAAAAATCTACGTTACAAATTGTTCTTGCCAACTAGATGATGAAATATGGTTTCCAAGTGAAAATATGTCTTTTTGGACATTTGCATCATATTTTTTGATTTGTTTCCAAAAATGGTGAATAAAATTGGCGCCCCTTCCAAAAAAAAATGGAGAAGGACGACAAAGATCACGAGGAGAAGGATAGGGAGGTTAAGGAGGAGAATAAAGAGGATAACAACAACAAGAAGAAGAGTTATATAGTCTTGTTCTTGGAAATCCTTGTAACTTACATATTATTAATATGAAATCTCGTTTTGTTCTTCACAAAGAAAATACCAAGTGTTTTTCTTAATCAGGGACGGAACCAGGATTGTAACTCAAGGGGGGCCAATTACACATGAAATAAGTTGGAGGGGCAATCTAGATAAATTTGAGTAAAATTTGGCCTAAAATCCACAAAATTACAAGGGGGTTATACAAAAAAATCGACCATGGGGGAGCCATGGCCCCACCTCGCCCCCCCCCCCCCCCACTAATTCGTGTAGGAGATATGCCATAGAGGCAAATAAATAAAGGGGTTTATTGTAATATCTCATTACGTTTATAATAAGTTTTATACATGCTATAACTGTATTAAAACGAAACGTTAATACACGTGTGGTATATAAACAACCAGGTCCCTAGTGAGTATAAGGATACACTAGTTGATTGGTCAACTGATGATTGAGGTTCGCAATCATGCATGGTCATTTATGTCAATTGACAATGAGGTCATTTCATGGACATTACCCAATAGCGATTATTACAACGCGATCAAGTCACGAAGTTCACAGTTGTAATAATTAGAGACGTGGTAACTTATTCCTTAGACCGTGAGATAATATTTAATCACTATCATTTGAGGATGCCTTGACTACATCAACCCGTCACACTGTAACAGGGTGATCATAAAGGTATTGCTCAGGTATGCGAAAGTGATATGTTGAGGCGTATGTATCGAGAGCGAGATTTGTTCGTCCGCGTGACGGAAAGATACTCTGGGCCATCTCATCTAATAAGATGCGCATCATATGACTAGGTCATGAGGATGAAATATCACGGGAACGAGTTAAATAGCACTTGCCGGTAGCGAGAACTAAGCATGGAGATGTTGAATGAACTAGGCATGGAGATGCTAAATGATCGAATCTCGAGCAAGTCAGTATCACAGAAACAAAGGGAATGAGACTCAATGTTTATGGTTCAACAACAAGTATTCGTGAAATGCAGAGGGATCATTATGGGTATCTAGGACCTGCTGATGATCGTTGATCGGAGAGGAGTCTCGATCATCTCTGGAGTGTTCCCGAACCGTAGGGTAACACACTTAAGGGTTTGACAACGCTGGAGATAGTTTTGGATGTATCGGAGTTACCGAAGGAAGGAGAAGAGAGAAACGGAAAAGTTCCAGGGAGAATCCGAAGGATGTTCGGAGTGATCCGAAAAGAGTTTCCGAGTCACGAGAATTAATGATATGTGTATATATTTATTGGTGAATTATATATATACATATTAAAGATAAATTTGATAATGTACAAATATATTAATTGGAGAATTAAATATTTACATATTATATTAAATAAATTAAATAATAAGTAAATAGAGGCTGTTTGTATCCATATTATCATCTCTATTTACATTCCTCTCTCGAAGCCTCCCCCGTCTCTATCCTTGAGAGTCGACTTCCGAGGGCCGGGCCGATCTACCGTCCTCCTCGCCGGAGTAGCCGGCCGGGAATGGACTAGGAGAGGCGCCGGATTTAGGGATGTATATAGTAGATCCAATAAAGGTAAGGCATTGATACGTCTCAAACTTATCTATAATTTTTGAGTGATCCATGCTAGTTTTGTGATATTGTCACATGTTTTTACTGTCATTTATATCATTTTTATGCATTTTGTCGGACTAACCTATTGACAAGATGCCAAGTGCCAGTTCCCTGTTTTTGCTGTCTTTTTGTTTCAGAAATTTACTTTTGGAAATATTCTCGGAATTGGACGAAAATTTACGGGGAATTTTTATTTGCCACGACGAAGTACCAGTCCGAAGGAGAGCCGGAGGGGAGGCCCACAGGGCAGAGGCGCCCCCCTGCCGCGGCCTGGGGGTCACCCGTGGGTGGGGCCCACCCCTGCCCGTGGGACCTCACCTCGGCCCCCTCCGACGCCTATAAATTGCCTTTTACCCTAAAAACGTCGTGGCGGCCATTATTTTCCAGAAACTCGACCCCGACGCGCCGTCACCGAAAACCCTAGTTCGGGGTCCAATCTGAAGCTGATCCCGGCACTCTGCCGGAGGGGAGATCGATCCCGGAGGGCTCTTCATCGTCATGCCTTCCTCCGGGATGATTTGTGAGTAGTCTCACCTTGGACTACGGGTCCATGGCAGTAGCTAGTTGCTAGTTTCTCTCTCTTGTGCTTCATGTCTTATGATCTTGTGAGCTGCCTAACATGATCAAGATCGATTATTGTAATGCTATGTGATGTGTTTGCTGGGATCCGATGGATTATGAAATTATGTTCAGATTGTGCATGATTCTTATATGAGTAATTTATGTTCTTGCATGCTCTCCGATGTGCGTAGTTACTTTGGCTAAGTGATTGTGTGTATCTCCAAGAGAGGGTATTTATGCTAGATAGTGGGTTCATGCCCCCTTTTGTTCCTGGGCACGAGTGACAGAAACGTCTAAGGGCGAGGGTGTGATGTTGCTACTAAGGGTAAAACAGCGGTGTTAATGTCTCTTTTGATATTAGTATTGCTTACTTCATGCACTTTACTTAATGCAATTGTTTGTTGCTTGCAACTTAATACCGTTGGGTGACAGGCTGGATAGCGATCCCACGGTGGACTTTTTAGACAAAGACGCAGTTGGACTCAACGGTCTTTGTTCCTTGTCGTGATGCCTCCATAAATATTATCATGTCCTTTTTGTCATAGCTAAATTTGGTTTGTGTCATGATCTTGTCAATTGCCTAGCTGTAATTCGTTCACCCATCACATGCATATTTTATTTACTTGAGAGACTCCACTAGTGAACCCATGGCTCCCGGTCCATCTTTTTACATTGTTTACAACCTCATTTACTTGCTTTTAATCATCATTACTCCTCTGGTCACTTTTCATATTTCATCTATTTCATCATACAATTAACCGCTTTGTTTTCTGCGAGACTGGAAAGATTGACAACCTTTCCGCCGTTGGGGGCAAAGTATTTTGGTTGAGTGTGTGCAGGTCCACGTCTGTTGAAGGTCAAGCGCGCCAGAGATCTTCAACATTCACCTCGTTGTTGATTTCAAAGTCCTAGTAGTTTGATAAACCTCGGTCGTTAAACGAGGGAAAACTGCTACTAGCTGCAATTCCGCCTTCGCTTGGGGCACCACCCAACTTATTTTAATACAGCAGCAGGCATCTTGTTTGTTTTGGCGTCATGCTTGGCTTCGGCGCTATGCCGGGAGATTGGTGTGTGGTCCTTCCGGTCGGATCAACCGCCAGCCTGCTGTGCCTCTCCTCGTCGCGACGCTCCGATGGACGGAGCCGGAGGCGGTGGGGGATGGGACTGCGGGCCACTCCGTGAATAAGGCCGGATTTCTCTGTAGATCTGAAGCTGGTGGACAAGGTACGAGTTCTTCTTTCTCTGCTCTCCATGGTGGTGAGATGGGAAGGAGATGCCCGCGTTTTGGTTGTTGGTTGCTGGATCTACAACAGGGGAGCACCTCCGCTGCTCTTGGGAGTTTCATCACGGTGGCCGCTTCGTCGTCGTTCTTCCTGGTCGATGGGCGACCACTCCCACCCCAGGCGTCGGTGATGGTTGTTCCCGACCGATGTCAGGCGGACATCTACAACCTCCAGGCTGATATGCCATTACAGAGGCCCTTTGGCTCCAGCGCAGTTCGCTCCCGCCTTCCCGTCCCAAGTGGTTTAGTCCCCGGCGACGGCGAGGTTGACTATGCTGAGCTGCAGCTTCATCACAGTGGAGAAGGAGCAGGACCTGATTGCATTCCCAATTTTCTTTCTGAGGTCCTTAGTGCATATGGTAAGGGTTGGTTTGTAATTTACTTTTCTATTGTGAGGCCCTCTTTGTAAGATGTAACTCCACTGATGAATATGAATGAATTCGGTCCTTCGGGGCCGTTCCCCTGTTCAAAAAAAATAAGTAAATATATCAATAAATGAATTATATATTTATTTATTGATTTAATATTTATTTAATATTAAATTAAAATGTTTAATTTCGAATTTATGGGGCAGCCACCTTAATGGGCCACGTCCGAAAGGAGGCAGCCCAAGAAGGGGCCGGCCACCCCATGGAGGAATGGGCGAGTGGGCCAGATGGGGCCCATGGCCACCACGGCCAAGCCCTGGCCGGTCGCACCCCCCCACAGCCACCTCTCCTTTAGTCCCACATGGGGGAGGTAAGGAGGAGGGGTGCCCCTTCCACCTTTAAATAGGGGTGCCACGTGGAGGAAATAAATGAACGAAAAATCCCAATTAATTCCAGAAAATCCACGACACCTCTCCACCTCTCTCGTAGCCCGTGGCCCCAAGTCAGGGCTGCGTACGAGAGAGACACCTTCCCCGCTGCACGCCATCGTGCTGCGGGAATTCCGCCGGAAGATCTACTTCCGCAACCTCGGCTGGATCGGAGGGATCGGGAGTTATCGTCAAGCACCGTACGTGTGCGAGTACTCGGGGTGCTGCTGCTTGCGGCACCATACGTCGCGTTGGGATCTTCGTGACCTTGAGGTCGGCTTCGAGTTTGACTACATCGTCCACATTCCTCTCGGACGTTATACGCTTTCGGTGTACAAGAGATGTGTCCTCGAAACCGCACCGTTACCACATTACTAATAGATAGATCCTGGCATTTGGTGTTGCGTTAGATAGAATTTTTTTGTTTTCTGCTACCGAACCCCTTCAATTCCGTCTCTAGCTTATATATTTTACTATCTCATACAGTTGTGCTAACATGATTTTTCATAAACCTTATGCGATTTTCCATAGTTGATGAAAATCATGTGTGATAAGGAAGAAACATTGCACACAATTATTTTAGGAAAACCGTGTGTTATATTTAACACATTAAAAATATATTTTGAATGTAGATATTGATATTCAGGATGCATTATTCGCTTCATTATTACAAGTGTATATTTAATATGTACTAAGAAAGAGACTTAGACAAATATATATTGATCAAACATATAAGTGACACATTGCACACAAAAGTACCATTAATATTACTTAATATTTAGAGGGATTCATTCAAACATTTCCATCCTCACAAATATACAAGATACACTAAATATACCTAATAATTAATTCAACTCAATGTTTTCCTCATCAAAGGAAATGTCTGATGCCTAGAAGTGTACATGGTTGTTGTAAGTATTTTCGCAAAAAGTATTATCCTAATTTATATCATCCCAAGAGAGCTTAAAGGAAGGCTCTTACAATCCCCACAACTACACGTCACTCGAAGCTATGTTCACACCCAAATAGTGTTTGGAAATATTCTACTCTATAAGTTGTTAGAATTATAATGATAAAGCGGTGATGTAAATTAATTAGTAAAAAAACTTAAGTAAAATAACATAATGTAAGAACAAAACTGAAAGTACAAACTCGAAATAAAATGCAAGAGGGACCACTATTCCTCATATTAATGATGGAGAATTATTCTTTATTAAATCCATAAATGTGTATGGGCGGAGTCCCACGTAAAGATGTGCCGTGAATCTATCAGGCAACACGCCCCGCACAACCACTACTAGTCTCCGAAGGAATTCCGAAAGAACGGGCCAAGCCCCTAGCATTTAGGGGTTATCTCATGGTTGCGGGAGCAAGCACTTTGGATCTCCGTTATTCCCTATTGTGTTCAACAAGTGTGAAACACCACCAGATGAGTATGTCATTTATCACTCAGTTTGTTTGGTGCACGACCATCACTTTGTCTTCCACCAACGTTAATACCCTTTGTGTCCCGTAGGCAAATATTGTACAGCCGGTCTTCGCACAATATCATGAAAGACCATTAACACACAACTAAATAGTTAAGACTAAATAAATCCTTCATTCAAATAATAGAGAAACTAGGGTTCATCCATAATCCCCAACTAATCTACTCGGGTATAGGAGCACAAGACATCATAGAGAAGCTCATATGGATAATAAAATGACTACACGAAGTATCCACAATAGGATTTGAGACTACAACAAGATGGATGGAGGAATCGATGACGGCGGCGTAGACGATGCAGGTGGTGATGTAGATGTTATGGCTATCGTGTCCCGGGTCTTCTCTTCTCCTTCCAAGGATGGTGTGGTTTTTTTGAAGATGGAGGCGGTGCGGCGGCAACCCTTCAGAAGGTGGCTGCGTTGGAGGATGTATGGAGGCTAGGGCCTACCTCTCTTTATATAGGCTCCATCAACTCGTTTTAGGGTTTCCACTGCTTTCCGCATCGAATAGGTGGATAGCCCATTCAATAAAGTTGCTTGGTTTGATGGCGGACCCTAAAAAGTCAGTACGGTCACCAGCACGGTCATCCATGGTCGTACAGGTGATCGTTATATTTTCTGTAAACTTGTATTGGACGCCATGTCTTCATATGGACTCCGATTGATGTGTTTATCGGCTCGTTGGACTCGTATGGACGAGACCCACACTCCAGTGGCATTGAATATTTATTTTGTCTTCGTGAAAAAATGGCCATTTCCAGAGACACAATGGCCTTCCGTCAGGTGCCTCCCTCGTCTCCTTTCATTTTGTTTTATCCATGAATTCCACCTACACACAATTAGGCACAAAAGACAAGAAAACAAATAAAATTCTAAGAAGAACCAATGGTTGTGAAAAGTTCGTAGAAAAAATAGTTTGAGTATTCAACAACATAAAAGGTAGAATATAGCATAAATAATTGCTTACATTCCAATGTAAACATATGAAAAATATTGAGCAAAACTCTATAAAAAAGTGCACTCATTAACGTTGCCAGTGGAAGCATACTTGACGAATCCACCCTTCCCTGAGCTTAGGTGTTGGCACCGTTGGCGGCAGATGGCTAGCCAGAGCACGAGACCTACGTGGCCCAGTGTGTTTACTGCGTCTGAGACCGACATCCTTGATCTTCTGCTTGTGGCGTAGCCACCTTCACATCCGGTATTTGCGCAGAGTCATGAAAGAGTTCTCCACCACACGATGAACTATGGCTTGCTAATTGTGCCATGTCGTGATGGTCTCCTTCAAGCACCTATGCTCGTCGGCTCCCTGCATCTGGATAAGATCCTCAAAATAGTTGAGATCCAACAACGACGAGAAGTTGAACATCGCCAAATCAGTGTCATTGACTGGTGTCTCCATGGAGGGGATGGAGTCGAATGAAGAGTCAGGCGATGCTGAAATGGTGGTGGAGGAGAAGTGTGCTCCGTGACCCGTCGGCGCGAGGATGGGGATCCCTCGGGCCCCTGCTCTCGACCAAGCGGTTTTCGGAAGTGCTCGACCACCGCCTTTGTCAGAGCGAGGGCGATGGCAGGTACCCACAATAAGTGCTCGAGGCATTTTCGATGAGCGCCCCGCTTTATGATCGCCACCAAGCGTCACATCTCATCAAGGGCAATGGACTTGTAGGCACGGCGTCAGCAACGGGGCTCCTAAATTTATAGACGAGCGTGGGGTGGGAAGACATAATGCTAATAATCGTTCGTAATAGTACTTCCATTTTGCAAACTTATGGAGAAAACACGTGTTGAATGAAATATCGGTTTTCGAAGTTTCAAATCAAATACAATCCTTATGTGCAAACTGTATCTAACATTAGACACACTTGGATACACATAAACGTGTGTGATGTCGTCAATTTTCGCAGATGCTCGGACGATATAAAACCCGTGCATGATATGGCGCACAAGTTTTGTTGTGGTGAACCATGTGTGATGTACCGGACATCGCACACGACCGTAACACTCGGTGACGACTTCAAAATTCTAACGTAAGCGATAGGTCACGTCGACATGGTCGCTCAATCCGTGTGGTGCGATTGGGAGACTAAATTATCCGCCGTCCTAGTGCCATTTTTTTTTTTTGATACGAACATGCATTTATTCCGAGCATAGGTTCAAACTACTATAGTTTCACAAGCTTGCCATATGCATTTTGAAAACAAAAGCTGACAAACTCGTAGAGAACTTAATGGGTAAAGTAACATGTCTGGGACTAAAATCTGAAGAAAACACGCACGTTTTGGACGGGAGGAAGTCCCTATCTGGGACGAAAATTCATCTATGTGTCGGTAGGTGCAACTGATGGTACATGTACCATTATATGTTTGGTCCGGTTTTTATATCTTTGATGGAGAGATATCTTGACCGGAGATGGTTTTGTTCTCGTCGTCTTCATCTGGACAATAGGTACTACTCCTCTGAGTATCACTGTTGATTCTTTGAAGTACAGAGCCTCTTAGCGTTAGGAAACGCCTCTTCGTTTTCTCTAGGCCCACAAATTCACGGATGAATGATGATGCTACTTGCCGTGTTGTGATAAATCGGTACACCGACCCGTCCCGCCACTGGTGGAAAACGGGGCTTTTGTCCCGGTTCCCCAGCCCCTTTAGTCCCGGTTGCGCAACCGGGACAGCGCAATCGGGACTAAAGCCCCAACCTTTAGTCCCGGTTCTGTTACGAACCGGGACCAAAGGGTCCCGACGTGGCAGCGCGCGGTGCCGCGCCTGTCAGAGGAGCTTTAGTCCCGGTTCTAGCCACGAACCGGGACTAAAGGTTTATTCTGTTTTTTTTGTTTTGCTGTTTTTCTTTATATTGTTTGTTTGTTTTACTGTTTTTCGTTTATTTTTTCATTTATTGTTTTTCTTTTTAGGATCCAATTCGACGATACTATGTATATACAAAACAACTAAAGAACAGGTCATTAGTCCCGGGTCGGGAGGACCTCTAGTCCCGGATCTGCACCCGGGACTGCGGAATCGGGACTGGAGCCCCCCCCCCCCCCCCCCCTCCCTCTAGTCCCGGGTCAGTTACGACCCGGGACAAAAGGGTCCCCCATGTGGCCGGTGCCTCGGCGCGTGGTCGAGGACCTCTAGTCCCGGTTCGTAATACAACCCGGGACTGGAGAGTTCGTTTTTTTGTATTCCCGCCTTATTGCATATTTAAAATTATGATCAATATTGCAAAATATATGGTTAATTAATTACAAATCAGAAAAATACATATAGCATATTAAAATGTTCATAAAAGAAATATATATCTAATAAAAATATACTTTATTCTTTATGAGAATTTAATCATTTAATTAATTACATGGAGGTCACAACCGGGACTAGAGCCCGTCTATTCGATTACATATCATAATCGGGTCTAGAGCCCGTCTAGTGGGTGTCATTGTATTTTCACTTAGGGTTTATGACGTGGTCCACCAAATATCCCGCAATTTACTCTTGAAGCGCTACAAAGCGCTCCTTTGTTTGCAGTTTCCTCTGCATTTTGGTCCAACTATAAAAGAAGGGGATCAATATGAATATCAATCATCATAACAAAAATTATGAATGACACTCAACAATGATAATAAAATAAAATTGTGAATATATTTGTTCACGTACCTCTATAAATTTCGATGCGTTCCGCTCACTGACCTCCTGGCAAATCCACTCGCAAACGAAGAATCCACACAAATTGGACCCCGATGGCTGCCTCTCGCACTTTACGAGAATAGAATTCAATCAAATAATAATCAAGCATGATATAATGGTATTGAAATTAGAATTAAAGAGATGCGCGGACCTACCTCGTACTACTTACCTTGACATGATGAACATTAACCACCTAAATCATCTATTAAATCATTGAGCTAATAAATTTCAAACCTAATTTTAAACCTAAATCTAAATTCAAACCTAATTTCAAACCTAAATTTCAAAACACCTAAACCTAAATTAAAACCTAAATTAAACTAAACCGGCGGCTGGGAGTGGGGCTAGCCGTACCTAAACCGGCAGCGAGGGGGAGGAAGAGGGCCACGGTGGCGCCGGCGGCGAGCTCGGGGCGGCGGGGAGGAGGGCGCGCAGGGGGCAGGGCGGCCGCGCCGGTGGCGAGCTCGGGGCGGCGGGGAGGAGGGCGTGCGGGCTCGGGGAGAGGGAGGCCGCGGGCTCGGGGAGGGATGCTGCGGGCTCGGGGAGGTCTTTGGCGGCAGGGGGTTCACCGGCGCCGGGGAGGAGGGGGCGAGAGTGCCGCGGGCAGCCTGACGGCGTGGATTCGGCGGCGGCGCGGCTCCTTCAGTTGGTGTCCCGGTTCGTGGCTCGAACCGGGGAGGAGTCGTGGGTATTTATACCCAGGGACCTCTAGTCCCGGTTGGCGCCACGAACCGGGACTAGAGGTTTTTTCGGTGGACCGAAAGGGCGCGCAGAAAAAACCCTCTAGTCCTGGTTGGTTCCACGAAGCGGGACTAGAGGTGTTTTTTTTGCGCGCAAATGACCAAATTTTTTGAATTTGAATAACTTCTGCATATATATGAATTTGAATAACTTCTGCATATTTTTGAATCTGACAAAAATTTCAACATGAAAAGTGTTTAAATTTGAATAAGTAATCCAAAACCATTTTCTGTTTTCCAAAATAATTATTCTAACTATTCAAACTATTAACCATTTTGCCATTTTCAATTAAAAATGCATTAACTAATATTTTTTAAATCTGACAAAAATTTCAAAATGAAAAGTGTTTGAATTTAAATAAGTAATCCAAAACCATTTTGCCATTTTCAATTAAAAATGCATTACCGTCATCAGTGCAGGTAGTATGCCCAATCAGGAAGAAGCACACGGATCGTGTGTTTCCTTCGAACGCTTGTGAGCCGTTGGATCAGCGGTGTGTTTCTTTCGAGCGCTTGTGATCCGTTGGATCTCAAGCAGAAGATAAGGCACACATATCAACGCTCCTTTAGTCCGGTTNNNTGAAGAGTTGCCCTGATCTTTTATCTATAAATACCCACCATAGTGGAAAGAGGGTTCATATTGTAGTCAAGCTAGTCCGGAAGGCAAAGACAGAGGACATCTCTATATAGAAATCCTTCAGTTCATCGACCGAATACAGATCATTCGGATTCCCTGCATACGTCCAACGGTGCATTTGATATGCAGGCACTCACGAGCCACCGTTGGGCTGTATGCTGGGGAAACCATGTGTTTTGTTCTATATAGAAATCCTTCAGTTCATTGACCGAATAAAAATCATTCAGATTCTCTGCATACATCCAACGGTGCAGTTACATAAAAGGTTTAATACATTATTACACATCACCAACATCCCTATCTAGTGTTTGGGTTTTTTCTGCGCCGTAACCATGGAGCATCTTCATTAATTAACAGGAGACTTGGGTCATCCTTCACTGCGAAGGGCGGAATTTCATGAAACTTATCATAATCTTCTAACATGTCTGTCTTGTCCTCCACTCCCACGATGTTTCTTTTCCCTGAAAGAACTATGTGGCGCTTTGGCTCATCGTCTGATGTATTCTTTTGCTTATTTTTCTCGGTTTGGTAGACATGTCCTTCAAATAGAAAACCTGAGCAACATCATTGGCTAGGACGAATGGTTCGTCTAAGTATGCAAGATTGTTGAGGTCCACTGTTATCATTCTGTACTGCTCGTCAACCTTTAACCCTCCTGCTATCAGCTTGACCCATTTGCACCGAAACCCGGGGACCTGAAGATTAGGTCCATAGTCAAGTTCCCATATCTTCTCTATGTAACCGTAGTATGTGTCCTCTGACCCATTGTTGTTTGTTGCATCAAAGCGGACACCACACTGTTTTGGTTGGTGCTCTTTTTATCTTGGGCGAACGTGTAAAATGTATTCCCATTTATGTCGTACCCTTGGAAAGTCCGTATAGTCGAAGATGGTGATCTGGACAACAAGTACAGCTGATCTTCAACAGTGTTGTTATTGTTGAGATGTGTTTGCAACCAACCGCCGAAAGTCTCCATGTGTTCATGTCTAATCCAGGAGTCAGGCTTCCCCGGGTTGTTGAAGCGTACAATATTCTTGTGTTCCTCGATATACGGAGCCACCAAGGTGGAATTCTGTAGAACTGTATAGTGCGCTTGAGTGAAAGAATGCCCGTCCCTACATATTATTGATTTCCTTCCTAGAGTGCCTTTTCCACTCGGTCTCCCCTCCTGCCGCGATTCAGGAAGACCAATCGACTTAATGTCGGGAATAAAGTCAACACAAAACTCAATGACCTCCTCTGTTCCATAGCCTTTGGAGATGGTTCCTTCTGGCCTAGCATGGTTATGAACATATTTCTTCAAGACTCCCATGAACCTCTCAAAGGGGAACATATTGTGTAAAAATATAGGACCCAGAATGGCAATCTCTTCGACTAGGTGTACTAGGAGACGCGTCATAATATTGAAGAAGGATGGTGGGAATACCAACTCAAAACTAACGAGACATTGAACCACATCCCTTTGTAACCTTGGTAGAATTTCTGGATCGATTATCTTCTAAGATATTGCATTGAGAAATGCACATAGCTTCACAATGGGTAGTCGAACATTTTCTGGTAGAATCCCCCGCAATGCAATCGGAAGCAATTGAGTCATAAGCACGTGGCAGTCATGAGACTTTAGGTTCTGGAATTTTTTCTCGGCCATATTTATTATTCCCTTTATATTCGACGAGAAGCCAGAAGGGACCTTCATATTGCTCAGGACTTCAAAAAATATTTCCTTCTCTTCTTTCGTAAGAGTGTAGCTGCCAGGACTTAGACCTACTTCATCCGTCTTCATTGGATGCAGGTCGTCTGGGCCTTTCATACGTTGCTGGTCCTGCCATGCTTCCGGCGTATCTTTTGTCTTCTCATACATGCCCAAATGTCCTAGCAGGTTCACGCAAAGATTCTTCGTCACGTGCATCACGTCGATTGCAGAGCGGACCTCTAGGACTTTCCAATAGGGTAGCTCCCAAAATATTGATTTCTTCTTCCACATGGCCGCGTGTCCGGTGGCATCATTCGGAACAGATTGACCGCCAGGACCCTTTCCAAAGATCACTTCTAGATCCTTGACCATACCAAATATATCTTCACCAGTACGGCGGACAGGCTTCCTCCGATGCTCTGTCATATCTTTGAAATGCTTGCATTTCTTTCTTACGGGATGCTTAGGAGGAAGAAATCAACGATGGCCCAGGTACACAACCTTCTTACATTTCTCCAAATATGTACTATCAGTCTCATATAAACAGTGCGTGCATGCATTGTATCCCTTGTTTGTCTGTCCTAAAAGGTTACTAAGAGCAGGCCAATCATTAATGGTTACGAAGAGCAGCGCTCGTAGGTCAAATTCCTCCTGTTTGTGCTCATCCCACACATGTACACCCTTTTCGCCCCACAACTGTAAAAGTTCTTCAGCTAGTGGCTTTAGGTACACATCAATGTCGTTGCCGGGTTGCTTCGGGCCTTGGATCAGCACTGGCATCATAATGAACTTCCGCTTCATGCACAACCAAGGAGGAAGGTTATAGATACATAGAGTTACAGGCCAGTTGCTATGACTGCAGCTCTGCTCCCCAAAAGGATTCATGCCATCTGTACTTAGACCAAACCTTAAGTATCTTGCGTCATCTACAAAGTCCTTGTACTCTCTATCGATTTTTCTCCACTGCGACCCATCAGCGGGGTGTCTCAACATCTTGTCTTTCTTGCGGTCTTCTTTGTGCCATCGCAACAACTTGGCATGCTCTTTGTTTCTGAACAAACGTTTCAACCATGGTATTATAGGAGCATACCACATCACCTTGGTAGGAACCCTCTTCCTGGGGGGCTGGCCCTCAACATCACCAGGGTCATCTCGTCTGATCTTATACCGCAATGCACCGCATACCGGGCATTCATTCTTATTCTCGTACTCCTCACCGCGGTAGAGAATGCAGTCATTAATGTATGCATGTATCTTCTGCACATCTAATCCTAGAGGGCAGAGAACCTTCTTTGCTTCATACGTACTGTCAGGCAATTCGTTATCCTTTGAAAGCTTCTTCTTCATTATTTTCAGTAACTTCTCAAATCCCTTGTCAGATAAACCAGTCTCTGACTTTCATTGCAGCAATTCCAGTGTGGTACCGAGCTTTGTGTTGCCATCTTCGCAAGTTGGGCACAACTTTTTTTTGTGATCCTCCAACATGCGCTCCAACTTCAACTTCTCATTTGCACTTTCTGCTTCTCTCTGTGCATCAACGATGGCCCGACGAAGATCATCATCTACCATGGGCTCATCTGGTGTCTCTTCATCTTCAGCTTCCCCCTTGCATTACCACCGTATTCAGGGAACATAGAATAGTTGTCATCGTTCTCTTCTTCTTTGTTGTCTTCCATCATTACCCCTCTTTCTCCGTGCTTGGTCCAACAATTATAGCCGGACATGAAACCGGACTAAATCAGGTGGATGTGAAGGGTTTTTGAGGAATAGTAATCTTTCTCATTCCGACAGACACGACATGGACAACACATAAAACCATTCCGCGTGTTTGCCTCAGCCACATTGAGAAAAGAACGCAGGCCTTGAATGTACGCGATAGAGCGTCGGTCATCGTACATCCATTGCCGGCTCATCGAGCACCTTTCGTGCATATGAAGGGAAAACATCATTACACACAACATCATGAATAGAGAAGTGACCAAATTAATCAATACAAGTTCAGCACATTAAAACCAAAGTAGAGTAGTGACCAAATGTAATTCATAGTTCTCATAATTAAAACATGCATTGAAATTAACATACAATTAAACTATCTAATGCATTTAAATGCAACAACAAATGCGATCAAAATCGCAACTAAGGTAACCATTGATCCAACATCATAATGATACCAAGGCTCTTTATTAATGGCATAGTTTCTAATGTTTCTAATCTTCAAGCGCATTGCATCCATCTTGATCTTGTGATCATGGACGACATCGACAAGATACAACTCCAATTTCATCTTCTCTTCTTCACTTCTTTTCAATTTTTCTTTCAAATTATTGTTTTCTTTTTCAAATAAATTTAGCATCTCGACAAGAGAGTCGGTTGAAATTTCCGGTTCAACTACCTCCTAGATAAGAATATATATGTCAAGTGTTGTTCAGTATAATTGTTATAAACATGAAATTAAACAAATAGTTATAAAATATAATATACCACATCTGTATTATAGATCGGACGAGGGCCGACGGGGACGGATATCAAAACCATGACACTATACATATAACAAACAGTCATAGAAGTAAAAAAAACTATACAACTAACTATGTAATCATACAAATAAGAATTAGTTTAAAAAAATAAGATCAATAGGCTCACCAAGGTGGTGCTGACGACGGGCCGGCGCGGGCGATACACGACGGTGAGGACATCGATAGAGACGGGACGACACTAAAGCCCACAAATCATAGTTTAATTTAAGCTCAAATTGCATATAAAACAAATAAACTAGCAATGTGCATTACACAACTAACTTAGGCATTTCATCAAACATCTAGCTAGCAATAGAAATGAAATGAGTAGCAAAACTAGCAATGGGGATGAACTTGAGCTCCGGGAGGATGAAGTTTCTAACCTATTCGAACTCTTGGATATATGGGGCGCCCTTAATCTTGAAAAATCGTGTTAAAGATGTGGATGAATTTGAACTGGAGAGGAGATAGAGAGGAGAAAAATGGTGATATGAGCTTTGAACTCGGGCAGGAAGAAGATGATATAGAGCAGAGGACCTATAGTCCCGGTTCGTGATACAAACCGGGACTAAAGGGTCTCGCGCTGGCCCCCACCTCAGCTGCGGCCTGCCGCAACCCTCTAGTCCCGGTTCGTTTCACGAACCGGGACTAGAGGGTCCCCACGACCTGGGACTAGAGGGTGCCGGCCGCGTAGCCGCTGACCCGGGACTAGTCCTCCCCCTCTAGTCCCGGTCCGAAACAAATCCGGGACTAGAGCTAAACGGGGCACTGGACCAAAGGTCCTTTTTCTACTAGTGTTCCTCTAGCTAAGTGAAGCGACCAATGTAATTTTGCTAGACTGAATTTCATTTATGATTTGTCCAGGCATCGTAAATGGTCTTATTATTGCAATTAATAGCTTACAACATGTATCTAAATACCAATAAATAATATTCATACATTTTGCTTCACAAAATTGAAATCATTTCTGAAAAATATTAATTAATGGAATGGCATATTCCTGACTAACATTAAAAGTCTAACCAAAGTTGTGTCTGCCCTTGATTTTTCCATGGTAACATGAAAAATGTACATCACATATACTAGTTTGGCTAGAGGTTATTAGTACGACAGAAAAAAATGTATCTCAATAAGGGGATGCATTTTTCTGTCACATTGAAAAACATTACATGCCTATTTTCTACTAATAAAATTAATTTTAGAATATAATAACATAGAATAAAAAATTACAGCATAGGATTACAAGCTATGCATGTTAAAATCAAAGGAGAATACATAAAATATTACATTCTGGGCACATAAACATTACACAAGGATTTAGTCTACGGTTGCTACACTATCATAAATCATAATCCAACGCAATCAAAAGTGTTAGCACTCGGTAGTTTTTTTTTTGTCTTCTTCTTATAAATCGACGCGATGCCAAACGCAGAAAAGATTTCTGCCCTACCGGTATGACTTCTTTTTAGCACCATCGACTTGGTCACTTGGTGGTTCCAACGGAAACAAAATGATTGGGTCAATGGGCCTCGAAGTTTCTTCACCGGCCCAACAAAATTTGGAAACCCCAGCCTTACAAGGCGATCAACCTGTTACGATGTAACGGTTGATTTAATCAAGGCGACCTCTGGTAGTAGTGATTAAATATGATCTCACGACAAGTTACTATGTTTCCTAATTATTGCAATGATGAACGTCGTGACTTGATCGCGTTTCAAGACTTACGATGGGTACGTCCATCACTTAATATACATAATGAAATGATCTTATTGTCAATTGACATAAATGTTCATGATTGGGAAACCTCAATCATCAGTTGACCAATGAACTAATGTGTTTAGAAAATCACTAGGGACTCTTGTTTGTTTATATACCATATGTGTATTAACGTTTCCTATTAATACAGTTATAGCATGGTATAAAATTTATTATAAATTTTAATAAGATATTGTAATAAACACTTTATTTATTTGCCTCTAGGGTATATCTCCAACAATAGTAGCATAGAATAATAATTTTCCAACATAGGATTAAAAGCCAGGCACATAAAAATCAAGGGAGAATACATAAAATATTACATTCTGGGCACATAAACATTTACGGTTGGATTTAGTCTACGGTTGCTACACTATCATAATCCAACGCAATCAAAAGTGTTAGCACTCGGTAGTATGTTTTTTCTTCTTCTTATAACTCGACGCGACGCCAAACGCAGAAAAGATTTCCGCCCTACCGGTATGACTTCTTTTTAGCACCATCGACTTGGTGGTTCCAACAGAAATGAAATGATTGGGTCAATGGGCCTCGAAGTTTCTTCACCGGCCCACCAAATTTAGGAAACCCCAGCCTACATTTGCTCTAGCTAGCACATGCACGGCACGGGGAAGTAAGCACGGGGAAGTACTGAATTTACCCACTCTTCCGCAAGCTGCTCTTCTTCCTCCCGCTTCTACTTGTGCCCTGACGACGGCCACCGAGCATGTGCTACATCTGGAGCAGCTGCGGCCGGCCGGTAGACCATGGGTGCGGGCATCATCACTGCAGGGATCATGGGCGCGAAAGGAACCATGGGAGGCGGCGCTCCAAGAACCATCGTTGGCCGGACATGGACACTGGAAGAAACGGGCAATGGCCTCATGCTGCAGTCGATTGAAACGGACATGGCCTGGACTTGATACTGCAGTGACTTGACATAATGGATGGTCTGTTCCAGCGTCGAGGCTGTGGTAGACTGCTGAAATGTTGGCGGTAGAACAAGATCAAGTACTTATAAAAATACTGATAGATTGGTGTACGTTAATTATATATGGGGGTGACGATGACCTTGTCACATCCTGGTACCAGCAGCTGTAGGGCCTTAAGACTCTCAGTGATCTTGGATCTTCTTCTCTGTGCATATGTTTGTGTCCAGAAACTTACGTTAATTACAACAGATATATCAGTGTACAGTTAACCGGGGATCAGAGTGTGCACGTCAAGGTAGCTACCTTTTCTGTTTGGCGGTGTGTCACCGCGTAGTAAGGACTTCTTGCTCCTCCTCCTCCTGTCTTCCTCCTTGCGCTGGAGTCGCTTGTTATATCCTATAAGTCAAATATTGTCTGTTTAAATTTTTGAAATCAACTCTTTTGCATGTGTTCTCTAACAAAAATCAAGGTAAATGAACCATTTGAGTTTTTATATAAATTGGTGTCACTGTCTCGCGGATTTTTTTGTCAATCCTATTAGTGTGCAAACTATAACAAAATTACATTCAACCATAAATTTTATGAAACTAGAAGGCTTAATATGCAAACTGGCCGTGATGAGGTTTGGCTCCGTAATATTTTGCAATATTTATGGACGCAAAGTTGGGTGCATGTGCTATATTTCGAAAACACGTTGATCTTTAATGTGTAGTACCAAGGGACTCCCTCTGTTTTATAATGACAGACGTATTAGGAAGCTAATTTAGCTTCCTAAAACGTCTTATATTAATGGACAGAGGTAGTAGCTCGCTAAATCTACAATTTTCTAAATTTTAGTACTAAAGAAATAAATTTAGCGGGATATTTGTCTATGATGGTCGATTGCCTCATATAGTCAAACCGAACTAGAAACCATACATGGATCCGACCGAAAAGAATCACACCTACTCTCATATTTATCATTTCCCTCCATCCTTCCTCGATCTCCTCCCAAATCATAGAGGTGACTAGCTAGGTTAGGATGGTGGTGCATCTGTGGTTGGTGCGGTGTCGATTGAGGCAGGGCAAGGCGGCGCGATAGTGGCACTGACAGTGATGTCTTAGTCTCTCAAATCAAGGGGTGAATATAGCTAAGTCGACTTAGAAATCGTTACTGTTTAGTCGAGATTGATAACCCTCTCAGGAAGATATTTTTATCGTTTCTTACACGTATGAATCTCAATGTTCTTATCCGACGATTGTTAGCGTGAACCTAAAAATAACTATTTGTTAGTATATTTTTATTTGGAAAAGAAGGAAATCCGCCTCGGTTGATGCACACAGACATATATTATTCATTATTCCAAAAAGGCAGGCACATGGAGGCGACGTGCCGAACAAGTCAAGTCAAGTAAAAAACCCGCGGTCATATACCTGTCTCAGGAATTAACAAGGCAGTTAAAGTTAATAATGTTATTTTGCATCGTCTGCTCTTTGAAAAAATGCACGAATACGTACCCCGGCAAACTTATTTTCCATTGTTGGAAGGTTGTTATCCAGCTTCTCCGTCAAGTGCTTGTTGGAGTACTCCTTGGCCCGGGCTACTCCGCCGTCGTCATCCGCCGCCTGGCCGGCAGCGTCGTCGTCGCCGGCATGGGCCTGGCCACCAGTGATGATCGTGTGAAGCCAACCAGCCATCTCGTCGTCGGAGGGCGGCAGCACCTCGGGCCTATGTACCTGTGGCTTCGAGACGGCTAGGCATCCTCCTCCGCTGGCCACCAACTCGTAGAGATCACCGCTGTGAAACGAAAGCCACACCACACCTTAAACAGTCGGCCTAGCTAGCTAGCTATGTACGAGTGAGACATCTCATGTCTGTCACAATTAGGTATATCCAACAATATCTACTGTGATTAAAACGCAAGTACGACGAGTACATGGACATGCATGCACAAAAAGTAGGTGTACTTGATCTCACACCTCCACGTACGTATTTATTCCTCTCTCCAAGAAAGTTTTATATATATTCGGATGCATTAATCAAATGTACTACAGTATAACAGTTCGTGGCCGGCCACTTGGCACTAATTAATTAGTCATTGCCATGAATGTAATCGAGGCCAGGTGATGTACACGCGAAATATACGTACGTAATAGACATGCATGTACGGGCCGTGCTAGCTAGTATACGTACGTACCTGCAGTAGTCATGACCGGAGAGGCCGAGGAAGTCGTCGTCGTCCGAGCAATTCGCCATGAATTAATCAGTCGATCGATCTAAAGCTCTACAATAATGTGAAAGGAACTGCGCGGTCGTCGGTCGATGCGCCTTTGCCGGCCGTGTGACTAATGCTTGTCTAGACTGACTATACTTGCACCCCATTTATAGTACAGTGCTCGATCCTACACCTTTTGGGTGCTGTCTGCTGCCGGGTGTACGTATACTTGTACATGTGCACTTTGGATGATGTTCCTCCGTTATCTTGTGTCAGAAGATGCATGGAACTTTCCTCTGGTTTTCTTCTCCTAGCTAGCAACTCTCTCTGGCCATACTAGCTAAGTAGCTAGCTAGAACAAATGCAGTGCATCCATCGGTAGCTTCCAGACGTTTCCACGGCAAGGTTTGTTCCTATGCTCCATCGGCGTCGACATGTCACGTGTGCAAGTGGCACACCACTCATCTATATAGAACTGCGAGCCCGCCCGGCCGCAGTGTTACATACATTAGTGTATTGATATTGTGCGCGCCAGCGATGTAGCACGCACTATCGATCGTCGTACGTGCTCTTGTTCAGTAGGTGGAGGCGCGGTCTATACAGAATGAGGTGTTGCGCCGACGGCCATTCTCACGCAGGGACGGATTAATTTTTTTGGAACGTCAAGGGAGCAAGGGCACGGGAAAACAACAATTTCTTTGTAAGATAATTTTGTTCACCATGTGTGTGCCACCCGTAAAAAATGTTATTTCACCACCGTGCACCCCTCTCTTGGGTGCTCTAGCTCCGCCCCTGGCCGTCGGCGTAGATCATGGATGCGGGCATCATCACTGCAGGGATCATGGGCGAGAATGGAACCATGGGAGCTCCAAGAACCACCGCTGGCCTCATGCTGCAGTCGATTGTAACGGACATGGCCTGGACTTGATACTGCAGTGACTTGACATAATGGATGGTCTTATCCAGCGTCGAGGCTTGGGTAGACTGCTCAAATGACAGAGCTGAATCGATCAGCTCTTTCTCTTCTTCCTCTAAGCTGCCTCTCACAACTTAAGAACGAAAGTACATAAGAGTTGGTGTCAGGTGCCTCATACAACCTGATGTTTTCTGTCGGCACAGTGGAAACCAGGGTACCACGGGCCGGCCTGGCAGGGCCCGCAAGATTCTTTGGATATTTTCGCTAAGGACCAGGCTCTCCAAGCCTGGCGAGCTTCGCGAGGATTTCTCTCCTCGCGAAGGGTTCTTCTCTCTCGCCAAGGGTTCTTTCCCTTGGCGAGGGATCGCTCTTCGACAAGGCGTCTCCGACGCCGCCCGCAATTCTGCCAAGGACCAAGCTGAAGGGCTTGGCGAGGCTTTTCGCCTCGCGAAGCGCTTTCTTCATGAAGCCTTCTCTGCTCCCGCGGCAGAGCGCACATGGGCTCAGCGCCGGGTGCAGAGTGACGCGCGTGCCTACGCGCGATGACGACAATGCCGCAGTTGCCGTTTCCATGTATAAAGCAGTCAACAAAGCGGAGCCAAGCAAAGCGGACAACGAGTATTGCCTCTTTGGTGACAAGGGTAACAGTCTGCAGCTACGCTCCAAGGACGACGTCACTGTGGGTCACCTCCCACCTCGGCAAGCGCCAGCCCGCTATCCAGCTGGTCGGTGCCCCTTTTCAGCTTTGGTGACGCCGTTCCCCTGCCGTGGACCGCGTCCACGAGCTTTACCTTTATGGTAGACCTCACCTTTACGGTGCACCGCGCCTCCTCCTTCGTCGCCATGTGGTAGCCCTTCCCGCCCAAATGTTTGGGCAGAAGAGGCCCAGGGCGCCTATAAAAGGAGGAGGAGCACGCCCAAGCAAGGGGTTCGGTTTTTGGAGTCCAGGGTTCGGTTTTTGGAGTCCAGGAGCCTGCTCAAAACCCTAGATCTAAAGACCAGTAAGTAGCCATTGTTAGCCACCTTGAGCTCGACAAGCTCTCTCCTTGTACTGAAAACTCTCCAAGCAGTGCAATACACCATAGCAGGACGTAGGGGTTTTACCTCCACAAGAGGGCCCTGAACCTGGGTAATACCTTGTGTCAATCTCTGCAGTGTCGTCCGCAGCGAGCCTGACGAGCACCGTCGCCGGAGCACGTTGTGGATTGTCTGATTCCGTGTTCAGCCCCTTACACGATACCTTGGAGACACCCCTAGTTCCTGGGGCCAATCTCCGACATTTGGCGCGCCAGGTAGGGGGCTGAGGCGCGTCTTCATCCTCGACACAGCCATGGCCGGTTCTCGTGCCGAACGTCTCGCTCGCCGGACGGCTAGCGCCGCCACCGCTCCCGCAGGCCGCCCGCGTGGCCGCCCGCGTGGGGGCTCTGCTCCGGAGCACCGTGTTCGATCCCGAGCCCCGCGTCGAGCACCCTGACGACGACGACATCGACCACGCTGAGGACGACCTCGGCGAAGAGGAGGCCTCCTCCCTGCCCCCGTCGCGGGACCGTGCTGCCTCCTCGCTGGGCCGCCCTGCGCCCAGCCCGGCGACCGCGCTCCTCATGGCGCAGGAGCTGCTGCAGTACCGCCCCACGCCGGCGGCTCAGGAGGGCTGGCTCAACCGCGTTGCCGAGCTCATCGGCGCCGCTCGCGCCGCGGTACCCGCGCCGTCTCGTTCCCTGGTTCCCTCTGCGCTCGTGGGAGATGTGGCGCACGGCGCACCTCCCGCGCCTCCTCTCCAACCCACACTCGCTCCGGCTCCACCGTTGCACCGCAACCTGCTCCAGCGGGGGCTCCTCCTCGCGACGGCCGCGCTGCATCGCATGCGTCATCGCCGCATGACTGCCAGATCGTGCAGCGAGCCCCTGAGGACGCACGCGTGAGCATCGAGCGCGGCAAGAACGCCGCAACCGCGCCGTCCAGGACATCCCCACCGCCGGGCGCCACTCTGCGCCACCCTTGCCAACGGCATGGTCACCTACGGCACGACGGCCGCGTTCACTCGCAGCCTTCGTCGCGTTCGTTTTGGCCGGTCAAGTTAGGCCGGACCTCCCTCCGCGCTACGACGGCAAGAACAACCCCTGGAGTTCCTGCAGCTCTACTCTTTGGCCATCCAGGCCGCCGGGGGCGACGACAAGGTCATGGCGAACTGGTTCCCTATGGCCCTCAAGGACTCTGCGTCCTCATGGCTCACCAACCTTCCCGCCGAGTCCATCAACTCTTGGGAGGAGCTCTGCCGGTGCTTCGTCGCCAACTTCAAGGGCACGTATGAGCGCAGCCTCACCTACAACGACCTCCGCGCCGTGCGTCAGAAGCCCAGCGAGACCCTCCGCAAGTACATCCAGCGCTTCAGCCAAGTGCGCAACAAGATCCCCAACGCCACCGACGCGCAGGTCATTTCGGCCTTCCAGGCTGGGGTCACAGACGTGCGGATGCTCGAGAAGCTCGGCATCCACGACAACATCACCACCGTCGTCAAGCTTTTCGACTTGGCGGACAAGTGCGCCAAGGCTGAAGAGGCCGCTTGTTCGTCAAGAACGAGCCAGGGGACCCCGCCGAGGGGTCCAAGAGAAGAAATCCTCTGTGAGAAGCGCAAGACTACTGCGGTCCTCGCGGCAGAGCTTGACGCCAAGCAGTCTCGCCAGCTGCTACTCCAGCACAGGACCTGAGAAGAAGGATGATCGTCCTTTCTGCATCTACCACAACAGGCACTCTCACGCCACCGAGGACTGCTTCGACATCAAGAGGCTTCGCGAGGCTCGCGAGGCTCGCGAGGCAAACGGAGGCCGCGGAGGCCGCGGCGGAGGCCGCAGCGGCCGCGGGGGGCGACGCTGGAACAACAACTACAACGACAACTACCAGCAGAACCCCAGGCCAACGCTGCCCAGCCCGCAAACGACAACCTGCCTGCCGAGGCTGACGAAGGCTACCAGGTGCCTCGCGGGGCAGCTTGTATCCTTGGCGGGGCTCAGGCCCCTCGCTCCAACCGCCACTTCAAGCAACTCGCTCGCGAGGTCGCGGCAGCCCTCCCTGGAGTCGAGGCCTCCAGGCCCCTCAAGTGGTCCCAGTGCCCCATTACTTTCGACTCCGGCGACCACCCCAAGTCCACGTCAACCGTTGGCACCATCCCGTTGGTCTGCACCCCCACCATCAACAACATCGCCGTCTCTAAGACGCTCATTGATGGGGGTGCTGGCCTCAACGTCATCTCCGTCGAGACATTCGAGAAGCTGCAGGTGCCCTACGAGCGGCTCATGCCTACCAGGCCCTTCTCGGGAGTGACAGAGGGTCTTACCACCCCTTGGGGCAGGTGAGGCTCGCCGTCACTTTCGGCACCCAGGCCAACTACCGCACCGAGCTGATCGACTTCGACGTCGCGCACATCGGCCTACCCTACAACGCCATACTCGGCTACCCCGCCCGCCAAATTCATGGCGGTGACCCACCACGCCTACAACCTCGTCAAGCTCCCTGGCTCGGGTGGCACCATTGTCATCCGCGGCGTGGTCTCGGACGCCCTGTACGCTGCGCAGGCGGCCTACAAGGCTGCCGCGGTGGCGTCACCCGCCGACGAGGACGAGGAACCCCTCCCGAGGCCCCCCGCGAAGAAGAAGCAGCTGTTCTCCCAGGAGAAGGCCGCGACAAAACAAGTGTCTCTGGAGGCGAGTGGCTCGGGGGCTTGCGTCACCATCGGCGCCAACCTGCCTCCCAAATAGGAAAGCGCGCTCGTCGCCTTCCTCAGGGCAAACTCTGACATGTTCGCCTGGACACCGTCAGATATGTCCGGAGTACCGAGGGAGGTGATCGA